>VWZW01002320.1:526608-1004511 GCA_013397115.1 Edolisoma coerulescens | reverse complement strand
GGTGGGATTTCAAATAAAATTGAATAGAATAGTTTATTTCTGAAATCAAGAATTTTTCTTTAATGGCTTGATTATAGCCTATGAAGACTCCTGGGATAGACTTCTAACATAACTAGGTTTGTCCTTAATATATTCAAACCTCATCAATTTTGCTTAAATGATATTCAAGCATGAATGTTAACTAGCAGAACTGTAGACTTCGAATTTTTGTAATTGCTGTGGAATCATGATGGAATAAGGAAGAAGAGATTTTTTTATGGTTCTGACTGCACTGTTCAGCAGGGATGTTGTGCAAATCACTTGATTTAATAGAGACTGATGCTGAACTAAGTAAAAACAAGAGAAAAAGTCTCCCAATGAACCTTTTCAGCATATAGTTTAAAGGAGGGGAGTTTACTTGCTATGATACTGATTTTTCATTAGCAATATTGTCTCCTCCATGTCTCTTACAGCAAAATTGCACAGAATTTGAGGAAGAAGCAGAAAGGCATGCATTCATGGTAAGTGGCATAGCTTTATGCTTTCTGTCATCCAAGAAGGAACTGTCTTAAGATCAATCTAGAGAACTGAGCCAGCCAGTGCATGGGCTGTTCTCCACATACGGCTTCTGTTCTGCATATTTGCATATTCACGTGGCTTGTTATATATTTGGTGAAACTTGAAACATGTAACTGCAGTTAGTTCTGTGTACTGTTGTGTGNGGGGGCTCTGTGAAGGATCCGTAGGAAGAGCTCCTCAATAGTTTGAGCTAGAAAAGTCTCAAGACCCAATACATCCTCTCTGTTTTGACATGCTTCTGCTCTTTTGGGTCACTGATCTCTTTGACTTGCTTTTTTTCATAGTTGATAATCTGTTCATAAGCTGTCAGTCTTTTTATTAGACTTTCCCCCTTCCTTTTCAACAGCTTGACCTTAAATAGTTTTTAGTTCTAGACACTTTTACAACAGCTGAGTTCAAAGAGTGTTTCTCTGCATCCCTGCTGCTCTCCTGAGGCACATCTTTTAGTGTCTAAGTTGGCCTGCATCTTCACTTCCCTTTGTGGTATGTTGTGGAGGGTGCCAGGTCTGAGGTGCTTTAAGGCTCAGAGACTTTCTTGTTCCTAGGAAAATAAGTATGTTTGATTAAGAAGGATGATTACTGAGTTGCTTATATTTAAGTTTAAATTATACCATCCAAGGATAGGTTAAGATATAGGCAAGTTGCTTTCCCTGCACCAGTTTAACATCTCAGTCTAAATCTTTATTCACTATTAGTTAATGACTAGAAACCAATGCAGTGATTGTGTTGATGCCGTGATAAAAAGACCTCCCCTTTTTTCTTGTGTCATAACCTATATCGTCTAAATAATTTCCTATCTTGGCTGATATAATTAGGCAGAGCAGTTTGAGTCATGACTTGAAAAAATTAATAAAAAAAGGAAAGCTCTTCAGAATATGACATAGCATCTTTTTTTACATTGTGTCTTATTGATGGCATAATGGAAACAAAATGATATGGGGAATATTACATTAAAAGTTGAGAATACACACACAAAAAAGACCCAACCCCATATATATAAAGGAGAATTCTGTAATAAAATATTGAAGAGATAGCGAAGGAGAGGTCAGGTCTCAATATACAAAGAAAGAGACCTATGTGTAAAAGGGGCAGGAAACCAGGAGAAGATTGTAATATGCCATTTGTTGGGCAGTAGGTTTTTATCTCAGATGTGTAATAATTTGAAATCAGTGATAGTGAGACTAGCATAGAGGCACATCTGAAAGGACACACTACCAATGTGTTTTGGGTATAACTTCAAACTTTTTAATCTTAAAATGCCGTGGGCTGAATTGTAGTCCATTTTGTCTGTGTACCTCTAGCAAAAGCACTTGAATTCAAAGAAATTACAGTGGCTACTAATCAGAAAAAAAAAACCTTCTGGCTTGAAATCAACATTATAAAAGAGAACTAAAACAACTGACAGTTCAGAGTACAGGAAAGCACTGAACATGAAATCCTAAACCCTAGTTTTTTATTACCAAAGAGAATCTATGAATACTGTTCTGATAGTTACTAAATGAGAAGGAAAATGTACCTTAAAATATAATTCTATTTTGGTTAAATACAATCTTTGACCTTGCTGCATTATTCACTCTTTGAAATTAAGGAATTCGGAAGTATTACCTTATATATATGCCACTCTTTTAATTTTTTATTGGTACTTTCCTCCAAATGTTATTTTAAAGTCAACACAGTTAACAAAATGATTAGTTATTAATGATCATTTTTATTGCATACTTGTGCCATAAAATGCTGTTAGAGATGTCATTTGAAGAATTGTTGTTATTTACTGTGTTTTTCTTCAAATTTGCTAGAGGTCCTTTTTCATAGGGGGAAAAAAGTTACTAAGAATTAACTATGCCAGAAAAGAGAAGCAAATACAAAATAGGGTGTGAAAACTGTGCCTGATAAACTCACTGCACTCTGGCAATAATGTTAGAATTAGTTGCTCTGAATGTGATATTGCAATGCAAACAGTGTCAGAAGCTTTTTTTTTTTTTAACAAAACACTTGATAGAGTTTGTTTCTTACAGAAATGTAATCCAGAATTACTTTTTGCAAACTTATAAATTAAGACCGAAGCTCCCATCCTTCAGGACTTCAGCTAGTGTTGGAAAAAGAATGAATATTATGATTGTAAATATGATTGTCAATACCTTCTTTTGGCATTGGGAAGAAAATGCAGACTTTTCTAAACTCATGAAAAAGTACTATTCATTAATGATAAAGCAAAAGATACTGTTGCTGTCCACATTTATTTTCCTTGTAATCTGAACTTTGTTAAAAATGAACAATAACAAAAAATAAAACTAAATCCCAGCACACATGGCATATTGTATTTTCATCGTTTACTATTTGAGAAATAAGTTCAGGAATGGATTTGGATTTCACGTACTTAATAAAGTAACTGTCACAAACTTTGAAAATTTAAACAACATTTGGCATTTCACCCTTTATTTGCATAAGGGCTGACATTAGCTTTGGATTGCTGATTTTCCCATATAGCCAAAGCTTTTCTTTTGAGATGTAACTTTCTTTGCAGCTTTACTTAGCTGTGAAATTTCCTTGACAATCTTGAGCTCTCTCCCGTCTTTCAGAGCAGTTGCATGAAAATGGATAAAAGCTATGACCACTGGAAGAATGCAGCAAATGGCAGTAAAACACCAGGCAAGACTTGTATTAGAATACAAACAAAAACATGTCATTATTCTGGATGCAAGGTATTCTCTACTGCCAGTAGAGTCTAGTAGAGACTATGGTACTAAGGTAGAGAGCTATGGGAGTTCACCAAATTTGGACCACTAATGGTGCACCCTCCCAGCAACTGTGTTATAAAAGCAATTGTATTTAAATTGCTTTTCAAATGTATTGAATTAGTGTAAATTATACTGAAAAAATGATGCCTCTTTCTTAGTTTTGTTAACACACATCCAATACCAAAATATTTAAGTTATATCTGTTCTTGAGATTTAAGTTGCACTAGATATTTTTACCCATATTACTCAGAAATGCCAAACTTAATTCCTAATTGCCAAATCCAAAGGAGACAACCTTTCTTCCCATAGCTAACATCTTCTTTAGACAGTTCTTCTCTTATTCACAGCATCTTAAGAAATATTAAGTGCATACTTCAAAAAGTTTAGTAAACTCATGAGGACTAAATACGTAATTTATCTCATAATATTGTAAGTGGCAAATTTGACTTCTTTTGCTTCCTTACATCTTTAAAACTGAGAAAGTCAAGTATGTGACTCATTTCTTTATGGACTCAGTCTTGAAAATATTGGAATAACTATAATGCTGTTAATTTCAGTCATTCTATGATTTTACTGAAGGCTGTGTGAAAGTTACTTCAGAATTCCCAGAGCAGAATTCTGGTCTGGTCAACTTGGAAAAAGTGGCATAGATTCCCTTGATTTTTAGTAATTTAATGAAGACTAATACACAGTTAACCTGAACTTTAATGGAGCCTGTACACAGCTGTGCAAAACAGCTACTACTAATGGGCCACCAAAATTGCTTTAGGTGTTTTTCCAGCAATTAAAAACAGATGGTCAATAACATTTTCCACAGTATCTAAAAAAATTTAGTGTCTACTACTTGTGTAATCAAACACTGATTTACTAGTTTAGAAAATGATTTTCTGATTGGATAAGGACAAAAAATGGTTAGGGGAAAAAACTGATCTTGGTAACATAATAATATTCCATTGAAGACAATAGTCTGGATTTACAGCAAGATAGAAGATAACATTTAACCCACAATTCATAACTCTTGTTTTTGAATATTAAAGAGAATGAAGGTCTCAGTCCAGAAGGTTCAGAAATATTCTCCACCATAATTTACATTCATTATCAACCTTTCCTGCATACAGTTGCTCCTGATTCCTCCTCCCACCTACTTTAATAACACTCTAACTTATATTGTTGAAGAAGAAATGTTGCAAGTTTGCATAGATCTAGCTATGCTAACTTGGATCAAAATACCCTCTCCGAATAATTTTATAGCTTTTGACATCATTGGTACCCCCAGATACTACAGTCAGACAGGTTCTATGTGTTCCACATCCATGAATAAGTGACAAATTAAGGGTGATGTCTGCAGTAATGTTAAGTTTTGAAGAATTTAATTTTTAATATCTTGTTTTTGTTACAGATTCTCTAAATTTTCAGATTAGTTTAAAGTTGTTCAATGTAGGGTTATAGGAGCCCCTATTAGTAAAGATTTCAAATTCTTAAACTATCCTTAAGAAATGCTTAAATAAAACTTGTATATTTAATTAATTTTTTTAATTTTTATGATCTGTAAATTCCTCCTTTTACACACAGTTAGACACTGCGTTTTTATATTCTAAAGGCCAATGTCTATACTTTTTCATTTGCACAAAAAATGTTCCTCTGTGCCTAGCAGCTCAGAAGGTATCAAATACAGAATTTGAGAGTCAAGAGAGGTTATGAATCTTCAAGTGCTTGATAGGCAGGTGGATGTGGGGAGAAACCTTGAGCTCTATTTAATGGTGTGATTTCTATAGGAGAGGTTAAAAGGCCCTGCAAGCAACATTCTCAGCTGACTGCATCTTTTCTTGATCCTGGCATAATTCAGTGAAAATTTATACAGATTTTTATCTGGTATAGCTCTCTGCTCAAAACACTTCCCTGGGTATAACAGACCTAAACCACCTAAATTCATTAAGGGATTTAATAATTAGAAGGCTGCAACTTTCATTCTGCATTTCCTAAGCAGAATATAGAACTATATATATGTCTGTCTTTTTGTAGTTTTGTCTATGTTGCTTCATTGTCTGGGAATATCTTTCCAGAGGCCAGTGTGTAGAGATGAATTGGTAGCTGTAGCTTTTCTAGCTGTTAGAATGCAAAGCTCCAACCCATACTTTCAAAGTAGGTGGGGCATATATAAGGAAACCAAGTCCCAGTGAGGTTCTGTAATCCGGGGTAGTTGCAACATCCTTCATTTCTTCCTCCAGGAAGATTCTGGGCAAAGGGTGGAAAGGGGAACTGAATTGGATTGGTCTCCATTATGAGTTTATATCAGTATCTGCAAATAAAAATGAGAATAAATGGTAATGTAAGGAGATGTCTCCCCTTCCCTTTTATTTTTTTAAATTTAATATTTAAAACTGTTTTTGTCTGAATGTGGAGTATCAGTTGAGTCTGACACAAAATATCCACCTTTAGGTGCTCTGCATTACTTTACAGTCTTAGTCAAACTTCAGTATCTAATGGCATTCAATCCATCAAAAGGATGGAGTGGTGTTAATGGCAATCATGATAATTACATCCAAGGGGTTAAAATCTATTTCAGTGATGCTTTGTGGTTAATGGAATTGATCTTGACCCTTCTCTTGCAGATATCACTACACAGAGTTGTGTATAATGTCAATACTGTTCTCAGCGTGAATTTTGGTTAATTCTCCAGCAGAACATACACCCCTGCTGATACACTTGATGCAGCACATCTAAAGATAGGGGGTTCTAATACAATAAACTGTGGTAAGACAGACATAAATCTCTTCTATGTGTGTGTGCATAAACATCTGCCTTCTTTTTTTCCAGTAAAAGCTCTGAATCAGAATCCAAACCCACATAAATCTGCATTCCTCTGTGGAAGACACACCTGATTTACAGCTTGTCTTTATTGGATAACGCCTCATTTTGTCTATCACCTTCATGATTTGTCTGTGGAATACCAAAGGCAATATAAATACATAACTTCTCAGATGTACTCAACATCTGGGCTGTGTGCTGTATGCAAGTTCCTATTGAGTATTTTGTTCATTTCTGTGGGTGTAAAATAGTTGTGTACAAAAAACAGGGATTTTGTCTTGGGTATAGGTGTTGACAAAATGGTTTTTTTTCAAGCTAAAACTCAAAGGGTCATCTGATACGCTTTATCTTCTACTACTTCTGGCTTATTTTTTGATTTTAGACCATGTTTCTGATTCATGGCACGTTTACTTGACTACAGCTAAACAACTATTGTTAAATACATCATGCTGCAGGCAAAAAGGTAAAACAGTAAAGTGGTGCCTTATGAAGCTAGTAGAGCAAGGCAAGGCTTATCTGTACATTGTGCACTAATAGAACTAATAAAATGAGAAATACATATAGAAAAATTTTTCCTTGAATGGTTCGCTGTAGTATCTTCAATTTCATTTTAAGCTTATGGAGGTAAATCAAAAGAAAAAAGGTTGTTTCAATCATGCTAGGAAAGAGGCCTAGATTTATTTGGATCCTCCAGCCTACTCTTTACTAGTTCCATAGTACAAAAAATGTCTGTGATTTATGTGCCAGGGTTTAAGTTGATAGTTATAGAAAATATAATTATATGCCAATTAATATATTTTTTGTTCTGGAAATAGAGTGGGAAGTACAATAACAAGTGGCAGAGATTGAGAATTATTTTAATATCTCTTTCCATTACAAATATTTCCCTGAAATCTAGAATGCAAGGCAGTCTGTTTTCCTATAGATTTCTCTCAGATCAGTTTGACTTTGGAGTCTAGGAAGGTTAAAAGTCACCCTGAAATCTTTCTCCGAGGACAGGTATTCAAAGGATCTTTTGCCTCCACTTTCATTGAAATTATACAAGTGCAATTATTTCTTGAGACTGTTTCACCTGTGTCAAATTCTTCTTAAATCATTCAGTTCATGTGAAAATAATTGAAGACATATTCAGACACTGACAGTGGCACAGGGAAAATTATTGAATCAGCTTGGTGTCCAGGGGAAAAAGCTGAAGTAAACCAATGGAAAATTCATGATAACAGATCTGCATTGGAGTTTAGAGGTAAGGAGGAGGTTCCCCACACCTGCAAGATGAATTTAGTGTGTCAGATGTTCTCATTTGAGTAGTCACATTTGTTTGTATTTTAAATGCACTGTAATGTTTACCAATGGGTTTCAGTGTTGCCGTTTTATTTCCTTCCTTGAGACCTGCTACTATTCTTGTTAATGCTCTTGCTTTTCTAAGAATGAGAATTGATGTTACTATCATTACCTGGTATCTAGAGGTCATCCATTTTAGACTCAGAATTGATGAAATCAATTTCTAGTTTCTGCTTGATAACAGGAACAAGAATATCCGGAGATAGAAAGAAACACAACTGACCTGCATCATATTAGTTTCCTGAGGTGTCTCAGAAACACTCTCCTGCAATCACTTTCAAAAAATGTTGCGAGATTTGCAACAAACTCTTCTCTTAAAAGACATTTCACCTACCCCCTCGACTTCAAAAATATTTTTATTGTTCTATTTTGTTGTTGTGAAAAATGTGTCACTGTTTTCAGTGACAGTGTTATTTAATAGTCTACAAAAATCATTTTAGAACATAAATGTTAATGTGCCACTGTCATGAGTCTGAATTATAGTGATCTTTCACTTCACTTATCTGTGTGTTGTTAGAATGCTTTAGTATAATCAAGACATAAGCAGTGCTGGAGCCACAATGATTTCGAATGAAGGGATGGTAACAATTCCTGCAGTTTTGAGTTACTTTTCTGCATGGGAGTTTCTAGCTAGTGAGCTGGAAAAAGAATATTACAAGTGATAAATAATGAGCCAGAGAACCACTCATCCATCACTATATTTTGCAATGATAATTTTCTAATAAGTAGGAGTCTGTAATGCCTCAGAACTCTTCCCCAAGTTCCTTAAGACATCTAATTATTCAGTATGATACTTTATTCAGACACAACTAAATTCAAATATGAATATTTGTTTTGAGACTGAGGAATACGGTAATAATCGTATCCCTTAATTTTCTGAATTTTACTTCATTTGCTTAATAGCTTTTACAGGCATGCTAAAGAAATAACAATGTTTATCTAGACAGTCATTGTAATTATACATAATTTGAAAGCCACAAGCAGAAAAGCAGTCCTTTGTAATAGATAGCATTGAAGTACAAAACTAAAACTAAGCCTAGAGACTTTTCATTATGAAATTCCAAGAGGAAGAAAAATAAAATAAATAGAAGTGTCTGAAATATTGTAAGAGCAAGACATGAAAAAGGAGATTTTAAGGTTTTTTTTCTTTTAGAAACTACTACATAATTTTAGTAGAAAGAATTGTGATAGCAGTCTACACCCTCTGCATTAGAGCTGTTTTGAAGCTGGAGTTGATGCCCACTGCCTTCTCTACCCATCTTTTCTTTTTCCTCTGGCCAATGGAACATATAAAGGGAGGGTAGAAACCAGAATCCAGGCAACAAGGAGTTATCTTTCACAGCACAGTAAATAGGAATTTTGCCATGGTTGGTTGAAGTAGATAGACTTTGTATTGACCTGACAGGACTTAGGCCTGAGCTGATTTTAGCGTCTTTCAACAATTTTCTAGACCTGACTCTTGCTTATCTGCTTTAACTCAACCTCATCCTTGATATCTGATACACATAGGGAGTAGATTAACAGGTCTAGCATACCGGATAGTGTGGTAGTCCAGCAAACAACAGCCCTTTGTGCCAGCTGAGACAGTGGGAGCTTATTCTGCAGCTTTCAAAATTCATCTGAAAACCAGTGCAGGGGACATAAAGGAGGGGAAATAGACTGTGATGAGAAAATATTTACAAATAAATTCAAGTGAATCCAAGAATGAGGAGGAAAAGATCCCCATCACCAGCATTGTGCTGCTCCTGGTGGATAATTATGTGTGTTGGTAACTCACAGTAATATGTCACAGGACAGCTCTGCCTGGAGAGGACCTGGAGTCACCAGTCTTCTCACTTAGGAGGATATTGGAAAGGAGACTACAACATGAGAGAAATTGATAATAATTGAATAGTAAGTATTCCTTCATAATAATTTTCCTATGAAGGAAAATTATTAATAGACTGTTGATCTCATTGTATCTAAATTAATGAGAAGTATTGTACTTTGAATAATTTGGATGTTATCTGAGCTAACAGTGAATTTTTGGTTCCACTTATAAAATGTGTTGTACTTTTACCAACAAGACTTAAACCATAACGAACACTTTTGGTAAAGCGTTTGTGGAGACAGTGTTATCCTGAGCCATGCTGAAAACTATTTCTCTCTCTTCCATTTTTTTCCCTTCCAAGGTTTTGACTGCTGGGTAAAGCTGTGGGTGTACTGGGCTGAGAAGCAGCGTGTGATGTAAGAGATTCCAAAGCTAGACAGAGACTCTGGTGCTGCAGGGATGTGAGGTACAGTTCTTGCTGTCAGAGGATCCTCCTGATATGGATAGTGGGATTCAGTCATATGTAAGTTGCTCTAAAATATACAGAATGCTTGTGAAAATACAGTTTTGGAGAGGGTTGCACTCTGTATCCAAGAATTAGAGAAAACGCAGGCTTTGGGGTCAGACAGTGGAAGGCTGAGGAACAGGGTTGCATTGTTTTTCAGTCTTGGTTTGGGAAGATGCAGAAGGGAACACAGGGAGGGCAGCTGAATGTAGTTTTTTGCTAAATAGGTTTTGGATGGTAGTTACTAGAGCCTTGAAGTTTGAAGAATGGCATAATTCTGGGGATTTTTTCCAATTGTTTTCTGGTAAAAAAAAAAAAAAGAAGAAAAGAAGTCATATGTATTTCTTTGCAAGTCTGGAGAACCAAGAACTTTTTAAATGCTTGTACTCCACTCATTTTACCTTTAGATTTGTGTAGGAATCTTGGACTGAACATCACGTGCTTGTTTCTTGCTACTCCTTCTACATGTGTTACAGTCCTTTGCTTTTGAATTTTTTGCATCTCTCAAAGGAGAGTCCTAAATTCACGGGGTTTTGTTTTAGGAATTCCCCGATCTTTCAAACATGCCAAGTTGCATTTGTCAACCCTCTCCACACCACCACATTTTCTCCTGAATGTCTTTCATTTTCAGTGATATATATTCAGCCCTAATTGGGTAATCAGTGCTTTCCAGGTGGAAGGGGAGCAACATGTCCAGCAGTCAGTATCGCTTATGTCTTTAAAGTACATACAGCTCAATTACGTTCTGTAAAATTGTTCAAAGTAGCATTTCTGAGGAGGATGCACCCAAGTCTGCGACTCCATCCACCATGAAATCTGAACGTACTCAAATAGATGTGTACTGCAGACTGCATTTGGTTATCTGCCAAGAGCAAAATTTGGTAGATGTAGCTAAGGTGCAGTAATCACAATATATACCCTTAAACTATGTGACTGTGAGCTGATAGAAACCTATCTGTCTGGCTTGTCTATGTACATGTATTTTGAACCTTTCTAGGAAGGGAGCATTTAACATATGTTGCTTTAGAGAGCTACACCCTCCATTGAAATATTTTCAGATTTCCTGCCTTAGGGAGCACCTCCATCTACTACCATATGTAACCACCACACAGTTGGTCTTATGGATTAGTGGGAAGGAGCATTTAATTGTAAACTCTTTGTAATAGGGTTTAATTTGAAGTCTTCTCTTCAAATAGACCAGGATTGATCCATTATTATTATTACTCGTCATCTTGACATGTGGAAAAGTTTTACATGGTAAGAATAGCTATGTAAAATTTGAAAAAGGGCTAAGAAAATTTCTCTCTCCTCAACACCAAACTTGGTTTAAAAACAGCTGTAGTCCAGCTGGATTGCTATATTTTTTTGAAATTCTTGTCTGGTAGTGTTACATTTTGAACAACTGAGCTGNGTTTTTTGTTTGTTTTTGTTTTGAGTTATGAAAGACACTTTTAACAGAGGAGTCCTACATGAGATTTTCGTTTCTTGGACATGTAGGAAAATCTAGAACTTTTTTTCACTCTGACTCGCAAAGCTCAAGTAACATATTCTTCCACAACGACCACCCCAGAGAACACAGGGCAATATGCTTTCCTGACTTTGTGTACATTTGTCTCTCCAACATCAGAGTTTTCCTGAACAGAAAAGGCTCACATGTGCTCTTAAGATACATTTTTTAAATTATGGTAAAGAAAAAACCCCATGTAATCTGAATTTGCAAACCGAGAATTCCTGATTTCAAGTGGAATGAGACAAGGCAACTATTTTAAGTCATGCAAGTAAGTAGTTCAATAATGTACTTCCACTGACAGACAATGTATGTGAAATAGGGTCCAGATCCTATAAGCCTGTTGGACCAGCGAAAATGAATTCTAGTTTTCTCACTGTATTTATTGGAATCCAGATATTACGAAAGTAACAGAATTTGGCATGAAGGAACATATTCCAAGAAATTAGCTGAATTTTGAGAAAGAATGAGGGACTTCACATATTTTCAACATTTCAGTCTTGAAAAACATTTTTTCTGGGATTTTGCTCTCACTTTTGACCTGAGTTGGATAGATATTTGCATATCCACAATTGCAGAGAAATTTTTGAACCTTAAATAATTATTTAAAATAATAACTATTATTTTTGCACTTCTATAAGTTTTTAGAACTATACTAAAACCACCCCTAAAAACACCTTCCAGAACGAAGGATCCAATGCAGAATTTCAGCAATGATTAAATCATCAGCTTCTGGAAAGAAGTGTTTGTAATGGAAATGCTGAAACAACATTAACAAGAAAGGTGTGTGTAGGTCATAATGAACAGTTTGATAACGGGTCTTATAATGAGTTACACATTTTTTGTGCAGTAGAAGTGGTGGTGATGGCATGACTAATTTATTTAACTTTTGTAACTGTAGATTAGCATGTATATTTGTTCAGCTGTTAAAATTCACTTACAATTGTTTTAGTTTTCTAAAATAAAGTGTGTTTCCATTCCAAGGTTATAATGGACCTGCTAATGGGGTATTGATTACTGTTTCTTGTCATCCATCTTCTGGTGGAAAGGTGATCATTACTTTTCACTAAATAATTCCCAGTTTTCTACACATTCACATAAAATTCCTTTTACAAGGAATTCATTCCACTCACATTTGAAGATATCTCCAGCAGCAGCTAGTGTTTAACAGTTATTTTCTGTACTGTATAAAAATACATTTTCAGGGATTCGCCACAATTAAGAACTGTTTTCTTAACTTAAGATTTATCAACCATATGCATGTCTTCAGACTTGAAATTTGGGTGCTATCAACTCAACTAATAGGGAAAATCTCATATAAAATTGATTAAAAAAGTATATATGTTGTGGTAGAATGTTTCATTGAAATGAACAGTTGTTGAGAAACTCTTGGGAAAGAGTGAAGTTAAAACTATGATTCTTTATTTGGATTTCTACATTCTTCAAGGAGAAGCCAAAGAGAAGAAGTTTCCAAGCATTTGGCTCTATCAAGCTCAGCACAAGAAGCAGAAAATGCAAGAAACCTCCATATCCCCACTTTTTCAGTAGGTCCTTGGCATAGTTTCTGCTTTTATTAGAGCTCATATTGCCTTGTGTTTCCTGGACAATTCCAAAAATTTCAAAAAATTTACCCACCTTAAATGTATGTGTGTGGTTGAATCACCAATGGCTAAAGTCAAGCTGCACCTTACAAAGCGATGCTTGGGAATGAGCTGTAACTCTCTCTTGGGTTAAAACATTAATTCCCTGGAATTGTGCTATTTTTCTGAATTCAAGTGCATAAAATCCCTGCTTCAATTGTCAGAGTGATTGAGCACAGAGAAACAATTATTTTATAATCTTGTTAGGTCCGCATAAATGTATTGATTTATACTGGAAGAGCATTGTCTGAAAGTTTTAACAGTCCAGTTCATATTCTGCTTAAATTGCCCTTTAGCTTTCTGATGAGCAGCTTTCAAAAGGGCTGTAAAAGAAAGGATGAGAATACAGAATAGAGGTTTCAGTTACAGGGAGAATATGTTCAGTGCTCAGAAATATTCCAGATTTCTAGACAGGGTGTAGAACCTGTAACCAAACCAAAGGAAACTCTTTGTCATGCAAGCTTAAAGTTAGCTTCGTCTATGATCCTCCACTAAAAAGCATTACCAGTTCCTGACCTCAGTTCCCATGGCAATCTGTGGCAACTCCAAGTTAAGAGTCAAAAGCTCTGTGTGCTCACTTTAAACGTGAGTGTTCAGCTATGAGGTACTCTTTGTAGTGACTGACCTTTGTTTTGTTACAACTCTCACGTTCTGAGTTTTCTCAACAGCTACGTTGAGAAACAGTGTGACAACTGGAAATACTACATAAAAAGTGAACTTACTAAATAGACATATTATTTTTCTTTTCTTTTTCTATCTAGGGATCGTCTGAGACTTTGGTGTAATCTTCCAGCCTGCCTCTATGGTAAGCTTTTACAGATTTTTTTTCTCCACTTACAGAACTTCTTTCATGTTAGAACATAGTGAAAGGAGCCATGATGTGGTGCAAAAGATAGTTCCTTATGTTTAATCCGCTGTAATCAATTAATTCTAGTCAATACTGAGAAATAGACTTAATAGTGGTTACCATATACTACTACCCGAGAAACATTGAAAAGCTATTAAGATCTATCTTCAAACATCACCATATAAATAGACACTAATGTTGTCATTTTCTGATTGCCTCTTCTTCTGAGCCCACATAATAAACACATGTAACATGTAAATATAAAATTTGAAGGCACAGACATTTATGGATAGCAAGAGCAAACAAAATTAGCCATATGCTGAGTTTTTCAAAGACATTAATTTAGAATTGAGCCATTGATTTCTTGTAAAAGGCCATTGTGCCAGCAAGTTTGTAATAACTGGGAAGATGAAATAGAAATTATCAAATGAATGAAATCCATATTTAGACATAAATTTTTTTAAGCCAAACTGCTAAAAATATGTCATTTCACCTGTACAACATAAATCAAAGCCATTGACATGTTTGATCTTTTACTTCCCTGTGAGCAAAAGTCATCAGGATAGCACTTTGAAATTCATAGCATGCTACTCTCTAAAGAGATCTTATTTGAGAAAATCTAATATGCCTCCTCCATATAAAATTATTTTCATAGCTAATTGTAAGACTCCCATTTGACCTCTTGAGATCAGTCAATCAGTGGGGTGGTGTCTTAGTTGACTTCAGAGGTGGTAAAATTTCCTAGCACTCAAGTTTTCTGCTATGGTAGTTTGAACTTTTCGTCTTTTATCGTACAATTGATAAAAAAGTGAAAGATTCTCAGGCATTAATTGTCAGCCGTGTGGTCCCACATACTCATACAAGGCATAAAGAAACTGAAAGGAGCAGACTTTGGAAAGGAGCACAGCAAGAAAGGTAAAGGTAAAGGTTCTCTTATCTTATCTTGCAGCTCTGGAGAGAGATCCAAGCAAGGAAAAACCCTTCAAAGCATGAACTATCTGGGGATGTCTGGTTACTCAGTCCATTATTCCCCTAAGATTTACAATTCTTATGGCAGTAGACTTTGCTACTCTAATAAGGAGCAAGTTATCCTGTATAAGTTGTTTTGCTGCATGTTAAGTACATCACCTACATCCCTGCATGACTCACCATGCAGAATTGTCAAAGCATGAGGGAGTTTCTAAAGAAATGTGGAAATAATTCAACTGCCCTTGTCTGCTCTTGGTATTTAGAAGTTTTATTCAATTCCTCCAAAACTTGCTTTCTTTCTTGATTAACTTATAAGAGCAAATGGTGCAGTAGAACAGTGGTGTCATCACAAAATTTATTCAAAACCTTAGGGACTGACAATAAAGGTTTGATTATATGGAAATAACTGAAAATGCTCTTCAAATGTTCCATGGACTACAATAGTACAATGCTTTTAAAGTATAAACAGATTTTTAAGTTCATCTTATTTTCCATGAGAGGAAGAAAATTATCATTCTATTTACATTCTAGCAAAGAGGAGAATGTAGTAAGGTTCAGTAATGTGGTGCATTTGCTCCCAACAAAAAAATAATGTAGTTGGGTCATTGGAATGTTAACAAAAATCATTATCACAGTTGTCATTTTTAATAGGAACAGTATCCAGGTCTCTGATCTGTGACATGGCATAGAAAATATTGTTGACTTATTCTGCTAGAAAAATTAATAATGCATGTTATGGCTCAGCATGTAGTTCTGCAGAAAGAAATTATTTTGAGAACCATTTTGGTCATCTGCTTGAGTAGCTGTGCTTCATGTTTTGATGATCCACTTTTGCCCGTGGTTTTCTCCTGTGCATTGTTACCTGAAAGAGTTAAATCTTATTTGCTTTGTTGCTTGCACATGTCTCTGTCTCTACTAACCTGATTTTCACAAGCGCTACAAATTTATGCTGTCTCTGGATGGAGCACTCCTTTCTGCACGTCTGCTACCTTGTACCTGCACCCACAGTGATACATGAAGACAGCAGACCAGTTCTACAGTGCAGAGAGCAGGACTCCATAGTATACTTGAGGGAAGAACTTCATCTTATACCATATAAGGTCCAGACAAACCTGCATTATAAAATATAGGTCATGTTCCTGCCGGGTCTGTGGAACAAACAGATATTGGAGTGTTTTATTTGTAGAAAACATGTTGAGTACCCAGAGACGATGAGCTAGGAATTTCTTCTATTAAATATATACATATATATATATATTCTCATAAAATTTATTCTACCCTCTGCCTAGCGTTTTTTCATCATGGTATATTATTCTTCAAACATTGGTGAAAACTTGTGCACTATCAAGTGAGAGATAAGTTTCTTGAAGTTGGTCCGATGTTTGTACCTTCCATTATTGGCAAAAAAGAGCAGGAACAAAACCAGTTCTGTAGATCAGTTTACTTCCCAAGCCCCATGTACAGAGAGGAATTTTAGACTGAGTCTTTGTTTCAGAGGAAAATGTTTGTACTAACATCTAGTCTGTCATTCCTATTCCATTGGTTTGCCTGGAACTTTACACAGAAGGGCCTCTATGGGGCATAGGATTGTTTGGCTTACAGATAAAAATATGTTTGAAATTAGAGAAAGTGCAGCATAAAGTGTGATCTGGGAACACCTTTTACACTGCTTTATAAGCAGTCTCATCTCAATAGCCAGTTGTCTCCTGTGTATCAGAGCTCGAGTTTTATCAAATTTTGTGAGGTTCACCTTGGGAAATCTCAGCCTTTTCCCATAGACCACCTGGCTGTGGAGCAAAGGTTTTTTAAAGCCACTACTTCAAAAATTTGGTTTATTGTGGTTATTATTTTAAAATGATTGTGGTGAGATGATGAAAATATCCAGACAGTTTTATTAAAGAAGTTATGTGTGCATTGTCAGTTCTGCGATGAGAGAAATAATGGTAAATCCGGGTCTGAGCAGATCAAACTGTACTGGAGTCAGACTTGGCACTAATTTCCAAGCAACAAGGAGATCATCCAGGTAAGATGTTGGGGCAGGCACAGACAAAGCATTGGCATAATCCCATAGCATCCGTGGAATATTTGCAAAGCCTTTTCTCAGTTGTTTTCCATGAAAATAAGCCTCCCTTCAGACCTTTGAATACCAGTACTTTTGTAACTCTTGTGTTAGCACTGCTGCTCTAGTGCTCTCAAAATCTGTATAGTACAGCTTCATGACTGACAAGTGGAAAAGAAAGATGCCAGAGGCATGTTTCTTGCTGCTGAAAGAAGGAATTTGTGTTTCCACATTTGAGCTGTCAGCTGTGAGCTGTTAGGAGGATAGGGAAGAACCAGATACAGCCCTACTGTGTGTAGCCTGCTCCTTTACAATACTTGAACAGATCATCCAGGCACGTAACCACTCACACAGACTTCCAGCTACCAGGGAAAGCAACCATATGTCACTAGATAGGTAACTGTATTGGTCAGAAATCACAATATATTAACACAATTTTCTAATATATCTAAGCTATTAAAAGTCATCTAATGTAAGTATGAGAAGCTGTTAATTGGCCACATAAGATCCACAATGCTTAGAAACACCTTGTAACTTAGTCAAGAGCCAAAATGAAAGAGGCTGAATTTCTCCAGGGCTTGTGGTTTTGTACTTTTTGTATTTTATATTTTTGGAACTAAGTGGAATACTGTGAATAAGTACAAATCCTACTGCTTGCTTCCTTCTAAGTGTCACTGAAGATTTGAGTTCTACCCAGCATCATCACATGACTAGAATAACTTAAGCTCCTAGCAAACCTTGAGGGATCAGTCTTGTAATCTGGCCTAGACTACGTGGGTTTTATGTCTCCTATTTCTAGTAAAGAAGTAAAAGAGGGAGTGCTAGGGCTCAGGAAGCCTGTCAGAGTGGTCAAAAATAGAAACAATGTTTCAACACTGTGAGACAAAATTAACCTTAGAATATACATGTCCCACATGCTGGCAACTTAGTTTCGCTAGAATTACTCCGTTGCTATTGAATACTAAAAAGGACTTTATCTGACCAGAAACGTTCCCTTTGTGTTTTACAATACCAGAAATAGCAGTGCATCTAATGTTATTGAGCTCAGAAGCACACAGAATTGATACTGCTGGTATTACATGAGTAAGAGTGAGGCAATGATTTTGTTCTTTGTATTTCTATTGTTAGAGGGCATTGTATTAAAGAATATAAAGAAATGTGTGGGTTTTTAATACTGCATTTTATTGATGTTTCATACAGTAAAGAAAAGTCTGGTAACTAAACAGACTTTGTAGAATTAGAATTGCAGCAAGCAATGTTCCCTCATTCTCACTTTTATTTGTGTCCTATATATGTGGAGAGACTTCAGGCCAGCCTAATGCATTACTCACTGAAGAATCTTTCCAAGAAATAAATTCAATAATGAAGTAGTTGGAAGCCCTGTATATTCACATTTGTAAATAGGAAAAGTATCAGCAAAAGGATGTTGTTATTGATTTTGTAATAAGCTGCACTAATTAACTAACTAATAGGCCATCTGGAAGTCAAAATGGATTTTTTTTTTTTTTTGCTCACAGGTTGAGAGAAGCAACATTATTACTGGAGGCATTGGAATTTTGTTTTATTTCAAAGGCATGTGCTGGGAAAATAAATGAGTCCAAAGCAGTTGTGTAGTATGGTTTTCCAAAGAGGCAATAAATAAACTGAACCACTACAAAGAAACTTTCCTCTGCAAAAAGGTACGTGTTTCCACCTGACTTGTTTACGTTAATTTTCTTTACTGGGAGTGCCATCCATTATTTTGATATGTTTTACGGTGAGTAAATATCCTTGACTGCATCTGCATACCAAAAGAAGGAGTTTTGCCACTTTTCATTAAAAAAACTGTCTTCAGAAATGTCAGAGAGCATTTGAATGTCATTGTTGAGAAAGTACTTCAAGAATGCTCCAAAATGAGCTTTTTCAGAGGTGTCATCTCTTGAAGAAATAATAATAATAATAGTAATAGTAATAATAATAATAATAGTTATAATACTAAAAATGTATCTGTCTAAACATATTGGAATCACCTTTACACAAGTTTTCTTGCAGGCAAATAAGAAATGTATTAGTCATGTGCTCAAAGCCAGAGTGCCCCCATAAGTAAGAGCACTGGAGCATTTCTCACAGAGAGAAATTCACAGGTTACTTCCAAGTAAGATTAATTGGACTGATTTCAGTTTGGCTGCTTTCTCATGGATAGAAAAATAGGACACAAGAATTTCTGTAGTTTGTTTGATTCTTTTTTCTGAAATTTCTCATATAAAACTCTAGTTCTCTGAAGCACAAGTACTGAACCTCTATTACTTTGTAAGTTTACAAGGCATTTTGGAGAAGTAACAGAAAATTACAGGATTGTTTTGTATTGTGGTATGTATTTGCATATCATTCGGGAGACCTCAGCAAAATTTTAAATGTTTCTTTGTTACTATTTTGGTGTTTCAGTTCATGAATTTTGAGGTGAGATGTCAGAACCACCATTATCATCTTGTTCTGACTTCCTTTGCAGCAGAAGCTATAGAACTTCTGTAAATGATATCTGACTGGAAGATGTACAGTGCTCAGTAGTCACTGCTCCTAGAAAAAAAACCCTCAAGCCTTGAATCTCTTTATTTTTTATTGATGAACAATGCTTATTAAGTTATACCAATGGCTAATTTTACTCTCTGTTATAAAAATGGCAAAATTTTTTATATTTAATTTATTAACTTTTAGTCTACAACTTGTACACATCTCATTATATCTTAATTTGAGAAACAGAGGAGATAGATTTAAAAATCTGCTTTCTTTGTCTTTTATATCTAGGTTGTATGCTTCTTTGCAATGTACTGCATTGAATTACTTATTAACTTCTATATAACTCAGAGTTTATTATTCTTTGAATGTTCATGGGAGTTTATCTTTTTATTGTTTCCAATTTATTGATATTATTTCTAAAATGTGAAGGCCATAGATAGATAAAGTGGTCTAATAGCAGTCATATCACTAGCACAGTATACACAGAGAGAATGTAACCTTTCTTCTGCCATGGCCTGCACTATAACAAAATGAGTAAATAATCCCAGGATGCAAACTCTTTGTGCCACAGCCCTCCAAGTTCACTGTATGATGTGATGTCTTCAGAAGGGAAGAGTTGTGCCTAACAAACCCACTCCCTGTTTTTCAGAAAATTCACTTATATTCAGGAACCCGTGTTAGTGGACATGGAGACGTTCCCTGCCTCCAAGCCACTTGGATGAAACCTTCAAAATGTCCTGAGCCCTCCTCAAACTCCCAAAAATGGTGAGAGCAACAATTATAGGCAAGTAGCAGATCTTAATGAAACAATGGGCTTCCTAGTAGCACCACAGTGCAGAAATCCTCCAAGCTAGCTGGGGTTTTGTGCTTCATGCCAGCTCTATGAGTTTTGTCTCCACCTAAAGTAACAAAATGCTCTGTGCCAGGGTGTCTGCTCTGCTGCCAGTCCCATGCACTGAAATGGTGCTGTACTTCTAGAGCAGGGGCATTCCTGCCCTCCAGTCACAACTCTGGCAGTGATTGAATCGGAGTGTCAGTTTGTTTTGTTTTGGTTTATTTTGTTTGTTTGTCATTTTGAAATTTTATTTAAAATTTTAACAGTATAGCCACATCCTATGACACAATATCTCATAGGATGTAATCCATATGTAATCCAAAGGATAGTGAACTGAATAAGAGAATTCGGAGCAGTCTCTAAACCTTACAGTTGATTTTCTTAATAAACATAATTTCTGGACCTCAAAGGTTTTTATAATCCTTATTATTATACCTCAGCATGAAACCAAAACTTGCATGAATGCAAAAAGAATTCAGTCTTTTGACCATGGTTCATAGATTGATACACTGCCTTTACAGCTAATAACATGCAATTAATTTAATGAATTTAATGTGCTCAGAAAATGTTTCTGACCATGCTTATATTTTACAGTGTTGACACTTTTTCAGAGAGTAAGGGTGCCTGTTGCTGTGTTAGACTTTGCAATTACTCGTCTCATCACAAGCAATAAACCTCCAGCTGATTACAGTGATTTATCTGTAATACTTCTGCTGCTTTATTTTGGCTGGTGAATGTAATTTTTACATCTACCCTGTGCTTCCATTTGACCGAACTCCAGATGTAGTGAAATCTAGTTACACTTTTCTGCTGCATGACAAAGCAATATGAAATATATGTCAGGAGTTAAGTATGAAGTGAAGAAAAATGTTTAATTATTTTACAAGTCAAGACTCTGCATCATATTGTTTGCTTTTCTTCCTGCCATTACTGTAAACTTTGTTGGCTTTCTGCTTTGAGGATGACAAGGTAATAAGATGCAAGAGTTGACTTTTGCCTACCAAAATGTCCTATGCTGAAGTCCTGACAATATAAACTGAAGTGATATAACTGATAATGAAGGAAAAGGGAAAATATGCCTTCTCTGGCAGAGGTTAATTGAATTTGTCCTTTCTGCTTTGCTCTATCTAGTTCTCAGTTTCACGTTTCCTTCCTTTTTCCCCAGGAGGTATGTGTGAGCAGGCTGCAGTGCTGTCCTTTATCATTTTTCAGAATACGTTTTCATTTCACATTACCTCCATCCTGTGTGGTCTTCATGTCCTGCAAGGGTGTGGAATCTTGCCATGAATTTCTGCATACTTCGTGTTTCTTGAGAGCAGATTTCTTCTTTATGAACTCTGTTGTAGGCTTTATTGATCCTAATATTTTATCTTTATTAATGCAGCTGGAAAATATTAAGAAATAATAAAAACAGAAACACTGACCCTACTTCCAATTGTATAAAATCTGGGACAATTCAAATAATTTCGTTGCCTTCTATCCTCCCTTTCATGTGCAAGGTTTATATTTGTTCCCATTCTGTATGAGATAAGAGCAACAGTAAAAGCTGTGAATGTCTTTAGTCATTATAGTTTCAGTATGTCAAATAAAGTTACAGACCCTGCTGGTTGGTGATAGAATGACAGATGGATCATTAATGCTCTTAATAATATATAACTTGTCATATTTGGTTTTGAAAGTTCAAACAGTTTCTGTCTCTGCATTCCTGACTATGACAGCTCTGACATAGTTCTGCATTCTTAGTCACTTTTCATTTTGGTGTTCAGCTTGGATGTAATTTATAATTAAAAAGCCCCCCAATATTGATTCACTGACTTATTGATCTGTTCACCAAATAGTTCAAATGAAGTCATTACCCTCTTGACCTCTGCATTTGCTATTTGCTTTGCTTTCATTTCACCAGTCTGGATACTGCAGAGTTTTGTTTTTAAGAGGTGTGAAAACAATTGGATTTTGTAAATTGTAAGCATGCTGTGATTTTTTTATGCTTTTTAAAGACTTCTCATTTAAGCATTTAAGATTTTTTCTTCCCTCCAGGATAGCTGTGTTGGAAGAGATTGTTGATTTTGTACAAGTGATATAGTATCAAAGCCCTCCTAGGGATTAGTATCGCACCAAATTTGTATGGCTCTTCAGCTCCTCTGTAGCGACAATTTACTTTTCCCTTTCATATGTGCAAGGCTTAAAAACATGTTTTTCTTGTTTTTATTGGTAGAAAGATAATGAGGTAAATAATTCTGTGTATGCCCTAACAAGGTAAAAAGACTTTATTTTTTCTAAAGGAGAAACAAATTTGCTCCTTTGGTCTTCACTGATATTTCTCCATCAGAAATGACTACAAGTCTGAGTTCCCAGTTTTGCCTGTTAGTCTTGGAAGAACATATTTTTTTTTTCAGATGAAACTGCATGATAACCTGCCGTTTCTGAGCAAGCCCCTTCAGAGAACCACAAGTCACCAATTGCTCTGCAAATATAGATCAAAATGAGCCAAAATATAGATTTAAATCAGATTTCTGTGACTAAATTAAGGAACCAAAAAGTACCTATTTATTATGAAATCAGTCCTTAAAAATAAGTCTAATTCCTTGTATAAAATGGAATGATTTTTAAAATGAATGTGCTTAATTGGGACTCTTGCTTGCTTGCTAATATTGTTAAAGTGTGAATACTGTCCTTTTCCTCTTCTATTTTTTTGGAAGTTATCTCGTCTTCAGTTTCTATAAGCACCATCTGTGAAAGAAATACGAACAAGAAATAAAAAAAAAAAGTCTCTCCATGTGCATAGATGTCAGATACTTTCTGAACCTCTAGTACTTCTTCTTGTCCATTTCATAGGGAAAAAAGGATTTGACAAAACCTGCCATCATATTTGTGTCAGTACCTGGAGTTAGATACACAGTGTTATTGTGTATCTGAAAATGCTAGTCCATCTACAAATGCTAGAGAGAACCAGGAAAGATGAATGTAAAATTTTGAGGACCTTAGAGCATCCTGGCTGTTTCAGCAGGAAGTTTGATATCAGGAAATTAACAAGAAGCTTGTATGTGGCTTTTACCCTGGTATTAATGCATCCCTGGGAGAGTTGGATGTAACATGATCATCTGTAAGGAGATAATAATTTTAATACTTTTCATCACTGCAATAAGGCCATAAACAACTGATAAGTCTCTCCATTGGGCTAGCATGTCAGCAGTCTTGGATAACACTTTGTAATTTGTAATTGAAGTGTCATTTGCCTTAAATCCTATATAAGGATTTGGCATTTGCTGGTCATTTATTAACATGCATAGGAGAGAACATGTGGGTGTTTTTTTACTTCATGTTTTCTTAGGTCAGTTTTATATTTTTGTAGCATAATTGACTAAAAAAGAGTTATTTTTTATTTACAGCTCTGTAAGTCAAAGAACAATCAGTGTCGTAATTTTAATTTATTTGCTTTTTTAAAAATTACAGAGTTCCTGTATCAGCATGATGAATCTGTAAGTGATTTGTGCTTGGGTATATGCACTGGAGAAAGAAGGGCTTGGCATTTTCAGAGGTGATTTGTAGTCTGGAGTTGAATATGGTTGGTAAACAAATCTAAGTCTCAGCATTGTCTAAAGTCTTGATGAGACCACATGAGATGATGTTCAAAGTTAATACAGGGCCAAGTTAAAATTGCAGATAAAGCACAGTGGGGGAATTGTGGCTCATATTTGATTATGAATGGGGATGAGAACCCAGCAGGTTTCTCTACAATTTGAAAGGACCAGATAAGAAGGTACAGAAAAAAATTTCATTGCTGATCACTGTACCAATTGCCTGTGCATGAGAAAGAACACTGACAACTGAGAACATACAAAAATCTCCACAGATTAATCCTTTCCCCTTGATGGTGTAGTCTATTCAAGTGCAACGCGAAACCATCTGTACAATTTTTTGACTTCTTTTTTTGTGCAGACAGCCCAAAATGCTGAAAAAGGAGTGATCTGATTTCAACTAAGGTAGAGTTAATTTCTTCTCAGTAGCTGTTGCAGTGCTGTGTTTTGGGTTCAGAATGAGAATCATGTTGCTAACACACTGGTGTTTTGATTTTTTTGCTAAATCGTGTTTATCCTAAATCAAGGACTTTTTTTTCCTTGTCTCATGCTCTGCCAGTGAGGAGACACACAAAACCCCAAAAAACCCCTAAAAAACCCCAACAAAACCCCAACAAACCAACCACCACCAACAAAAAAAACAACCTGAAAAAAACCTCAGGGGTGGTGCATAGCTGGGACATATTACCTGAACTGATCAACAGGATATTTCACACCATAGAATGTCATACTTGCTATATAAAACAGGGGGGTTGCCTGGAAGGAGGAGCCAGTCTGGATTCGGGAAAGAGAGGTCTGTCATCAGTCAGAGAGTGGTGAGCAATTACATTGTGCGTCATTTGGATTTTTTTAATCCTTTTTATTATCATTATGATTTACAATTATTTTTGTATTTTACTTTCAATTATTAATCAGTTCTTATCTCAACATGCAAGTTTTACTTGGATTCTCTTCCCCATTCCACCAGAGTGTGAGGAAGAGAGTAGGGCTTGAGTGAGCAGCTGTGTGTGTTTCATCTCCAGCTGGGTTTAAACCATGACAGGGAGAAGTATTTTTCTCAGTGCCACAGCTCTTGAAAGTTAACTAGATTATCTATACTGAAAGCAAGTAACCTGGTTTCCTTTAAGCTTATACAAGAAATCTGTCTTATGAGTTCTGTGTTTTGGCAGACTTTTCTTTTCTGCCTTTCACAGTGCATGATCAGGTGATATCTCATTTCCTACTTAATGCTTTCAGATATGTTTGACAGTGGAAGCAGTTTCTAGTACTTATTATGTGCATGAATTATACCTTTAGCTGTACCTAGAAATCTAGATGCTTCTTTAATTAAAATTTCTGCCAGGCTCAGAGTCAAGATTTGATTTGTATGATTAGTCTGCATCTTAGATGAATATCCTTCATACCATGCAATTGAATGTCCTGGGATGAGTTGCATTCAATCTATTCTTTATTTTCTATAATTAAGTATTCATAGATTCAAAGAGTAGCTCTACTTACCTGGATATGCTAGAATCAACCAGCTCCATACTCACCTGCTTCAATGTAGATGCATGAATCTGAGCAGTTCTTGCTTTCATTTGAAATGATGTATGTAGGGAGCTTAGTGTAAGCAGAAAGTCTTCCACAGAACATTCTGCTTTTTTTCCTTTTAATTTTGCAATGGAAAAAGGTATTGTATTCAGGAAAATTCCATGTATCTGTAAGTATTGCTGTGCCACACTTGTAATTGTCAGTGATCAATAGCAGTTTTTCTTGGTTTGGTCTTTAATGTCACAGATATGCTGACAAAATTATTTGGTTATGTAAAAAGCTTTGGGGAAAGAAAATAATGGGGTATATTCAAATCATCAGTGTGGTTTTTTGAGTTAGGCAGCTCTCCCTATCCTTCCTGCACCACTGGGGCTTGTTCTTCACTTCTCCAGATGTTCAGGGTAAGAGATTCCTTTTTTTTGTCTGTATTGCACAAAGCAATAGCCTTCTTTTCTCAAGGGTCTGCAATCTAGATCTAAGTACACTATTATATTAGCTTCAGCCTAAGAGAGACTGTTAAGATTAGAATATGTGACTATTCATCATGTCAATGCTTACATTTCTCTTTCTGTTTCAGAGCCTAGAAAATGGAAGACTTTGAAAGGGGAATCAATATGTTACTCGAGTATGGAAGGTAATGACCGATAGAATTACACTTAGAAGTATTTGTTTTTGTTAGAATACTTTTGGTTGACTTTGGGATATTTTCTTGCCCCTTTGTGAGGTGTTGAAATGCAAGAATTGTTTTTATTTGTTCTATATCATTCACTTTGACTGACTGCTCATGTAATTAAACAGAATGAAATCCTGTGTCTGATTACATTTTAAGAATCTCTTTCCATCTGGGAAATAATACTGCATTGGCTTATTCTGAGATAAATGCATGATTAAATCCTAACAGGTGTTTCCTTAAGGGGGAAGGTTTTGCAGGCTTGTTGAGTCCTCAGGTTATGTGACCACTCTGTATTTCTCAGAAATAAGTAACATTTTCTTTTACATAGTAAAGGAAATCAAGTTCTTCAAACTCTCAGGTCTGTTCTAGTGTTTTAACTACTGACCAGTGCTGCCGTGATTTCTTTTAAAATATTTCTTTGGATTATAGGGAGTTCAGGTATAGATGTAGCTTTTTATGTTAAAGATATATATGTCTAAACCACCTGACAATTTAGAAATTTTTATTTTATTATCATCCAGTTATTAAGACTAAGCATAGTCTTGGTCAAAATATAGGCAATACGGGGGTTAAAACATTTAAAATAAATTATTGCTTGGGAATTAGATTAGATTCCATGTCAGAAGATTTGTTATTACACTTACATATTAAATGGCATTTAAAAGCTAGAAAGCAGCAGGAATTTCATTGGAATCCAACACCACTGCCACAAAAAATTAGCAAGGATTCTTCCTATTCCTGTAATTTACTTCTTTATCTTGTATATTTATCCAGAATCCGTCCTCGTGAAACTTCCTAGGAAAATATTTCTGAGCAGAAGAGGGTTTTATGTGTGCTTGTGTATGTGTGTGGGGAGGAATGAGAAAAAGCTAGAGAAGGGGAGACAAGTGAAAATAGATGAGAACACCAGTATGGCTAGGGAATGCTAAAGGATCTTATATCCATTTTTGCACTGTAAATGGTACACTAGACGTTGTAAATAGCTGCTCTATCTGCAAATACCTTAGCAAATGGTTCCTTAAAATCCACTGTCCTTTGCAACTCTGCCTTGTCTGTAAGCCCCTATCATTTATCATGGGAACAGCTGTCATCGCAGGGCTATGGGCTGAGACACTCTGTGGGCCAAACTCTGCTGTTGCATGCTTCTGTGAAATTTAGCTTAGATTGTTCCTATCTGGCCAGGATAGGATCCATTCAGCACAGAAAGCAGTCTTAACAGGAAGAACTTGCTGGGAAAGGATCAGCAATATATTTGCAAAACAAAGTGAAATGGATTCAGCAAGAACAAGGAGGAAATCAAGACTGTGTAGGAATTGGTGAAGGCTAGTAAAGTCTGAGAGGAATTGAACTTGCAGAGGAATTGCCATCTGTAGTGCCTAGGTTTTAGTGGAATAGTCATCCTGATGTACTAAAGGAGGAAAATTCAGCAATTTTTGCCTTGCTAAAAGACAGATACTTTTAAAGGTTATGCATGTCTAAGACCCATCTTAGGAAAATGTAATTCCTAGATTATATACAGGGGTGTACTTCTGTTGTTGGTTATATGGATTAGAAGAATCTAGAACTTTGTAGACTGCCTCAGAATCACAGCCTCCCTGAAAGCAGACAAGTTCGTCAGACAAACACTTGGGGTGTCAGTTTTTTACTAGCTGATTCAGGAGAAGTTATCACATCTAGATTCAAATACTTTTTGTTAAGAAAAAAGAATTAGCAAAAATTAAATTCTTTCCTGTGACATGGTAAGTGTATCTTTCTCCTTTCATGCTGTTACGTTATTTCCTCTTTGCAAATTGTTTGAGTCAACACTAGCAAATGTGCCGTGGAGGTAAAAAAACCCCACAGATATAATGCTTATTTTGCAGAGCTTCACTGCATCAAATAGAGTGAAATCTGTGCTTTCTCTGTTTTCTGGATGTGTGCATTGCAAGTTCACCATAAATTAGTTGTTTTAAGACCAATGAGATATTTTAGATTACTGATATGCAGCCAGTCATAAAAGATGCACAGCAAGAGGGGCCACTTGTTTCCTCCAATTCAGCTCACAAGAGCTGGGAAGCAGCCTACAGCGGTATAATTGCAAGCAATATTTTGATTGAGGTCCTGTTTTCATACAAACTCTTTAAAGCCCCATGATCTTGCATTTGAGCGGCAGGCAGTAACTAGGCCTGGTACTTTCATTAAAATGAAGAAAATGTCATTAGCTAGAAGTTGCATTTTGTGATAAAAATAGAATATAGGAGAAAGAATAGAAGAGATAAATCTAGCATAAGGGGTTTTTTTGTCATCTAATGGCTAGAACTAGTCTAAGAGCTGGCAGTCACAAGTGTAGAAGTGAAGTAAATCAAAGAAGATGGTAGAAGTTACTACATTTGCAGTTATTTATAACCTTAGAAAATGGAAAACCTAAGAACTTGGCTGGAAACTTAGATGTATAGCTTAAGTTTTTAGTGTGATGTGCCTCACCTCTGAACTAAATGTTTAGCAGCTGATACTGTGGAATAAAAGAATACAGGTGGGAAAAATATTTGCAACTTTTCCATGCCCAGGCTCTTAGTGAACTCTTGTCATTTCAAAACTTTTGATGGTTAGGTGCAACAACATATTTGTATTCATTGCTACATTTCCTTGCTAGAGGAAAACTGATTATTAAACTAAAAATTTTGATATGTGCTCTACTAGGTATCAAATATTTCACTTAACAAAAATTTAAAAGTTTTATGTTTTTTATTATTTATTATTAAATATAAAACTTGTACCTTTACAAACAACTTTGTTTTCTTTGAAGAATAGATTCAAGAATATCTTTGTATACACATGGGACTGTTAGTTTTAAAGCACAGTAGTTCAATAGTATTAGAAGCATCTTAAAAGAATCTTCCATGCTCTTGACACCTACAACCTGAGTGTTGTCTGTTGTGCAGTGCTCAGTCGGAAAGGAAATTTTACCTTGAGCTCTTCCTTGCAAACTCCTTCAGCTTTCTGACTGTACTCTCTCTCTCTGCAGGTAAGAATCTATATTTTTATGCGTCATAAAGCAGAAAAACGTGATTTTCTAAATCTGAAAGGCTTGTAAACTGAATGTCTAAATACACTTGTTCACCATGAATTTTGAATGATTCAAAAGGGCAAGTGATCATTCTCTACTGTCTTTAGTTTTCAGTGTGGCCTTACTGACATCTAAAGCTTCCTATCTAGTAAGCACAGACTCCATGTTTAGTAGAGGTTTGGAAGAAAAGACTCAAACTGCCATCCTCCTTGACCAGTTGAGTTCTGGAGGGATGGAAAATGAGAAAATAATTTATGTAACCAGACTTTTCTGATTGACTTTTACAGCTCTACCGTGATAGAGGAAACAGTATGAGACTCTTGTATCATCATTAATAGTAATAGGTCATCCTTCAGAGAAGATGTCTACAATCTAAACCATCTGTACCTTTTCACATTGCCAAGAGAAGCCAAATCCTAAACCGAGGAGGGCATATGCTCAAGAATCTCACAGGGAGAAAATCATCTGCCATTAAGTCAGTGGTGCAACTGTGAGCTTCTCCTAAATGCTATTACCTACCAATAATTACTAATCTGAATGAGCTGTCAGAGACCAAGGGGAGAGGAGACCAACATATGAGAAAAGAATTGTTAGGAAATAATGTCTTTGATTGTTCTGTTCTGTCTTTCACAATAAAACTGACAAGAAAGATGTGTACTAAAATCAGACTCTACTGAGCATTTAGGAGGTGATCCTCTTTTGCTCTGCTGAGACCCTACCTGGATACTGCATCCTGCTCTGGGGTCCGCAGGGTAGGACAGACACTGACCTGTTGGAGCAAGTCCAGAAGAAGGCCAACAAGGTGAAGTACCTCTGCTATAGGGAATGGATAAGGCAGTTTAGATTGTTCAGCCTGGAAAAGAGAAGGCTTCAGGGTGACCTAATTGCAGCCTTCCAGTACCTGAAGGGAGCCTACAAGAAAGATGGAGAGGGGCAATTTACAAGGGCCTGTAGTGACAGGACTAGGGGTAATGGCTTCAAACTGAAAAAGAGAGGTTTAGGTTAGATATTAGGAAGAAATTCTTTACTTGTGATGGTGATGAGGCTCTGGAATAGTTTACTCAGAGAAGATGTGGAAGTGTTCAAGGCCAGGTTGGATGGGGCCCTGAGCAGCCTGGTTGAGTGAAACCCTGTGCATGGCAAAGGGGTTGAAACTAGATGATCTTTAAGGTCCCTTCCAACACAAACCATTCTATGATTCTATGATTTATGAGCTATTTATAAAAACATCCTAGCCACATATGAAACAGAAACAGTGGTTTGTAGAGTCCTAAATATATAAACTGCTTGAACCCTAGTTTCCCTTGTTCTTATGTAAGAAAGACATGGTCTTCTGTGATGCAACAAATTAAAATAGGGTAAAGAAAGGGTTTTCAAAGAAGTCAAGTAGACCATTGTGATCTACACAGATACTGTTGGTGGAAGATATGGCAGAAGAGAAAGACAGGTATGACTTCTCAGATGCAGTGCCTTGCCACAAGTACTGGCGATGACACCTTTGCAGTTGGTATTGATGGAGGAGGTTTCTTGTGCTTCCAGATAGGTGGAGCACACTGTCCTGTATCTAGTAGAGGTACCTCTGGTAGTTTAGTTTAAAGCATTAGATTTGTGACAGCATGAGATTCTGTCTTGCCTAATTTTCCTCGTTGAGAAGACAGATGAATTTGAACTCAGTATTGTGCTGCAGCTGGTGCACACCGCTACATAAGACATCCCTTGACTCTCTGCAGGACACCACACGTGCTGTAATCTTGTATTTTCCCTTCATCAGGCCTGGGCTGAATAATGTCCCTTTCGATAACCTGCCAGATCCTTGGAAATCATACCTTTATTACGCTGTGTGTGCATGTGTGTGTAAATGTGAAAATATAACTGAGGCGTTCTTTTTATGACTTAACTGGAAATGGAACTCAGGACAAAAGTACTGGTTCAGTTGAAGCAATTCTTAGTTCAAGGCAATAACATAGATGCACTTTATTGCAGGATGTTATGCTTAAGTCATTGCTTTTAGCGTTACCTGTGCGCTTCCAGGTGTTGTCAAACTTGTCACAGATGATAGCATATTTCCTTTTCTTCCACTGATGTTGCTCTGCAAACGTGTTACCTAGGATAAGAGAATAAGAATGCAATTGGAAGAATTTTTGTCACTGCGGTTGGTGCAATTTTTGAGGGCTTTTGCAGTCATTCTGAAAAATTTGGAATAACAGCACTTTGGGAAGGTTGGCCAAAGCTCTAAATTCACTGAAATATGTGGCGGTCTTGTCCAGCTCAAAAATGTTAACTACTGCTACAAGGAAAATATGCATGTGAGAAAATTTTTTATTGGCTCTTTTCCTAGAATACTATTTCTGCTTTCAACTCCTGGTCGTGTTTTGGATCTACATTATGCCCAGCTGAGACTATTAAGGTGAGGTCTATAACTTGGTACATAAGGAATTAGACATGTTTATAATCTTAAAAGCACTACATATGTATCAATAAAAAAACTTAAACTACCGATAACAAAATAAAGTATCATTATTTCCAAGGGGAGATGAGAGCACTGTTGCTGATAATGTCTAAGTGAAAATAGTCCCCATTACTTCTTGTGATAATATGGTTGTGCAAGCTATAAGAAAGCACCTCTTTACCTGAGCTGTTATGTGTAATCTCTGTCCCATCAATATACCTTCTATTTCCACTATATTCTTTGTAACAAGAAAGTAGGAAACTTAACAAATTTTGCATCTTTGAGTTTTATTTTTTTTTCAGTTGAATTTGAAATGTGCATTAAAAAAGACAAAAGTTGTTGCGGAAAATACCCTTTAAATTCTGACATAAAGTGAAGGAGTGTCATTCTAATCTCACAGCTCTTAATTGTCTTTAATGGATAAAAGAGAAGCAGAATTTACACCATATTTGAAATATGTGTATATAAATATACACACATAAATGCATGAAATTGCAGAAGATAGCAGCCAGTCTCACTCAGGAATCCTTCCTAGGAGGGTGGGATGAAACACACTAAAAATATTGTGCTTGGTCAAACAATTAAATGTAACAATTTAGGTGAAGGAAAACAGCTACGAAGGGTGGGCTAGCCAAACACAACAGGTTAGTGAATATATTTTCTGGGAAGAAACCTCAAAAAAAAAAATTCCCCCCAAATAAACAGCTTAATTTTTACTAAATATGTGCCATTTTATTATTTCCATGGCACCAATATCAATAATTCTGTCTCCTACCCTGCTTCTTCGTGCAAGCATTTCCTTCAATGTCTACCGAAAGTTATTCATTTTCCAACCTTTACCTGCTTAAGCAAGGGGGGAGGAAATGACCTAAGCTAGTAGACAGAAAATACTATAGCTCATAAGGCTCTGTTTTTCTGTTGGAATATCCAGTGTTCATCAGCCTCTTAGGCTACAGGATGTGTCACAAGAGCCATTTTCCCCTTCGTGTGTCCTGGCCAGCTTTAAATTATCTATCTGGCTACTATCTGTCTTTCTTACCATCTATCTCGTTGTCTTAGCTAGAGAATGTACCATATGGTGGTCTCCAAATAATGTCGTTGAGGGTTTTCTTTCATTATGTTTAGTGAATGAAACATTTTAAAGAATATTAGAGAGTTACCCAATGACTCTTTGCACCCACATGAAAACAAAAAGCCATTTTCTAGTGGTATAAATCTAATGCCACTTCCAAAAAAGTATTTATAGTTTCAGCTCTGGTAACTCTCCCTCTGGGATGACTAGAAGGAAATAAATGAGGGTCCTTAATTTTATTTTTTTTAAGTGATCTTCAATGTATGTCATGTTATTGCCCTAGCTGGACAATCCACCTCAAACTAAGAAAGGGGTTACCTCTCAGATGAAGGTTGGAACATGAGAAATGCCACCCCATAAAATATTAGGAGCCTTCCAGGAAGTGGAGCCCTAAAACTGATGTAAGAAAACTGGAGAATTAGCAAGTAAATTTCCTAAGCCAGAGGCACAATAATAATTCTTAATAGAAAAAAGGACCAAATAGAATAGTTAAAACAATTTATGATACAATTGTCTATAAAAGAGCCATTAAATCGGAACAAAAAAAAGCTCAGCTCAGAAGCCTGGGTCTACCCTAATAGAAGCACTAAATAATGACCTCCTCCACTGAAAAAAATACATGAACTTTTGGAAAAAGACTAGTATTAAAATGTTATATCATTGCAAATACCTATGATTTTATTCCTTAATAGTGGTATAAGTCAGGCATAAACCAGGACAAATGACATTATCAGGAAAACAAAACAGATCATTAACAGGACAGTAACTTTGCCTTGTCAAGGACACTCCAGAAGTCTTTGGTACTGCTTGAACTCCGGCTGACATTGCTGCAGGAACTATTGAAAGGTTTTATGCTCGGTACCGTCTCTGTTACCAGAAGGAGATGATGGTAGTCAAAGCAATTCCCCTGCTTAGCCAGCCATAAGAACATTTTCTGTCCCCTCGAGCCATGTGTTTTATGTATGATCTGATGAAGATATTTTTAACTAGTTTTTGTCTTCTACCTTTATACATACATTTATGAATTGCAGCCTCTGAAAGGATAGGATCATACTGCCACGCCACAAACTTAACCCAGTTATTTTTGTTGGTTCAATTCAAATCTCATGAAAAACTCTCCTTAAATTCTGGAAGGACAAATTTTACTTAAGATTTTCAAGCACACACTAGAATTTTAAATCCCCAACTGATTAAGCTCCTTGTGAAAACTGGGTCCTTAACCAGTTGTTTTTGTTGTTAATATTGATACTTTCCCACGATCAGGTTCCTTGTATTGAGTAAGGATTAGATCTGGTTCTTCATGATAGAGGAAAAAAAGCCAAAAAGATTGGAAGAAGATTTGCTTCATTCATGTATTTTTTTAAGTATAAACATGGAAAATATAGTGACTAGTACATTTCTTCAGGATGGAGTAAGAGTTTTGCTTAAATCTAAATGTAGGAGAAAAAAGTGGTTATATAGTTTATTTGGTCTTCAGTGTTTCAGCTGAGACACCAGAAAGCAATATCTGCTGTAATATCAATTTCTTCTTTTTGCAGTCTTATGTGACATCATTGACACCTTTGTGAAGATGGTACTGTATTCATAACAATGATAGAATTATTTAAAGTTTTACTTTCATTAATTGTGGCTGATATCAAAATACCTGCTCTGCAAAATAGTCGTTACTGTCAATCTCTATTGCACTGAACCCTAGGATACCAAACATATATAATAACTGTTTCAGCAGTTATCAAAAAGGCATTTAGTGAAATATGGATCTCAAATTTCTAAATTTATCACTGGGCCAGAACAAAAGAAATGGGAAAGAAAACAAAGGAGAAGACAAATTTTGTGGGGACTTGTTACCTCTTGAAATAAAAAAATGGTGTCAACATTTAAGTATTCAGGGGCTGTCTTTTGAATGCAGTTCTTTTTAATTTTTGTGGTTTTTTTCCCCCACTACTTCAATGATATGCAAAGACATCATATATTTTCAAATAAACTAGCAGATATTCCTCAAGAGGTAGTTTACAAGTGCTGTGGACCTCAGCTAGGATTAATGGTCTAGAAATCAGCCTGCCCCTCTAGTGACTCTCTGCACTGATCTAAGCTCTCTGGAATTAATTTTTAATGGTCAGATTAGAAAGATTAAAATAAAACTGAGCTGAGTGTTGAGTGGTGTAATTATTGTAATATAAAAGAGAGTATTTGAGCTCTTTCATTTCCCTAAACCACCTATAGAAACACAGTTTTAATGGCAAATATGCTAGAAGCATTCTGTCCTTTTTGTAAAAGAATTCTGTCCTCCTAATGTAGAGCCTCAGTTCCTCTGAAGCAGCTCTCAGACCTTTCCTGAAAGGATTACCTCCTTGAATTTGCAATCTCTTTTAGAGATGGACTGGTTGTTACACAGCTGGCACTGTTATTGCACAGTCCCATTTTAGTAATCTGTAATAGCCATCTGTGCACTCTCAAAACCCTCCCAGATAAAACCCAAGCATTTCTACAGTCCAAAGGTGTATACTGATGTTTCAGGGTGGATTTAGGATGAGTATTTAATGGGAACATAAAATTATGCTATAAGGAGAATATTGGCTTTAGAGGAATTGCTTCTATGCATTGAAAAAAAGATCCAGACCTTCACATTAACCAATTTGAGCATTTTGTGTTCAACTTATTTTATTTTGAACTGCTGAAAACCAGCAAATTCTTACATTGTAATGGTTTTCTAAGTCTCTTTAAAGAAGGGATTTTATCATTTCATATGAACTAAGACAATTCATTGGGTAGTTAATTGAGCTTCAAAATACATGATTTTTAGAAGGAAAAGGAAATTTTGGTCCTCTATGCCTTTTATAAACCTTTTTCTAAATGGAGAGTGGGACATGGAATTGGTAAATATTTGCCACAAGTAATTTAGTTTATTTTCATTCAGGTGTAAAAGATGAGCAAGCAATGAATAGACTGCACTTACTGGTTTGGGCTTTTATTTTTCTTTCCTATTAGCCATTATTTAATTTTCTAAACTAAAATGAATTTAACTTTAAAAAAAAAAGTCACATTTTCACAATTCTGTCAAGCTTTGTGTATTTTGCCCATAGGTAAACTTTGTACTGTACACTCAACAAATTTCTATGTTCTTTTGTTTTGTTTGCTGGGTCGTGCTGATAAAATGATATAAAACAGAGTTAGAGTTGTTTGCTTCTTGTCACAAGCTAAACATTTGGGATAGAGGACTGTAGTGTGCTATTGGTACTTAGATTCTTTTAAACACCAAAAGGCAGAGGAATTTCCATTGCAGATTTAACTTAAACAATTGCAGACCCCAATTCTACCTAAATTATGACTTGGAGATCTGTTTTTGTTGCTCAGATCAGTGGGTAAATCTAAACCTACGTTCCTATTGAAAGCAATCAAAGCCAATAAAATGTTTTTTAGAACATTTTTCTGCAGTGGATGATGATAGCAAGCTTTGTATGAGCAGCTTCCTCAGGGGAAGACAATAAAAGGAGAGGGCAATTGTCCTTACCCCTTTCCTGTGTTTTACTGCCTCTTTGTCTCAGGCTATTCCAGCACAATAGCAGATTCTGCAGGGTGAGAACAGGATAATGAGGGAAATATGAGGTGTCTCAGTTCCTTCTGCCCTTGTTCATAAAGGAAGAATTTGGTTTTTTTTTTCCTCCAGACAGGTAGATACGTTGTTACCTGCTGAAGCTTCTGTTTTCAGTGTGGTCTTTTCTGCATCTTCAGAATAGCAGGCCTTGAAGAAGTCTTTCTACACGTTGTGCAAAGTAAACAACCCAGTTTATTTGTATCTGAGTGGTGGCTTATTTTTAAGTATCGGTTGATTTCCAGAAATTCAGTAGTTCAGAAAGTAAAATATGATTGCTATATCTGGATGAAGTATTCAGGAACCCTTTCCTTGCATTTTAATATCTTTTCACATAGTAGGGAGTCCAGAGAAGTTACTTTCTGTTGTTGCACATCATATTGTGACAGTGCATCATGCTCCCGTGTTTGCTTCTATGGCTATAGACCCAAACGTGTACACATCATAGAAGTGACAGCAAGGATTTTAATGCATCTACTTCTGTTTTCAGAAGTGAAACAGAGATCAATTGTTAAAATTATCTTTTTTTGTAGCTTGACCATAAACCCAGAAAAAATATTGGCAGCTAAAGATGGTATTGTAAGCAGAAACTACTGAGTCTATTTTCTGAGCACAAAGAATATAATTCTTGGGAGAATATTTAGGATTTTTTTTTGAAGAGCAAGGAAATGAAAACGAGCAATGGAGTAGTTCTCAGAGAGGTGTGATTATAGAGGCTACACTATGCCCCTACAGGAAAATAAAGGTGCTTTCTTACAATCATGTAGAACTTTATGCAATTTGCTTAATTACATAATAGAACAGACAATGCTTTAGTAACAGAGTAGACACCCCATATAGCCATAAACCATATTGGAAGGTCAGGTCAGGGAAAGCCTCAAAGGTGTCTGAAGAGTCTGATTTCTTATGGAAACTCTGAACCTATCACATTCTCAAATAATGTGATGTCATAAAAGCCCTTCTTCCAGTCATAATAACGATGCTAGAGTGATAGTAACTTTCTGTGCAATAATACAAATCCTTGTTTAATTTATTGTTTAGCCAGTCATTATGACATGTCATTTATTTTAATCCCTCTAAAAGATAATCCTATTTAAGAATTGCAACAGGATTTGAATAATATTCAGAGACAGAAGTGAAATTTCTGTTTTACCATAAAATATTTGTTGCTACTGCTATTAAACTGTTTCTGCGCCAAAATTGAAAAGTGACTTTGCCTATACTGGTTTGCTTGATTATAGAACTATATGTATTTAAAAAGTTTGTTGGTAATAAACAGTTCACAACAGATGAACACACAATAAAAATACTATAAAGGACAGATTTCTCAGGTTATTCTGATTTTAAGATCAATAGTTGAAAAGACAAAATATAGAAAATGAAATTTAATGAGATGAAAATTTATTAGAGATACACACCTTCATTAAAATTTCTGTATCAAAAGATTTGCAGTCCATAGCTTCAGTAAGAAGATATGAAAAATAAATCACAGTGTTTTCGGAACATTTTGATTTTACTGTTCTGGGAATTATCAGCCTTATTTATAGGTAGTATTCAATTTGATTTATTAAATGATTCTACAAAGAATGTTTTACAGTGCAATAAAATCATAGAGCTTAACACTAAGGTGACCTTTATCTGAAATATGCATACGAAAATACTCAGTTCGTGTAAGGATAACCATTATTATTTTTTAGCTACATTAAATAATCATTTCCATTTATACAGTAGATATTGCTCATCTGCCCCAATAATTTACCCAATAGTTTATCATCTAACTTTGCTTGGTGATAAAAGCAAAAATCTAAACCATGAAATCATTGTCATATGGCTTTATAGATTTGATGAAACAATATTGAAACGGCTGGGAAAAATAGTTTACTGTCTCTGAAATTGTCCTTCTGAAACTTCTGTCTAATTCAGTTCTTTTTATTTAACTGTATTTTGTAATTTCATCTAATTTTTCACTGCCCATTTTGTGGCTTGAATATATTTATCTGATTTTTTTGCATCATTATAGAAGAGCAAAATTTATGACAATGATTAACATTGAGAATTCCACTGTTACCCACTCTTCATCCATAAAATCGTAAGTCATGAAAAAGAATTTTGTTGGGGATCTAGAGCATAAATCTTTAAATCTGGTGGCGTAGAGATCAGGAAAGATGTGGCAAACATAAATACTGTTATGCAACAAAATGAGTCCCAACAAAAAAGAGAAAAAAAGTTGAGAAATATCACCATGAATGAAAAAAAAAAAGGGAGAAAAATCTGTAAAAGAGTAGGGTACATCTGCAAATGTGAGTATCCCTTTATCTTTTCCTGTGCTCTGAACAAACTATCTGTCATTGTAGGAGCACTCTTCAACTTTACTTACCCTGAGGCAAATTACACAGGCTGGCAAAGCTGCATATTTTGACTTTTATGCTTTATTGTTTGGAAATGCAAAGATCAGTTGCTACTGTCATTTACATTGGCATAAAGTAAGTATTTCTTCCTTTGCTTAAGAGAAAATGTATCTACAGAGGTGCCTTCCCACTTCCTAACTATTCTGTGATTCTGTAATTATGATGTAATAGGCAATACTTTGATGAAGTCCGTATTTTCCCCCTTTGGAAAATGCTGATGAATTGGAACTTAGAAATAATGACTGGTAAGTAATTTTTTGAAGTACCTTTTATTTCAACAAGTCTTTCAATATGGAGAGGTGCTGCACACTTTTTGAAAGACACTTACGTTCTCTTTTTGATGGAGATTGTGGGGACAGTACAGAATCATAATGTTTTTGTCCGGTTTAGTGAATGATCAAAACATTTTTTCTTGCTAAAGTATGACTTAAAAATCCCTATTCTTTTAGAGGCCTATTTTCACTTAGGAGTGGATATGCGTATTCATATACCTCTGACCCTTTTTTCTTCTGGTTGTATAGGCTTTTGCTTGTTGTGCTAGTTTTCTTACAATGTAGTAGTGGCTTTTTAGTTTCATCACATTGATTAAGAGAAGACATCATCATTTCAGATACAAAGTAACTTCTATCAATTGTGCCATGGGGAGACTCACCTTGACTTACCATATAAAAAGAATTTCCTTTTAGAATTTAATACTAAGATGCTGACAATGTTTACCAGATTAAAAAAAAAAAGGACCAAACAACCCACAAACAAAAAACCCTCAAAACACAGAAAAATTAATTTTTTTAAGGAATGGAAAGCTCTCTTCAGTGGTTCTCAGGGAAAATTCCTAGGCAGCTCGTAGTCAGCATGTTGCATATCGTTGGTATAGACGTAAGATCATAGGGAAGCTTGTTGGTGCTACACCTGTAGTGTAACATCTACATTCAGGACCCAGCAGAAGTAGAATCCTGGTGCTCTGCTTCTGGGCATGAGGTCAATTCTTTGAAATGATTGAAATTCAGCCTATTTGTGCAGCATGGATTTATCAGCAATGAGCCTTGCTTCCTCGCTTTCTCTCATTCTTTCCCCCCCCATAAGTACATGTGAATTTATGATATAGTTCACAAAAAAGCTTCCTTTCTGAATAAGACAAGCAAGAACTTGTTTGTGTGGGGCACAAGGTACAGTGATAAGAGGAGGCAGCTATTTGAGTAGTGTGGGCTAGAGAAGGTCTCTTAATCAGTCTAAATATTAATATAGAACTGATTACAAATGCAGTAAGGACTTTCCAGTACTTGTACTCAACCTGGGATGCAAATGGTAGCAACATCATTACATTCAATGCTAAAATGAAGTGCTTGGTTAATAGTTAATCAATATAGAGGTAGATTTAATAGGAAGCAATGAATCATGCTACAGTCAACACTTTAAAACAATATCTAAAATTAGTAAATAAACAGAATTTTTAAGTCAGAATCACTTCCCCCCTTAGTCTAGTGAAATTCTTCGATTTATATATAGAGAAAACACTTCACAAAATAGAATAGATTTGCCTTTGATCATTCCATTGCATGAGAGAAGGCCCCAGCCAACAAGAACAGTAGAAAGTAGAGTGTTAGTAAAAATAGAGTTGAGCAACATTCAAAAATGAAAGAATAAGAAAGAAATTTTAAAATACTTGTGTAGTAGAAGTATTTCCTCTGTGAACCCAGACACTGAACTAATCAGAGGGAAGAAAAATTCTATTAAGCCAAGAACTTTCTTGTGCACTCTGATATTGCAAAAAAGTGAATATTTTATAATTTTGGCATGCCCATAATCTGAGATGTTCATTCTCTTCTCATAATCTGTTGAAGCCTTACATGCTCATCTTTTGCCTTTAATTCACTGTATTCGGGTTATTGCATAATGGCAACAAATAAATAACCAGTTATGTGAATTTGGGTCCATTATATTTTGTTTCCATTTAATATATTTTGGGCCTTCTGGTGTCTGACTTTGCCAGCAATAAACTCGTTGCTTTAATTAATTAATTGTTTAATAATTTAATTTGTCATATTTTTATGAAAATATTTAAACAAAGAATTTATGCATTCTCTATAGTATTTACCTTTCACTGAGTTGGTTAGACTTAGATTCAAAATGCTGCATCTTAGCTTTCTTCTTATAATGAAAATATTTGAAGAAGTACTGTTAACAACCTCTTATTGTAGCTTATTTTCACTTGGGGGTGACCTTTGATAACTCAAGTAGGAGTCCATCTACTAGAAACAAGATTTTAGAAGTAATAAGCTGATATTAGTACTCTGCTTACAGAACCTGTCTTGGCATCTCCAAATTATACTTCTCCTTCACAGCTGGCTTGAATATCTCAAAACCCTTGAGATAACATAGTCTTATGTGCCCCAGAAATAAACTATGTTCTAACAGTCAATGAAAAATGCTGTGTGCAGAGGTATGTCTTAAACCTAGCTCCTACAGAAGGCTGTGGGAAATCTCCTACAGAGATTTAGTACCTACAGAAGACTGTAAGAAACACCATAGACCCAGTCATACCCACACTGTGGCCCATGAAAAGGAAAAAAAAAAAAGGACAGATATTTGTGTAGGTTGTGTGAATTGATAAAAGATTCATGGGAAATTTTACAGAATCACAGGACACTCTGAGTTGGAACTTGCAACTACAAGTCTCATGTAGTCATCAGGAAGTTGAAAAAGAGAATCTAGGAAATGCAGCTCAGGTACAGTGCCCAAGTCTTTTTTACACTAGTCAGGATTAGGGAAGGGTGGAAACATGGGAATATATGTGGGATACGTATTGACTCAAATTTGGTCAGTTTAGTCACTGTACATGTCCAGTGAATGGTATCTTGTCCTGCTGTTTCTGTGCCAGCTGTACTGTAAACCTGGCAGAAGGTTTCACAGCTGTTTCAAAGACCAAGCACAGCTTTCCTAGCCTTGGAAACCAAGGTAAAAAAGGACACATTGAGAATTTTGATGTGTGTTGTTTCTCTTGCCCAACCATGCTGGGCTGTGTTTCTAAATCTTTTATGTTAGACATAAATTTTAAATTATCTAGAGAGAAGTCAACATTTTCTTTATATGTTGGCAGATAGCTATAATTTACTTTTAAGAATGGTTAAAATTTATTTTCAACTGTTTTTAGCAAACACAAGAATCATTTTCTCTAAAATTCATTACCTTTTAATTTAGGTCAGTAAAAATAGACATATATTCGCATTATAGCACACATTAAACACCCTGGAGAAGCAGTTCCTGTGTTTTGGAAAGCTATCACGTATCTTCAACTTGAAATTAATGTTTAACAATGCAGAGTCCAGCAGCCTGCATCAGATTAAAAAAGAACAATTCAGATTTCATATTATAACCATATTGGTAACAAAACATTTGATATTTTTCGCAGTTTCAGAAGTCCAGAAAACAATCTGATAGAATATTAAGGCTTTGAAGCAGTAAAACTTGAAATTTCAAATTGACAATTAGAACAGTTTGGAACAAAAACAATTCATTCTCAAGAACAACAGCACTTAATATGGAACCTTTATTTGCTGTTGGCATTACACTAAAATACTTCAGGTGTGATTGTGATCCATGGAGACTTTAGGTTTTTGCTGTTAATCCTCCTATGAGGATAGTGTAATACCCTGCAAATCACTGTAGATTCATGCAGATCCACAGACTAGCAAATATACTGGGCTTTCAAAATAAAATACATTAAAAATAAAACTCATAGAGATCCCTATTTCTCTAAATATATGCCTGTATTTCTAATTATATTTTACATCTCTCTGAACTATTTAATTACAGAATTCTTTCTCAATCCAAGAACTTCTTGCTGTCAGAAAAAAACACCTTTGACACTGCCTATGTGAAATGCACTAGATTGGTTAAAGCATTCTTTTTAAAACATGTTTTACTAAAATAATAGTAAACATTTGTGATTCTGCTAGAAGAAATAACAAAAGGAATAGAAAAAATGAGATGCAATTATTCCTTCTTGATTTATTTAAATGCTGCGGCTGCTATAGTGATCTTCTAGCCATGCTTCTGAGGTAGTTTTATTGCAGACTGTTTCTGGATTTATTTGCTTTCAGATTTCAGCTCTGCTGTTATGTTCTTTCCTTGTAAGCACCTGCAAAACCCTGCAGTTATGAAGTGATATTTGTTATTCATCCTGTTTTCTGTGGCAAGTGGGAGACAAGAAGGACTATAGGTCACCATAAACAGTTCAGGTCAAGCAGTTTGGGTTTCGCAATCCCTCAGAGCTATAATCCTCCTGCTTTCTCAACAGCTAACAGCATGTCATAAAATGTCAGGGGTTTTGGTGTCAAGAAATGAGTAAAAGCAAATCCAGAAAATAAATTTAATTCCTGTTTAATCTGAATAATCTGAATATTGTTTGATTTCTGCAAGAGTTTCTTAAATTTATTTTCCCGTTGTCCTTAACAACAGTCCCTTAAGATATGTGGGCAGATCCTTGCTGACTAGAATGTAATACCATCAGTGTTCAACAAAAACATGATACAGTGAGTCTATTGCCAGCTTGTATTTTGCCATCCATTTTCATTATATGCTTGTTTGTGAGTAGCAGCATCCTGTTCCTCCTATTTAGTGACTGTTCTCAAAGTCCACAAAAGCCTAAGAGAAGAAGTTTCAAGAAAAAAAAGGAAACTGCAATAATTCTGAAAAATATCAAACACTGGATAGACACTTGTAAAGGTAGTGTGTAAAAGTAATTTGGAAAGGTAAAAGCCTTCCTGCTGTATCGTCTTCCTGCCTTCATATTGATGTATTTTTACTATTGTTAGAGACACAGAGATTCAACACAGAAAATAAGATTGCAGTATGGAGCTCTAATCTTGTTTGTATTGGAGAGTTTTTTGAATCTGTCAGTCTTCAAGCAATGTGCTTTTTTTCTGTATACCAATTTCAGCCACATTTTTTACGTGGTGCCCATGTTAAAGCAGAAGTCTGTTACTTGTGAAACACCAGCTGTTGATATTTTTGCAGTTGCATGGGGAAATTTGAGCCTTTTGTAAAATGTGTCCAGCAAGTTATCGAAAATTTAGGGGAGAAAGGGCACTTTTGAACCAAAAAAGCAAACATCTTATTATTTTTCATGGCAGCTAACAGAGATCTAGTTTCTTTTACCTTCAATGGTAAATTCTACTTTGATTAAGCAGAGCAGTAAATTAGCTTCTGGCATTTTGTATCCTGGACAGCTGCAATGCTCAGAGCCACAGAGATGACAATTAGAAAAGAAATTACATGAGTAATGTGGTAAACTGAAGGGGGAAGAAAGAGTTTTCTTAGTCCAAATCATTTATCCAGAAAAGATTTCATCAGGCTAATGTCAAGCAATGTTCAAAGGAAATGTGCTTTCTGTTTCTCTGAAAAAAACCTGGCAGAATTTTCGTCTGTTCCTGGTGTATTTGCCCTATTTGCTATGTATTCCATCATATCCCACGTTAAAGTACATTAATTACCATTATTTGTAGACTAAGTTAGAAAAGTAATTTCTCCTACAGTAAACACTATAAGATGCTATACCCTCTTGAAAGGAATTAATTTAAAAAGTAATTAAATTATGTGTTTTTTTAAAAAAGAATCTTTAGGGAAAAGAAAATACTTCCTATGCAACTGCACGTACTGTAAGTCTATTACACCCTGAGTTTGTTCATACTCTTTTAGAGAGGAATTTTTGGGTTGAGTTGTGGGACTGTATTATATAAAGAGTGTTTTTGTTTTTCTTTTTCTCCATTTGCTCTTGAAAAATTAGAGATGCTACTTCATTAGTCTCTAATGGTAAAAAAAAGTAATGATTTTAGTACTTTGAATTGACTTCAGTTTCCAATAGATAGAGAATATGGCAAGAAGGAGAATGATTGCACGAATGTCTTTGATAATTCTTGTATTGAAGAAGTCAATTATTAGGCCAGATTCAAAAAAGCCCATTTACATTTGTCTTTCCTTCTGTTTCATTAAAATTGCACCCTCTTGTACAGTGGTTTATGTCTCTCAGTGTCCATAAATTAGTTTGTGCAATCTGTCCCTGTGACCTCGGGAACAATTCTCCTTCTGTTTGTGTGAGGTACATGAACAGAGATGCTGAGACTGGAAAACTTAGCAGAGCTGGTAATTGTTTATTTGCCCTGTAAGTAAACATCAGCTGTGGCTAACATGGAGTTGGATGGGTAACTTTCTTGTATCACAGCCACACACCCCACCACGCAGCAGGAGGGAAGGGAAACTTGTCAGCTGCTCACAGATTAGAAGGAAAGAAGGGTTTTTTTTCTCCTTGTCAGACTAGCAAATTGTTATGGATTTCTAGCACCGAGTGTGAGATAGAGACTGATGTGTTCATGTTGGTTCCTTCTGTAGCTCTGACCCCCTAACATCCAACCAAATCTTTGAGAGTACACATGTACGGGAGGGAGGCAGGGTTGGTGATTAAGGCTACAAATGGTGGATATACAGCTAGAAAAGGAGAAAAAAAAAAGGTGATATAAAGAACAAAATTAGATTGGGCTTCTTGAGGCACTTGAGGCTCTGTTCCCTTCCCCACTCTCATGTTTTCACAAATCTTTATGTTACTTAACTTTTACCTCCCCCTCATAACGGTTAATAAAATGCTTTTCAATGCGCTTTGATAAACCTCAGATCTACAGAAAGAGGCAAAAGCATCAACTGTAATTTTCCACAAGATTAAAGCAGGAGAGATAAGACATTCAAACAACAGTTCTATTCCTGCAAACCTTACCTTTGAGGTCAAAAAGACGGCTAGGAAAGGCTTTTAAACCCAAGCTTTCTGTTTTGCTCCATGATCCCTTGTCAGGTTTTCTCTCATTTGCAAAGAACGTAAGTGATCACTCCACATTTTAATTTCCATTTTAGAAGTTCTCTCTGGGAAGGCCGGAAAGCACACTTCTTTTCTAATAAGTTATTAAAAGCAATATTTATTTTAGCATGACCATAGACAATTACACCTCATAACTGAAATAATTCTTCTCTCATCTTAATATTTGCTCCTGTCCCTTCAATGTTTGCAGATTTTATCAGCTTCCCTTTTCAGTTTTACTGCTGCAAACTAAACAATCCTGGTTCTTTCAATCTCGTTTTCAAATAAAGAAAAAAATTCCAGTCATCTAATTTTTGTATTAGTCCTGCTATGGAATCCATTCCAATTTAAATTAACATTTCTGGAAAAAAAAAAAAAAGCATAAAGGGACCAGAAATATATGAAATATTCTAAGGTTTTTCCAGTTTGGCAACTGATTCTGAGTTAATTTACCAGTAGCTTTAAAACAATAAGGTTCTTAGTTATTCTTACTTTTGTTAAGTTATAGCATTGCCTTTTATTCCTTTCCTGGCATTTCATGTCATAAAAAGGAATCACAAAAGCATTTGTTTCTCAATTATTATTTATTTTTGTTTCCTTTAATTTTGTGCGGTTTTTATTCTTCTCATTTATAATTCTAATAAAAATAATAAAAAACCAACTGGTGTTGACTTTGGTAAAAGATGTCATCATGTGCCATCACAACCAGAGAGTATATTATAGTGATAAAAATAAACTTGCTATGAGCATAAATATGTTATTTGCTTGTCTCCTTTTAAATATTACAAGTAACTTTGGAAAGAAAGGTCAAGGTTTCCTATATCTATAAAATGTCATAAATGTTACATATAAACATAGCTGAGAATATGTTACTGTAATAAAGTGTACCTATTATTTGTTATCCAAATAGAGAAATGTTATACTAGTGGAACATTTATTAAAAAAAAATCAATAAAACTGGTATATCAAGTTTTCTACTGATCTGATACTGCCTGTGGATTTAAGTGTTTTGCCTGTGGCCATCCTGCAGCTTCAGAGGAAAATAGCTAGAGGTTATAAAACTGACTGTGATGCTCTACCTTGATTGAGCAAGACTGAGCAAGCAAGAATGGGCAAGAGAAGGTATTTGATCACAGTAAGTTGAGTTTCTATTATACTTATTTTTCTTGCCAATTTAAGAGTTAACAGAAGAAAAGCAATATAATGAAAACACAAGGTAACAACCTATTCATACACATTCCTGAAAGAAAAGATAATGCACAACACGATGCAGTTGCAACAGCTTCTAGAGAAAATGACATAGTATGTATGGAAGATAAGATGCAAACTCCAAGCTTAGGCTTTGATCACGTTTCCTTTGGCATCAGCAGTTCATTTGATGATACAGATACAAGTGGAAATGGGAGTGAGATAGAAACCATTTTCAACTATGAAGTATTTACTAGTCATGATGACAGATTTCAGATTGCTACTGGCAGGAATGCTTTTGAAGATATTGCTAACACTTTCCTTTTATTCCCCTGTCAAATACCAAACATGCCTATTTAAGCATTTCATTTGATCATTGTTGTTGGAAATCCTTGGTCCTAAATTATCCTGCTATATGAATTAACATGAAAAGTCCTATATTTATTTTTCAGAAAAGTACACCTCTGTATATACAGAGAGAGAGATTGGCAGGGGGTGGTAGGGGTGAAGAATTTTCATTCCTATAGAGGGTTGTTACAAGACAGTTGAGGTTATAGTGATATTTTGAGTGGTACTCAATTCATAGACTTTTTGTTGACCTACTGTGCTGAGGTGAATTTTATTTAGAGAGGAGATCTGTAAAAAAAGTCAAGAGCAACATCCTAGTTTAATATTAAGAAGCCATATTCATATGTGATATATTCAGTGGATCTTTGCTTCCCCAGTAGGATTCCAGTGGCTGAAATACCAGGTTTAAATTTAGTCCAAAGCATTTGAACTGCAGTCTTATTTGTGTCACATCTGTCATAGAATCATAGAATGATTTGTGTTGGAAAGGACCTTAAAGATCATCAATTTCCAACCCCTGCTACCATGGGCAGAGACACCTTCCATTAGACTAGGTTGCTCAAAGACCCGTTGTACTTGGCCTTGAGCGTGTCCAGGGATGCAGGAATTTTCTGCTGCTGCTGTGCTTCATCTTCAGTCAGTTGTGTGAAAAAATAAATCCAGAAGCGCTAATTAGCTGAAGGTAATGACAACAGAATGTGTCACTAACCATTGAAATATAGTGTGGGAATTTCAAAAAATGATTAATAAATCATCACACTTTGTTAAATCAAATCAGCCACTATAATAAACCAATGACAGTGCAGTGGTGTATAGAAAATACTGAGCAAAAAATATCATCTATCCTTGTACACCAGACCATAATTCACCAGCAGTTATGACAGAATGTAGTTTAATAAAGTCTGTCAGCAGGTGCCATTATACTGAGGAAGACTGACTTGATAGAGTCTATGCATCCAGTGAAATTCCTATCACTCCTAGAGGTAATTGAATCTTATGCTGACTGCAGCCCTTTAAGTGGAGTTTCCCTTTATTTTTGGGACTATCCTGTTGAAAACCAAACTATGCACAAAACAGGAGTAGATTTTTTTTTTTGTGCTCTCTTGCAAATATGAAGATACTTTGGCTTCTAACATCATGGTTTTTCCCCCCCCATAGTTTGACAAATAACTCTTCAGTATTTTTAATTATCAGAATCAAATGCTGGTCGTGCTCCATTCACTACGGGTTTCGCCTATTTGTTTTTGCTATTATTTGGTTTTTTCCATGTACATCATAAAAAAAGTAATTTTGGAAATGGATTCATTAATAATAGCAATCATGATGCTGTAACTTTAATTTCTTCAGAATGGAATGAATAGCTGCTATATTACTTTTTAATTTCCAAGCTGGTTATCCAGGGAGCACAAGGAGGTAAAATGTATTTTAGAATTTAAACTCTGGATGTTTATGAGTACAATAGTAATAGTAAGGAAAGAATTAATATATCAGGTAAGGCACGATATAACTAACTTTAAATTTAACCCAAGGATGGTAAGAGTAAATGTGACATGTCTAAGAATGCAGTCTTGCAAGCTGTTACTGCTGTGGCAACATAGATTTTGTCAAGAACACAGCCAAACTAGGTGTTGTACACATTCATTACCAGCAAGAATGAAAGTGGCTAATGTGCAATGGTGGTTTTCGTGCCATCTGTGACACTGTTGGTGTCACAGAGCACTCTGCTTTGTACACAGCAGGAAAGTACATTTGTAACAGAAGATCGAAAGGTCACCTCTCCTGTGCTCCTGGAATCCTGTGTCCCACAAGGTAAGCCTGTAGTTTGGTCCTTTCCATTTTACCCTTCTTTTGTGTCCAGAGATTTCCTATATATAAAAAAAAAGGTGTCAGTAATAAAATTGGGTGCATTTTTATCAGCTCTGAAAAACCAGAATTGGTTGAATTCAATGCAGTGATTAATTTAAAAACAAAATGCAGATCAGGCAATGCTGCCCGGCTGTCTCTGGAAATATTTTCATAAGATCTAAAAAAGATTTGTAGCATTTTTAAATCTCATACTGATACAGCCAATGGCATGGCAGCAAAGGGCAACTTCCAGCTGTGATGCTCCTTCTCAGTGGTCAGCTTAGTTCTGAAGGAATGAGGTGTAAACCAGCAGTGCTGCCACGCTGTTGGGCACCAGCCATCACTGTGAGCAGAGCTCCCCTTGCATGTGACTTTCAGACAGCACAGAAAAGGCTGGAACATAGTTAAACAAGTGGCTGGTTTATGAGACTGATCAGAGAGGTTGCTAAGCATTGAACTCTCCAGTTTAGGATGATAGCTTAGGTCTTGGAATTAACATGCTATGTCTTGGATTACTTTAATATATAAATAACTGTAATGAGAATCCTCACTCTCTGCTGGGTTTTGCTGAAATTTGAAGCTCCTGACCCTTTGCTGGGTGTATACTGTTTTGTTTAGTTTTGTTTTGTATGTGATTATCATCCTAAATGATGGTTAGTCTAAATGGTTATTTTGGTAGCTTTGATTAGGTGCCAGCTACGAAGTTAATGTGTAATTTTGTGGTTTGCTGTACTGAGTATCCTTGCATTCAATAATGACTGAAATGAATTTCTGTTACTTCTGCAGGAGTTGGGTTTCTGTAAATATTCCTAGGAATCTGCCCATGACCTAATTTTTTTAACCTAAAAAAACCACCTTTGTAGATTTTTCCTGCATTTCTTGTCTATTCAGACTTTCAAAAGCACATGCTTTTGGTACTAAAGTTCAATTGAAGAGAAAACATGGCTAATGTGAGGTATTTTGCTATCCTCAATACCTTAAAAATAGTCACTCTTCTACCTTGACAGCACTGATTTACTGATTAATGGCCCAGCATCTTGTCTTTGTATGAAGCAATTGCACTTGGCTCCTGCTGAATTACCAAAGGAGTTGTATAACAGGCTGCTGCACACTGTAAATGTTTCTACCACTCCAAACTCAGTGAGAACAACCAAATCATATTAGGACAGCAATTCCTGTCTCCTGTTGTGTTCCTGAGGCAGATGACCTGTTGCTCCCAATAAGGACAGTTTGGTAGCTCGAGACTGTACAAATCAGGAGCCTCTGCTGGACTGTTCTGTGCCCCACTGAAATAGTGTACTCACACTTTCAGCTTTCATTTCTACTATGGGGGCCCCACTGAGAAGCCAGATTAAAAGGATTTTCACAGCTCTTATGCTCTCTTTGTATATCCACTGAAACTCAAAGTAGGTCTTGACTAGTGAGAAGTTAATTGAGTTGACTTAAATCAGTTGTCTGCAGGCCTGGTGTTGGGGATGGAGAAATTATAAGTGTCTTGGAAATGGAGATGGAAGAATACAATTCTGGTTGCTACAGAATGACTCCTGAGAGCAGAGCAGGACCATGAGGTTCTGGAGGTGTCATATCCTTTCCAAACCCTTCAATTAGATCTGTAGTGTTCATGCCACCTTGGCTCTTGGGAGTGTATATATTTTATGGACAAACCATTCACTCATCACCTGAATAACTACAAAGTACTGTTGTTCTTTGGAGTTTGTTTTCAAAGAATATTTTGCCCTTCCTTCCCTCTGCCTTTTTGTGCAGACAGCTTTCAAATGTGCTGGTGCACCCTCCCTAACCGTTCCTCTGCAGCTGTTCTGGCTGTAAATTCCTCCTCTGATATTTTGCCTTCCTAAATTACAGAAGTTGTGGAGAATATAAGATGGTGCTTTCTATATCTTCTGCAGCACTGTTTGCAGCCCTGTTCACTTTTTTAATTCTTCTCATTTGTATCCCAAAGGTAATAGCATTTGCTGGGAGAAAAGAATTAAAAGTGGAAGAACGGCAAGGAGGATAGTAGATTTACTCAAGTGACCTTGTAGCTTGGAATACCAAATAATACCTGGCAAATAACAGTGTGGGAAACCTTATATTATGCCTAGTGCAGCTTATCCTCTGTTTTGAGAACTAGAATTTCTGTGTAGAGATAACAGGTGTTTACAGAGACTTGGAGGCCCTCCCCAAGATGTGCTTGAGCTTCCTGTCTTGGGAGAGAGATCAAAATGGAGGTCATAAAAAGCACAGAGAAAATCATGGAGGTAAATTGTGCATGTGCCAGACCCTTTGATATGTTGAGGCTGGGGAACAGGTCACATGCTTTTTGCCCCTGCCAAGACGGAATGACCTTAGCAGTGTATGTGCCCCAGCTTGCTCGTGAAATCCTCCAGCCAGCAAAGTGATGGAGTAAATCTGTTCTTCTCACTTCAGCTGGGGGTCGTGGTCACCTTGGTTACTTGCATCTATCTGTTCACACAGTATTATATTTTATAATTCATGTTGATATATTCAATAGCACTTGTGGCTGATATCCAAAACCATCTTTTCTTAAGGCTGGAGCTAGAAATTATCGAGTGTCTAGCTAGCTCTCTGGCCCTGAAGTTTGTATTTCATTCCTGCCAGCAGGGTGTTTCTTTATACGTGCACGTGTCACAATTTGACATATTGTTTGTAAGGTCTTCAAGATATTATATGTCAACAAGTTAATCAATTGAAGGGAAGTTTCATTAACTGAATAAGAACAGATGCGTGCATAAGGTGACTTATTCCTCATTAGAGGAGAAAGTATATGACCTTTGGCGCACTTAAGTGCAGATAGGTAGCTGATAGGTAGAGAGTATGGAAGGTTCTTTCTTTGAGTATCTTGTCCGAGCCATTTGATGCTAGCTTATGTTACATACATCAGTCAGCTAATGCTCAGCAGATCTTTGTCATACTGTAGAATGTGTGATAGATTCTGACAGAACCCATCTGATGTAAAAAACAGATTTGTTATAAGTAAATGGTTTTCCGTGTTTAGCTTTTGAAAATTGTTTGCATGGCTTTGAAGTGGAGATTTGCAGGACTCCACTGCTAGAACTATGCCCCAAATCAGCTTATATTCTCACTACCAAAGAGAGACTTGGTTAAAGAGCAGGAACCAACAATATATTTTTTTTTAAGTTCTCCTCAGTGACTATTTGATTACTGACCTATGGTGATCTACATTCCCTCCAGTGACCACAGGCTACTTCCCAGCAAAACCGCAGATGAACACAGTCCCATTTTCCACAGACATTTTCTTATTGAGTGTTTGTTGGAGATAACTACTAGCAGAATTGTTTCTTGCAGTGGCAACAGCAAAAGGTGCTCACAATGGGCTCTGACATTCATCATAAATATTTTAGAGACTGCTTTTCTCAACAGCTCTACCCTTCTGGCCTACTGTATTTTCTTTAGTGGTACTCAGTCAGCACAGACCCTGAACATTCCCCACAATTATAATCCCCACAAATATAATAACTTCAGGCCATTTAGATAACAATATAGCTTTTTAAGCTTTCCTTTTAATTTTTTTACTCTCTGGAGAAGGCCAACAAAAAAGGTTCACCATTTCTATCACCCCAGTTAGAGCTAGTCAGAGTTAGAAGACTCTGAAATCAGATGGCCTTTTGTCTGTGTGGTAGTGTATCATCATATTCTGCCTTAAATCTTCTTTGAGCTCACTAACCCAAGAGTTCTGTCAGCTTCAGTTCTCCTGATTTCTTTCTTGCCCCATGTTAGCCTCATTATCTATAATTAGGCATTTCAAGTTTCATCCAGATGTAAAAAAGAATAATTTTAAAAGGAAAACTCAAAAAGCAAACAAACAGACTGTCAGAGGACTTAATGCTGTCCTCAAAACCCCATGTTTTTTTAAAGCTCTCTAACATTCATAGTGGTTTTTTTCAGCATGTTGATAAGGACAACAAATACAGTGCTGGTAACAATCTGAAAAAAAAAAAAATCCAACTCTTTTTTGCTGCACTGCTTTAGAATTAGTTTCACAGTTACCCCTATTTCTTTAATCTCGAGTTTAAGAATTTACAGAAATTTATCTGTAGTTAATTTTAATCTTTCTGATAAAAATCCATCTTAAAACCTCTGATACAGATTTTGAGACATATCTATTATATATGTCTTTGTGCTTTGGATTTTGCCATTTAAGTGCTCATCACTCAGGTCTGGCCTCAAGTGTGATAAAGAATGTTAGCAAAATATCTCTAATCTGAATCCAGTCTAGGTTTGACTTAGAATAAGCATCTCATTTTTCATTCTGTAGCCATAAATTTCACTCTGACACATCTTGCAATGTCCTGCTTGAGTATATTCCAGAGAATCTTTTTTCTAATTCTTCCCAAATCTTACCCTAGTGCTGGAAATTACTTATCTATGAAGGGCTTTAGTTTTGACTGCCAGTAGATCCACAGAAAATTGCTAGGGTTAGTTCACACAAGGACTACTCCTATCAGTTGAAGTGTTATATTTCTTTATTTGCTGGATCTGAAGGCAAGGGCAATCTCACTCTGTACTTCAACTTTACTTACTGTGAACAAGAGGCGATAGAATATAACAAGCATTCTACATAAAGCATTGTTTCAGTTGCTACATGCTAGATAAAAAAAAGGGGATACATGCTGCAGATTTTTTGGTTAGAAAATAATGTCTAAACAGCAGCTTTTCCAGTTGCAGCTCCAAAATTAAATCCATTTAGAGTGCACTTATAATAAATAGAAAACGTTTTGTAGATGCAATTGTTCTGTGGCATGAAATCACATCCAAATCACTGTCTTTCTGGGTTTAAAGTACTTTGTATAACTGCGTTGTGTAATGAAATGAAGATTAGTATACTGCATATATGAGACTCATAACTGCAAAGAAAAATTACTTTCCTTCATTTTCTAAAATGTTAGGCTGAATGCAAGGAAAGTAATTTGCATTTATGAAGTCCAACCCAAAAGGTAGATTTTTTTGGGTTTTGGAAAATGTGAACCTAAAACTGAAACATGGAAATTAATTAAGAGGTGCTGTGTTGAAGTTTATATCTGGACAGCCAGAATCAAAAGTGCCGGGAAAATGAAAGCTTTTTTCCTTTGGAAGTATCACCATTCTAATCTGAAAAGACAGAGCACAGGAGGTTAAAGAATAGTTTCAGTAGTAGCACTGTCTAGGTAAGATAAACACATGGCATAGTTCAGAAATCTGCACTAGAGGGCTAATCTTCTGGGTTTTAGATTAGCTAGAACTATTTAGCACACTCTATTTAGCAGAAAAAAATCTTTTAAACTTTAAACTCATTGATCTGTTTCTATTACAGAATACATACTCATTGTTGAGTTAATCCTAGGGAACAGAATTGATAATCTTAATGTTTATCCATTTTATATCAGATCATCCATCATTAAATTGCAGAACTCACCTATCAGTGACAATGAAATTTCATATGAGTGTTGCTTGTTAATTGCTCTAATTTACTTCTTAGGTGAGGCGATAAGAGAACAAGAAAGACACGGAAGATAACTTTGAAAAAATCCCCTTGCTTGCACAGTCCTGTATTGATGTTGAACGTACAAATATCCATTTAAACCCGGATTAAAAATTGAGGTGAGGTTAGGGACAGTCCAAGTGAAATAATCTTAAACAGATGCAGGTCAGAGAGCACAAGTGACCCTAAGGGAAAGCCCAGGAGAGCAGTTAGAATAGAAAAAAGGTAGAATGCAGGAGGAAAGGTGCAGTTGTAGTCAATCTGCTAAAACTGCTTAGTGTCAGACTAATTCCACTCCCTGAGAGGTCAGTGGGAATTTTACTTCTGATTTCAGTGGGAACAATTAAACGAAGTGGGTCAAGAACCTGACTGAGTCCTATGCTACATCTTACAATTATTTGAACTCAATGGTGGGCTGATTCGATTTTATGTATAACTTTTTGCTAAGTTTTGCCCTGTTCTTTTAGGAGAGTGCCAAGGCAGTGGGAAAGTGGTAAGAAAAGTACTTATAACTCTAACTGTTTAAGTTAATAGCCTCGTTTAATGTGATGATTGGAAAATATGTAAAAATCTTGAAGGACAGTCTGAGAGGTAGCTTGTTATAGTGTTTTGTATTACTGTAGTATTGATCTTAATTCTTGTACAGAAAAGTTGAATATTATTTAATGATGAGTGTCATGTGTTAAAAGTTATAAAAGGCAAAAGCAACTATTATGATGTTATAATAACTATAATACTCTATCTTCTGTGCTTCATCCTCCTGCTCTAATTGGTGAATCTCTGAACAGACAGCTCCTCTGGGAGCTTCAAAGTGCCATCATGACCTGGCACAATAGAGAAAAAAGGCATCTGCTGGGTCCTAGTCCCACTGAGTAAAGAGGAGTGGATTACAATAGCTTCTCCATGGTGAGGCAATCCAATCAGAAGATGGGGTTGATAGAAATGAGTATGAACTTTTGCTAATGAAGCTGAGAATGTTTAATTCTGATGTGCATTACCTCCTTGGAAACATGTATCTTCTGATTTTGGTTAATGAGAAAGATGACAAACTCCTTCCATTTCTGGCCCCTTTTGTAGCTGTTCTCAAGTCTTCAGAAAACACCTCAGGGACACAGACATATTTGTCTTCACTTCCTATGATAGTGAGGCAAATATTGCCCTCCATTGTTTTCACTCGAGCTGAAACATGGTATAGAAGTTCCAGTTATTTGGTATTCACATCTTGAAAGCCCTGTCTCTTATTAATGTATGTTGTCTGTATTCAGGCTTTAGTTTCACTATTTCTTATGATTTACAGGATGATGGCAATGGATGCATCTAATTCAGACAGAATAACTGATAAAAGGGAACTGCAAAAGCATGCCTGAGTCTTTTCTGGATTACCAGCACAATAAGAAGGTATTTTTTTCAATAGAATTACTAGTAATGTTTAAAGATTTTGTTAATTTGAGATTAACTACAATTATGAATTTCTCAGTGACCCATGTGATTTTAACACACAGGTCACTGTGAAATATACATATAAAATTCTTATGGGGTATTCATCAATATCAAAGACTCTGCTTCCCAATGAAAGGAATGATTCTTGAGTTCAGGTAAAAGCGAAACTAAAAGAAAACACCAAAAAAAAAAAAATTATTGATTTAATGGAAAGTTAAGGTCTTTTAGATGACAATGTTTGTAGAAAATAACAACTTATTCCTTGCACATAAAAAAATAATAAAAAAAAAAGAAAAAGAAAAAAAAGTGGAAATTCCTAAGTACAAAGAGTTTGCAGTTCTGGGCAGAGCAATCTTTACAATTGAGCTGTCAGCACCACGACCCTCCAGTTCTCTAACTTGCTAAACTGGGCATATCTGCATGTTGATCATTGTACTAATTTGGTTTGGCGTGTGAAAGTCCTAAACTCCAGCTCTTCACCTGATCCTGTATTTTGGGCAGTTACTGTCAGATCGAGTCCACTGTTCACAGCAACCTTATGACAGCCCTAAAAGTCAGTGCAGACACATGCCTTTGCTTGTGCACAGCATGTATAGAGAGCCTGTGCTCCTGGGATTTTTCTAAGGACAAAATAAAAGCAATGTTAGTGCTTCTGCAGAGAACAGGGATCGACTGCTGAGATGCATCTAAAATGGCTTTTCCACTGGCAAAAACTGTTTGGGACTAAATTTTTCCAGTTTTGTGATCAAACAGGCTGGTTCCTGGGATAAAAAAGAAAGAAAAAAAGCAGTTAAAGATGTGCGTTTCCCTCTGGTAAAACCAGGAAAGAAAACCAGAAAGAAAATCAAGAGGTAATTGTTGAAGGTTTTTTAACAAAACCCTGTACTGATTCAAGTCAATTTTGAATTTATGGCTCAGCAGTGAGTAAGAGACTCCATATAATAGTGGTGATTACATTTTTCACGAGTGCCAAAACCAAAAGCATGTCAGTATTGTTCTGCAAGATCGGAGTTGTTATCACTCTGTTCCAATTCCAGATTGGATAATTATTTTCTCCTTACCTAACTTCACCTGCAGTTCAAAATAGATGCAACCTTCAATTTCTCTTACAAAACATTGTGTAAAATCACTATAGCCCCTGAAATTCACCGTAGAGCTAGCTACAGTTCCTGGGCCTGGAAAGATTCTGGAAAGATTCTTGCATGGTATACATTCAATTTGTAAAGAACTTTGTAAACCTTGTGAAGCAATGAATATGAATATATAACATCACTAAATGTTGGGTAAAGTGGGGATTTCTAGCTAAAACTAGTCAAATGATATAAGATTAGCCAAACCTTTGATAGGAGGGAATGAAGCGATACATTATTCTTTAGATCTTTTTTTCTCCTCATTCACAGTTCTGTCAGTCACTTGATCAAACTTTTTCTGTGGATAGAGGTAGGAGATGAAAAGGAGAGAAGGTTGACTAAACAGAGAAATTCTGTTGTAGCTTAATCCTCAGCTGAAAGAGCTGTGACATCCATGAAGTCAGATTGTACCACAGTGGAGGAGCATATTCCTTCCACCACAACAAACATCTCTCCTTCATATCTCTCCTTCATATTTCTTGCCTCTCGATACAGGAATACTGCTCTTACAGCTGTACTTTTCTTCCTGATGTTACACTGGCTGTTAATACCACCATGAGATCTCTGAAAAGCTGGGGCATTTACTCCATCAGTAAATGCTTTAAGATGGAGAAAGAAGAGGGTGGAAAAACTCAAACATGCATTCTGGGCTACTGATAGCAGGTATCATTTTGACTTTATGGTACTTTTGTACCGGTGGTTCTAAAAGCTTATTGTCTTCTGAAATACACGTATAGACTCATTAAGAAATAGAATTTTTGAGCAATGAAAAAATTACTTGTTTATTTTTTTTTTCTTCTGTCCCAGTTATCATCCGGGATACTTGACTTATTTTTCAAGCTTGAAAAAAGGTATTTTTGGATAAATCTCATTATTTTTCTCCCCACATGTAAAATTTAGCAGCAAGAGAAGTGCATGACTTTTGTCAGCAGGAAAAGAATTTTTTGCTATGTAATTTCCAGGTGCTTTTGCATCTGTCTTTTTTATAAGTTTCTATGATTTGAAAATATTCTTTGAATTGAATGATTAATTTTGAATTTATGTAATGTTTGTTGTTTTTACCATCTCAATTTTTTTCCTTGTGCCATCTCTCCATAATTTTTCTTCTGATGCTGTACCTTCAACTGTTACAAGTAATTTGAAATGGTTGCCAACATGGCTTTGAACACTAAAAATTATTATGTGAGTACTGGTGCTTAAGTCATAATGATACTTAGCTCCCTCAGCACAAAATCCTGCATCACTTTACAAGTTACACTGATTTTAAATCTTTAAGCCAAGATTCCAAAACAGGATACTGAGACCCAGTTCCATTATCCACTTCATAAGAATAGGTTGCAGCTAATCATTACTGGTTGATCGGTAACTGGTCACTCATTGATCCTGTTGAGAATCTGAAGCTAATTTTCTTTTGCTTCTTTGCATGTGAAGTGCATATTGCTTCATCAATATAGAAATCATCAATACTTTATGGATTTTGTGTATTTTTTTTCTCTTAAAAGAGTGTAAATGACACTCCTTTATCCATTCCCTATTCAGCTCAATTATAATGTTACTACTGAGTTAAAACCCCTCAAAATCACACTGTTTTGTGTACCTTAAAGGAGCAATTGAGATAATTTTTGATGACCATTGTCTTATATCAGACATAGTGAATTCAACTTGTATTCCCCCAAATCAAGCAAACGAAAACATAAGGATCAGGTTTGGTGATAGGGCAGAAGACATCTCAACAGTAAAAACAGTAATTCTGCAAAATGAATAGTTTCAAACGGCATATTTAATTTTCTATGAAATGTATGTCACCTTTAAAAATGTGCATTAAAGAGGTGCTGTCATGAATTTAAAATTTACTGGAAAAGCAGAATATTTCTTTTTATACTGTAGAACCTAGGGAATAAGAAAAAAAGTGGCACCAAGTGCTTTTAATGTTCCAACTTTTCAGTAAACGTTATAAATAATTACCACTTGTATCCATAAAAATGAATGCCAGTCTCAAAACTAGATTATAAATTGGCATGAAAATTATACAATTTGAGTAACAACTATAATGTCTCATTTTTCAGAGATTTTAATAGATGTTACCAACATATCTGTTTCTAGATTTGGTCCAGAGATTTGAAAAATAATTTTCAGAAGGCTTTTCTGTATAGTTATAAAATTTTACAAATCTCTGCTTCTATATGCCTATCCTAAGCTTACATAATTTATATGCATGTAATTATTCCTCAGGGTTAGGTGCCTTTATAGGAATCAGCTATTGAACAAAAATGTTTCCATTATTTTCCCTTTGTAGGATTTTCCTTTTTAATGATAAATTTGTTTGCTTTTATATTTTTGGGTCATTATGACTGTATGCAGTGATATCAAAAATGGCAATTTTAGAGGTGCCAAAAACAAGGGTTGTCTCACGGTGAAAGACCATTAAGATAGTGAGTACTGAGCCAAGAAACACAGGGGAATATTCTGTCTCTAGTGTCATTTAATTACCTATTTAGGAAGTGTCCTCTGGATGTGATTAACACAGTCAATAAAATGACTGCCTCTAATCAGACTACCTGATATGTGTCTATACTTTCATTTCATAGACAATATCAAACGTGTTTCCTTTCTGACCTCAATTTTACATGTTTTTCATGTATTTTTTTTAATTTTTTCATGTATTTTTTTTAAAAAATTTTACAATTTTACTGAAAAAATTTCTTATTTGATTAATTTTGATCATCAGACTGTCCCCAATTTCTCCAATGAAGACTGAGAATGATTGACCCCCAAATCTGTGTACAGCATGCTCTGTGGAAAAAAACCCCTAATTCCCTAGAAAATAGATTTGTATTTTAGAATACTGTCTGAAGGACTGCTGTGCTTCTGCAAAACTTTTATGCCTTATTTCTAGTGCATCCAAAAGTGCATCTTTGTGCTTTCATAAAGATATTGAGCTTTCATATAAAAAAAAACACACTAGAGAGCAAGGTGTATAATTTACAGTATTAGCCTATAGTAATTATATAAAACTTAGATAAACTGTATTACCTATTTAGAAAACATCTTACCTTGTATTAATTTTAAAAAATGGTTTCAAAGATTATGCTAGAAGACAAAGCTTGGAGTGACAAACTTACAAAAAACCCCCTACTATAAAGACCTCTTGTATTTTTAAATTTAATTCTTCAAGACTCCAAATCTTTCTATACTGCATTGCCATCAAAGACAGTGACATCTATTATTGCCTTCTCATAAGAACATAGTCACCTTCTGCTACTTTTTTTGCCTTCATAGGCTTTTTTTTGTAAACTATAGGGTAAAGGAGGGGTAGCTTTTTATATTACTTGGCAGTTAACAATAGCAGAATAGAAATGTGAATCCTTCTTGTGCTGCAATTTCCTCAAAAAGATGAAGATGATACACATCAGAACAGGGACACTGACAGATGAATTGCAGCAGTAGTGTCTTAAGCAAGCTGGATCAACTTGGCTGTAAATTTGCCTGAATCAGCGACTTTAATCGTTGCAGATTGTGAGGCAAACAGTGAAATATCAGATGTTCCTATTTGTATTCTGATATCCTGGTTAGCTAAGCATGCCTGCCTTCCTCCCTTCCTCCCTTCCTCTCTTCCTTCCTCTCTTCCTTCCTTCCTCTCTTCCTCCCTTCCTCCCTCCCTCCCTCTCTTTCTCCCTTCCTCCTTTCCTTCTTCCTCGTTCCATTCCCTTTCTTGTAATTGCATCGTGCAATGCCATTGGTAATTTTATTAAAGTCCACATTAACAGCAATTTGATGTTTGGAGTTCATAGTATTTTGGTAACAAAGCACTTGCTTTGAATTTCCAGAAGGATTTCAGTTCTTCATGCCCAACTTATGGTCATTTGTTCTTGTGTCAGATTTTCCTTGATATGAAATGACATTTTTCTCTTTTTGATACGGTGCCTCTTGATATGTCTGCAGAGGGCAATCATATCAAACCTTGGACTTTTGGCAGGCTAAAGTCTGGCTCTTCTTTCCCACAGTATCTATTTCTCTGTGATATCTATAGCTCTTTTCTGTATCTGTAGCAGGAATTATCAGAAGATTTGTGAAATTTGAAAGCCCTTTGAGTTTCCTGTGGACACAGAAACGCTTCTTTCTCTCTGCAGAGGTTGAGAAGCCCTTGCCAAATTTGCTCAGAGGGATCTTGTTCTCTCCGAGTGTAGTGTCGGGTACTTTGGTGCTGAACAAGGCAGGAACTCTGGTGTAGTCCCGCAGCAAAGAAAATCTTGTCTTCTCTTACACCTGTGATGTGATAACTAGTAAGTTTGGGTGTTCATAAACTGGCTCAAGTGCATAGTAAAAGGTGGTTTAGCTTATAACCTCACAATGCTGAGTATTCTGACCTGAAATCCTGCTGATGTGGGAGCATCCCGATGCCCGTTGATTTTTGTGTACCTAAATTGCTGAGTTATAATTTGTGGGAAAATGGGAGTTTTGGAATGGAACTAGAACATAAGTAGGTGTGATTAATTTCCAAGGGAGTCATTCTTGTACTGAGCATATTTCTTTTACAGTTGCAGAAGCCTCAGCTGCTTGGGTTCAGGTTATAATTTGAATGGTTCATATAAATATCAACGTGGGTGAAAAATAAGGTCTCAGGAAGGTCTGCCAATGAAGACTGCCACTCAAAGAAAGAAATACTATTTAAGAAGTAGAGGTAGGGATCTTTAGAAAGATATCTTTAAAATAATTTTAAATGTAATATGAACAAAGTTGAACAAGCCCAATGTATGCAAATTGCGTGTTATTCCAATCTGTGTAATGCACATGTTACACTGCTGAAGACTGTGGTCTCATCACTACACTGAAAATTTTGCAACTGATTAGAGTTAGATGAAAATCTTTTCAGTAGTCCAATCTAGGCTCATTTGCAGATATTTTGAGACAATAGATGCTCTCATCCTTTCATTACCTTGAAACTGTCATCATGTGTGTGACCAAATTATTTGAAACTCGCATGTTTATCCAGGGACAATGCAGGGTGGGATTCTGGATAAGTTCAGTGAATACAATGCAAATTTGTTATGTATCTATGTAAAAACACTTAAAAACACTGGTAAACAAATACATCTGAATGCAATTTAACACGTTTAATTTTTTAGAGACTAGCACAGATCATGCATAAAATTTTCAAAATTAATTCTTTAAAAATATTAATCTTAAAAATTAACTTTAACAGTACAATAGCATGTAAAAATGTTCTTGGTTTGCCTTTTACTTTTAATACTTTGGAAGTTAACAGTGAAAAAATGAGAAAATACCTCTGTGTTTCTAACCACCGCTCAAGTCTTTGAGATTGCTTTGCCTGCTTATAAAAGGGAATTAAAATAAGTCATTAGATGCTCTGCATTTATTTATTTATTTATTTACATCAAAGCTTTATGATATTTTATTAAGGAAATAAGGCAATGAGGCCACTTTATCAAACATTCAGAAATGTAGCATGAAACAGTGTCAAAACTATACCCACTTAAATGTTAATGTAAGAAAGATTTTGATTCTATGTAATAACAGCTGCATCAGAGATTGTTTCATTTTAGCTGATTTCAAATAGGATCTATAAAGCGCAAAGCTTCACAACGTTTCCTAATCTATTTTCTTCTGTTCTTTTTTTTTTTTTTAGAAAAAACATGGCTTAACTGTATAAGACTTTGCAGGCTATATAAAACTCTCACCAAGGATTGATATTTTCTTCTTCCATTTAAGAAATGAACTGTAATTCAGGAATGATAATAATGATAATAACAAAAAAATATTGGGAAATTTGGTGCAGTGGGGCTTACTTTATGTCTCTTTTTAGTAGCAAAACCAATTTGGACATATGTAAGCAAAATATACAAACCGGAAGAAAATAAACTTGTTGAAAACCAGATATATTCACAGAATGGGTAAGGTTGGAAGGGATCACATTCTGGCTGGGTCTGGTCCAGCCTCCCTGCTCAAGAAGAGTCATCCCAGAGCACAAAGCACAGGATTATTTCCAGAGAGTTCTTGAATGTCTCCAGTGAGGGAGACTCCACAACCTCTCTGGGCAACCTGTGCCAGTGCTCAGTCACCCACACAGTAAAGAAGTTCTTCCTCACATTCAGGTGGACCTTCCTGAGCATCACTTTCTGCCCATTGCCGCTTGTCCTATTGCTCGGCACCACTGAGCAGAGCCCGGTCCATCCTCTGACACCCTCCCTTCAGATACTGACAGACACTGATGAGGTCCCCTCTCAGCTCTCTCTTTGTGAGGCTGAACAGGCCCAGCTCCCTCAGCCTTTCCTCATAAGAGATGTTCCTGTCTCCCAATTAGACTTGTTGCCCTCCGCTGGACCCAGATAAAGAATGAATGATTTAATGGCAAAAGAGATAAAGGGCTATAATGGCTATGTGAAAAATGCTTTAATGATGTACTAGCAAATGGGAAAATAAGACTTTTAATTTACATTTCATTAAAATGAATCAGCGTATAAAAGCACTCGATTTTGAAGAGTACGAAAATAGTGTTTTCAACTGTCTGGTTAACCTTGTTTATCACAGGCATACTGTAATATCAGCCAATGACTGTGGAATTCGTGATACTTTATTGTTCTATTCTTCATATTTATTTGGATATAACTTTTGAAAGTGAGGTCATAAATGTTTCCTTTACTTACTAAAAGACATCTCTTTCTTTTTTGTTCAATAACTATGCTGCCATTAAAACAATGAAAAGCCCAATATCTGCAAGGTATAGATGAGTAAGTACAATAAAGTATGCACCATGAATTATAATTTACTAATTGTACACCAAGCTGCTTTTTAGGATAAAGTTTGGATCAAAACAGAGCCAGGGTAAAGATAAAGTAAACGATGCATAGGTGAACTCAAATACAGGAAAAAGAAATAACCCCAAAGCAATTGTGCCTGAAGGTGCTAGAGTGAAATAACATCAAAGATATTGCTTAATAAAAAAATGAAACAAAGCAAGAGAACATAATGTTTATTACCTGTATATTTTCGTAGTAGGATTGCTTGAAAGATACTGCTTCTATTGATCTATTTCTGTTGAAAAATGTAACATCACTCATCTATTCTAGACAAATTTAATCTCCTTTATTTTAGGAATTGCAATACTGGAGTGAGTGGACCAGAAGTCTAACTTCCCCGGTATTTTTATTCTGACCTTAGGAAGGATCTTATTTTTTTGTATCTGTAGCTACAGAAAAAAGATAATTTCTTGGTTGTTTAATCTAGAAAAATTTTCTCTTTTCCTTTCTGTTCCTCTAGTTCTTAAACTTCTGCTGGATAGAAATCTCTTAGCCTTACTCCTGCAGTTTTGTACTTATTCCAAACCAAAGTTTATTGACACTTGTAAGAATTCTGGATGTTGATTAGAGAGGTGTGTTCTTTTTGGATCTCTAAGATTTTGGCCTCAGTAGCACGGAGGAACAGTCAATTCCATTCTGCTGTGTGGGGAAAAAAAGTATTTATCATTAATTTATCATCCTTTAATTGAATTCTTCCATGCCTATTTACTACAAGAAATGGAGATGAGAAGCTCCCACCTATTTCCAGGCTATCAGGGCATGTGCTTTTATTCTGATGGGCTTACATTAAAATGAAGAGTAATCTTTTTGTATCACCTTTTTAAGCAAAATGATTCCAGCCTTTCTGGGTGTTTTTCCAACCCTTTGTTAATTTCTCTGCTTTTTTTTTTTTTTTCCCCCAGAGATTTGAGCTTCCTTTTCTGAACCACTGCCAGTTTAACACTTTTTTTTAAACCCTGTGATCAATGCTGCACATAATATTCTGGATGAGATGACATTTTAGATGGATATGTGGTAATTTCTTGGCAGTAATGGCACATTGAGCCACTGACGTTTTTTATTTCCTCTTTTCCTCTCTCTTCATTGTGAGTTAGTTTGGAAGACACAAACCCTGTATGAGTGCCACACAGAAATTGAAAGGAGATATGATCACTCTTTTTATTCTCTTCCTTCATATCAGTGTTGAATTCAATTACTGCTGTCTTTGAAGTTTTCTGGCCCAGTTAGAAAGAACATCCTCTCCTTTGATAAGTGATTTGGTTTGGGGAAAAGTACTGGGATGGTGGCTGGGGTAAGGGCTTGCGCTGCTTTCCTCTGAAAAAGTAGAGCTACACTGGGAGCTGGCAAGGACAGATGCCAGGGAAGCCTCTCACTGCCGCCCCTTTTAGACCCTTTAGTGGCATGCAGGTGGTTGGTGTGACAGTCTCTAGTTCTCTGCCCTAGGTTAAACTCTCATGGCAAGGGGTTTACAACTAGATGATATTCATGGTCCCTTCCAGCCCAACACATTCTATGATTTGAGGGAAAGAAGGAGTTTTCCCTTTGGTCAGACTTTTTTACTCTGTAGTGTTTTCTGTTATCTTGTTTCAGGGAACATCAGAGGGATTTCATCAGAAATTTCCCTTCTATTGCAGAATTTCTAAACATAGGCAGTATCCTTAATCACTGCAGCCTTCCTCCTCTGGTGTGTTTTCATTTTAAAGGCTTTTGATCTTTTATATTAGGGGCTCCATTCTCTGGTTGGATGCTGAGACATAATTTGTGCATTGAGGGGTATTTTAAATCTTGTGTATGGGACACTGAAGAGTTTCACACCATCTGTGTATCAGACGTACATCTGATTAACTTGTTGGCAGTAGCCTTATAGGACCTTTGTGCTTTGTACTCTGAGTTGTGTGTGTGGAAGGGAAAGAGGGAAAAGAGGATGGGGCCAAGAGAAGTTGTAGGGAAAGAAAGGATTTGGAGTGAACGTGAACATAACTGCATCCTTAAAGAGGAGTGTTTGCTGTGTTAGAGGGTGTGGCCTGAGACAGGAATGCAGTCTCCAAACCTGCTCATTGATTTTGCCTCAAGTAGTTAGATCATAGATCGAAATTTATCCCTCACTGTGGCCCGTGTTCTGGGCTGCAGAGTATGTTTTCCACTGTCTAGTCCACTTGCTTTACAAACATTATATGGAGCTGGCTTCCAGCTATGCTCTGTGATTTTTGTGGGTTTTGAGACTCCTCTTTCTTCCCACACTTCTTAAGTTGAATTTAGGAAACTAAGTCAGAGGTATATCCTCATTAATACAAGCAAACAGGAAAAATTAGATATTTCAGTGCTGTGGAATTTAAATCACTCTTAGATTTGGATCTAAGATCTGTCTCAGATATAAAGGTCTTCCATAATAATGAATTCTACTTAAATAGTCATAATCAGAAAAAATTGTTATGGGAAATTGTCCAAATGTCCAAATGCCCAAAATAGTCAAAATTTCTCTACCATTTCAGACTAATCCTACAAATTTGGAGATTACCTAAAAATGAGGAGTAAAATTTGGGCTGCTATACAGGTCCTTTAAAGTTATTTTTCACTCCTCTTTAATGTTTTATGGTACAGGTGACTTTGGAAAATACATTTCTTTTTCTTTTTGCTTTTAGTATTACTATTTTAACTTTTTTTCTTTCTTAAGAACTAAGCTTGTCACGAATTCTAAAATCTAATCTTCTGTAAGTGCTAGTAATGAGACAGTGGAGCAGAGAGGCACGGCTTCTTCCCACAGGGTTTTGCTTTCATAATGAATTAAGTCATATGAAGTGTGGAATCTGAGATAAGGCATGAAATTTTTAGATGGTGCCAGCTGGAATAGCTCCATTAAAATCAATGGAAAGACACCAGTTTTCACCACCAGCTTGTGACTCACTCCCAGGGGAAATAAAAATGGTTGATATAAATGTTTCAATCATGAACCTTTTAGAGTAAACTATTGACATGGCAAGGACAGATGCTGATATTCAAAATCGAAGATAATTTGGGATGTTATTTTCTGGATGTGATAGAATCTGTTGGTTTTCTCTCTCATCTGGTATCACTTTGAAGCTGACTCACATTTGAGCTTTTTAGAAAGTAAGTGAATAATGTGAAGTTTCTTAGGGCTGTGGAGTAAACTGTGGGCTGCTGCACAGCATTAGGATGAATCCTTGCTTTTCATAAAGACTCAGGCAGGGAAGGGGAAAATCAAGTCTTTTCCCCTTCATTCCTCACAAGATCCATATTGAATTGTACTACCGAGTCCTTTGCAGCGATATGACTATTGACAGATACTGTTACTACTAAATTCAGTAAAACCATATTTATGCTGATAAATATGCATGTCATTTTTTGGCTTTTACTGTAAGGAGGGTGTGGGATGCCATTTTACAAACTGAATGTGGCAATAGCAGCAAGCAAATCCATGTGTGAGGATGCATGAATGGGCTTGGAAAGAAGGGGAAGCAGCTATGGGTTTTTCAAGAACCACTTTCAGATTTTTACTGAGAGCTCAGGAAGCCCCCAAGCAAGAAAAATCTAGAATAAGAAGCAGAAACATAGATGATCTATCTACTTTAACTTTACTGTTTAACATCAAGATGAACACGGAGAAAAAGAAGCAGGTAAGAGGCAAAACAGAATGGTCCCTTCACTGGGAAACAGTGATAGACCTTTTTGAATCCTGTTTATACAAAATGTGAAAGCATTTCATTTCATGGACAGCCTGGTTTTCCCATTTACATTACCCTTGGATCAGTGCACAAGCAAGTCTCTCACCATGGAGTTTTATTAATGAGGTTATTGTTAAGCAAGAAAGCTCAACTGCTTTCTTTCCAAACGAAAAAGGGAATATTTCCATGGGCTAAGATCTGGCCTCTATCTAGGCTCCTGAAACCTCACCGAGTTAAAACTTATCCTCTACCCATTTTAACTGTTACAGTGACCATGAATGGACTTCAAGCACTTTCAAAATATGCCCCAATAACTTTAGTATTTGCTAAACTTTGTAGCAGAATTTTAATTTTCTGTCTTTCAATACAGCTGTGCTTTTCCCTCTGGTGAAGCTTTTCTGCTGAGGAGAATACTAGCACTAGAACAATAAAGATTTTATTTTTCCTGAATTCTTAAATTATTGAAATCATAAGTTGGAATTAGAGGATATTGCAGACTGGAAGGGACCTCAGGAGACACCCTCATGCAATTTCCTTCTCAAGGCAGTATCAGCTGTGAGGTGAGACCAGGTTACTCAGGGCTTTATCCAACCAACACTTGAAAACTGTATTAAAAAATTATAAGAACAGAATAGAAATAGTTAGAACTTGTAAGTTCTTGATACTGGAGAAAATAAAAATCCACAATTTTTAGACTAAAGATATTAGAAGTTGCCTTTTTGCTTATTCACTTTAGTACCTGTTTATGGCACTATTGTCTTTAAATTTGTCTGAGTTTTTTTTAATCTGCTGCCTCCAAGAGATTCCTGAGGCAACAAATTTCCAAAGTTCACTTGCTACTGCACAAACATATTTTTGTTTAATTGGCTTTTAACTGATATGATGAATTCATTAAGAGCTGGCTGTTTCTCTTTGGGCTTATTCAATAAATAGTTCTGAGTTCACTGACCCTTGCGGTTTTACAGACCTTCAAGCATACCCCATCATCCTTCTCTTTGCATTTAAGAATACCAGTCTTTCTCATCTGTCCCTGTTAAGGTTGTTGCTCCTTCTCCAAACCTTCTTAGTTCCGTGATGTTTGTCTTGAGGTGCAGAAGTGCCCACAGTACCGAAGATGTTTGTGTGGAAGAAGCTGCTTAGTAATCCCTCGATGCCTCAAGTCTGTCAGAGATGGATGTGTAAACCATAGCTTTTAAATGATAGTAATGAACTGAAAGGAACTGTGTGGCTGTGGTGTAAGTAAAAAAGGAAATTCACTGTTGATCTTAATGGTGGCGGTGGACACCCAGTTTATCCGGATGTTTTACTTGCTTTTGGGCTGAATATTTTTCCTTGCTCTCTTCCACTGCATCATTGAGTGTGGCTGTGTTGTGATCACTAATGAGTAAATGTCTACAAAGCTGAGCAATTAATATTTGTGGTGCTGTTACATCAAGAGTAAGGCAAAAGCTTCAGAAGTAAATGAAACTAAGAAAAGGTTGTGTATAGACTTCTGGACATCTGAGGATCACCTAGAAATCCACATCTGCAACCTTAACTGGGGAATGCTCTACATCTCATCAAATTCTTGTACTTGTTTCTGTTCTGGCACAGGATGATGTAGGCTAGGTGATGTGGCTGGTGCATGCTTGAATGTGGCAGGGGGCTGGCAGAGGCTCCTAAGTCTACTAGAAAAATGTTCCTGCCTGTCTTGTTCTTGTTATGTAGTTACGTGGCCAGAAGACACTCATAAGGGAAACAGGTTAGTACACCTAATTAAAATTGCTAATTTAACTGGGCAGCCAGAAATATTTTGTTTCCCTTCCTTCCTTAAGTCATCTGGACAGGTTCTTAAATTACAGCTAAATGGCTTTTTCTCTGATGCCATCTCGGAGAGGTACTAGTCCTGGCTTTCAAGATTCATATCACCTCATCAAATATATTCCTGTGCTACAATGGCTGAACAAGTTAAGGGAAATGAAAAAAATATGTAAAAGAAGCTGCGTAAGTTTGAAGTCAGACTTGATTCATGCAAGTAATACAAGTTTCCTCAGAATGCAGTGACTTATTTTAACTGGAATTGGAGAATATTTCTTTTTAAAATATAAACTCTCATGTTACATGAAACTTTATTTCCTGCTACCAGCAGTGATTTTATTGACAACTGTTCAAAGAGGTTTTATTTTTAACTACCTGCTCAGTCATCACAAGGCCATTCACTGGAAAAGGGGACTATAATTTTTTGTGATGGCTTACATTTATTTTTTCTCAGTGAGAGAAATGATGAATTATTTTCATGAAAGATTCATGTCAAAATATATGTTGTGGAAGCAGAAATGTTTCTTATTCAGATCTCTCTATATTCCTCTCAGAAAACATTCAAGTCTGCAGACTTTCCAGTCAGAAACTTTCAGTCAGAAACTTCCAGTCAGAAAGTTGATACAACTCTGAGCCACATGTTACTTTGATAAAAAGAGATATTAACCAAAAGAACAATATGATGTCTTCTAGTGTCAACAAGTCTACAGCCACAGGCAAACAAAACCAAAAGCATTCTGAACAAATTCATCACTACATAAAGGTCTTCTAGACTAACACTGGAGATTCAGGAGCTGGATCATCCTTCCTGGGAAATTTTGCTACGATTTTCTTCAAATTAAGTAAGATATGATTCAGTATAAATTAGTACCTATTTAACAAACATTTCATTATGGTATTTACTTATGAATTTTGCTAAAGGGAAGCCTTTAGAGATGCAGTATCTCATTTCAGTCCTGAAGGAGAGGAAGAAACTAATGCATAATACCTATCATTTTCATAAAGCTAATGAATTCACAATGCTTTTAAATAATAATTGTGTATCAAATGTGAAAGTATGCAGTAGATTAACAATTTGTTGAAACACTGACAAGATCCCTGAGAGAGAAATATAATTCATTTTTCTAAACAACATTTTCAAGTTACTCTTTCCTTCTTCTTCTTTTAGATGAGTTACAAAATAGTAATATCACTGAGACAGTTGAAGGTTATGATACAGTAGTAGATTACAAAAATAAAGTGAGAAAACAACCTGTTAATCCTCTAGATTATTGTGTAGTTTAGGTTCCTCTTTGTTCCTGCATTTAGGTTACATTTTCATCACTATTCTTTCCTATGTGTAAACATACTTTTAACAAGATGTTTTAACCACAGATTTTAAGTAATGCTATTTTAGTAAGAGTTCTGAGAAGAGCTTAGAATTTTGACTCAGTTCTACTGTGCTTCCATTACGAAGTCAGAAACAGCTTCAACACATTTTGAGTTTATGCAGTAGGGGCAAAGGTTTCACGCCAGCCTTCAGTTAGCCTTATCTTGATACCATCACAATAATGTCAGTCTCTAAGTGTATCCAAAGTATCACTACACAGGCTGGAAGTCAGCTAGAGTGAAGTGGCACTCTGGCATGCCTCTGCCATCAAGTCTTCACTTGAATTTCATTGCCACAAAGCGGATGTTGTAGTGACATCTCTGCCATCAATCTGTCATTAAGGGATCCCCTTAGCTGCTAATCCAGAGAAGTTTTATAACTCCTTTGCACATTCATACTGTGCAGCATATCAGGATAAAGATCATAACGTTTTTCCAAAACAGTGCTTAAGCACTTTAAAATGGGCACTGGATATATTTTCTCCAGTCATTATCTTCCCTTTTGTCAAACAACATTGTAGTTCCACTACTGTAATGTAATAGTATTTTATAATGCATATAACATCTGCAACACTCTATCAAGACATATCTTATGAGAAAAGCTCATATTTGTAGCTCTTTTGCCTCCTAGAAACAGGAAAAACCCCTACTTCGACATTTTTAATCTGACTCCTAAACATTAAATAAAACTGCACTGTGTCTAAAAATCCTAACAAAAATAACTGTGCTCTGTAAACTCCTTGCAGCAGAAAAAGACTTCCTCACTTGAAAATACACTAGTCATACAAAGACAAGGAAATATTTAACAGGGAATTTAAATGTAATCATGTAAATGTGAAAAATATGGCAGTGATATGCAGCATGTATGCATGGAAAGAAATATCCCCCTATCCATAAAACTGGAGGTATTTTGTGGAACATACCTGCCCCGAGTTGATGAGAAGCTTTCTCAAGCTACAGTTCACTGCATCAACACTTGCAAACAACCTTCCTCAAATTCTCAGCAAGGATCTCGCCATAACCTACGTGTCTTCTTAGCAGGTTTTTATTAGTGCCCTAAGTGCCTTCTGCCCTCTTTTGACTCACCAAAAAAATTTGTTAAACCAGTGATTTAATAAGTTACTAACTACCAGTATATCCATACAGGGAAAGTGCTTGTGCTGGGATTCCCTTCATTTATCAACCGTAAATTTATTAATTTGAAGTAGCACCTCATCAAACTCATAATGGAATTAAAAGTAAGAATAGCATTGGTGAGATCCAAAGAAATATTATGACACTACCTAATTATTGATATAACTATACAAATCAAAGTAAAAGTTAAAATCAAAGATGTTCATAGAGACATTTAAATTAAAAAAGAAAAATTTGTTTGATTTGCTGTACTTCTAGGGTTGCTGCAATTGAAAATGAAGAATAAAATGGCTAGAAATTATTTTACTTGCATGATTTCTGCCAATGCACTTGAATATGTTTCTTTTGACTGTGTCCTCTGTTGAGCTACTTTGACTTGTTACTTTTGTTGATATTTAGAGTGGAGAAGATGAGAAGGTAACAAAGCAAAATAGAAATATAGACAATGAAGACAAGGAAGACTCTCATTTAAGGCCTGATGGTGCTTTCAGACATTTGGGCTTGGCTAGATTTCAAAGCAATGATTTCTCTGTAGAAATAAATATTTGAAAGTCACATTCTTGCATATGCTGAGTCCCTAATGATGGTTACCATAAATTTATTTTATCTGATTGAATTTGGCTCATTTGCCTGGCAAAGGAGGTAAAACTATCTCATTTGTGGCTACTTTCATTTCATGTTATTGGTAATTTAGTGTAGGCTGAAGCAATCCTGAAAGTCTTCTACATAACTCTCCAAAATCTTGACTCACTTTGTGGTTGGGGACCTAAACAACTGCTACAGAGCAACTGTTTTCTCCCTTGTGAGTGCACAAGCCAAACTATAAATGAAAAGTTGGGCTATGAAATTGCATTTTTCTCTCAGAGTAGCCAGAAATGTTAAATGTTCAAATTCGTGTAATCATTATGTGTAATTTTAAATACAATAAAGCAGATGGCTCAGAACAGAACCAGCCTCTTTTGGTTGTTGACTTGCTAAAAGAAAAATGTCTTTTGATATCAGTGCAGGAAAATTTAGGCTGTGAAATTGGGTTCCTTTGTGGCTTTACTTGTCACTGCAATTAGGAAAATATTTCAAAAAATTAAAAAGTTGTTTTGTAAGCTTTCTTGCATTTCAGCCAGCTGATGTGTACTTTGACTTTGTGATTAACATGTCCTTGTTTTGCTAGAGTACAGATAGCATTATTTTTAGAAAAGTGGCTGCCATTAATAAATGATCCAGAAATTCCTATTCCAATGCTGGCTTTTCTAAAGAGTGGATGTAGTTTGTCTGTACGTAAAACTATCTTTGAGCTTTAAATTTCATAGGAAAATTAATAGAAAATAATTTTGCTTGCATTTCATCCTGGAATATCATTGTTCAGCATGTTAATTTGGAAATTTAGCAGCAGCTTCAATTTTGATTTTCCTTTTTCCCAGCTGGGATATAATCACTGTACATATCTATTAGTGGAAAGACCCAGGTTCAGGTTTCTTGTGATTTTAGAAAGAATGTAACCTTGCAGCTATAGCTTGTGACCTGTTAAGTTTTTAAATAAAAATACATGGCCTCATCCAAGGACTTCTGAAACTAGCAAGTTTCTTTGGATTCCCCCCCTGCCATTTGATGATGTCTCGTTAATGAAACTGTGCTCCCTTGTTCCACATGCTAAAGACTGGTGGATTGGTGTCTTTCAATTACTGACAGAAAGACTTGAAAAAAGTCATAAGTATTTGGATTTTTTGGTTGGTTGTGGTTTGTTTTGCTTTGTTGTTTTGGTGTGCATATATTTCTGTGAGGAGAATGACTGAATTTTAAGTTACATAGATAATAGTGATCACACATAGGACTTAAAAGTACTTTGCGGCTTATGGAATTTTTCTGTCATCATTTCATAATTAAGAAATTTCAGAATTAAGAAAAAATATGGTGGGTTGATTTACAGAAGGCTACTCTAGAAGTTAGCGATACTTGTGCAAAAATAATCCAAGCTCTGCAGATACTGCAGACCACACTAAGTGAAAAGCAATGCAAGTCTAGCATATCTTGTTATTCTTTTTTTTCATTGAGCCATATATGTGCTTTTAGAATTGTTATATACAAATCTGATACCTTCCCAGTGGAATTTCAACTCTGCAGTGGACTACAGGAGAGAAGAGGATAGAGAAACTAAGAGCAATCAGTCTGTTTGATTTTATGTCAGTTGTCTAGATAGCTACTTAGGAATGTTGAGACACATATAGATGTATGAATGTCTCTTTACTAAGAGGACTTAATTGGGCAGAATGTCAACATGTCGTAAACAACCAAATAGCCTAATTTTACCTGCTTTCCATCATCACTTTCTTGAGCAGAGAACTAGTTTCAACAGGCCGACTGAAAGCCTCATGTCCCAGGGGAGAAAGTTAAGGCAACTCAGTGGCTGGGAGGACATAAATAGAAAAATAAATAGGGAAGAATGAAAATAGGAAGTTTCACTGTGTGGAATTGTGATGTGTTTTCCCTTCTCTTCAGACATAAAGGAACATTTCTTATTTCTGGGAATGTCAGTGCATTTATCTTTGTGTTTGACAGCCAAAACAATACAATACTTTTTATTATATTACATCAACATACTCCTTGAGGAAAACCAGTGCTCTGTTAGATCACTCAGGAATGCAGCAATGGGAATGAATGCGCGGTAAAAGCTCATCCATGTCCTGCTTCAGACCCACAGGGTCTCTGCAGCTCTCACCCAGCAGCAGATGTGAGAAACCTTCTCACCTAAAGGCTGCACAAGGTGGAGCCACATGAGTGTCTGTCTTTGATGAGACCTATTTATATGAGAACATTTTTCTCCTCTCACCCTTCCCCCCTGCTAATCAACTTCAGCTCAGGCGGCTCTTTCTGTATTTCATGGCTATTCTCTTTGTTTTCCCTCCTTCAGAAGATCAGAACGGGCTGGTGCTGACAAGTGAAACCTTTACAAATCTTTTGCAAAGAGTGAGGTGCTGTTGGCCAGGTATTTGTTTTACCACACAATGCTAGTCCACAGGGCTGTTCTCAGCTGAGCCAGCAACAATCAGGTCAGTGTCTGCTTTTCAGTGCTGGTTGGGGTAGAGTAGTCAAAGAGAGTTGCTGGAGAGTTTCTGGGTAATGAGAACCTGAGCTCTTGGCAAAAGTGTGGGATTGGGAACACACATATGCAGGAACATAGATGTGGAAGATTACTGTGACTATGGCTGGCAACCACGCATTCTGGTGGCTTGCATCTTGCCACTGAGGATTTGCAATGTAAAGAATTTCATATTAGATCTAATGAAATTTGTTCACAATACGGAGTGGATCACTCTTACCAGACATGCCAGTGCTACTGGAACACCGAAGTCTGCTAAGAGTACGTGAGGCTAGTCTCACGGCCTGTGTCTGTATCACAGAGACACAAGGAGGCAAGTGAAGTGCCAAGATGAGTTTTTTCTGCAGATATTTCATGAAAATGTAGTTCTGTTTCTCATCTTTCTACATATGTTGGCAGACTGACATAGCATCAAGTGAGGATGCTGCGGGGGCTTGCAGCAGCAACAAAGAGAAACAACTAAGGGACTTTTTACTCAATATTGAGTGAGGTGAGCTAAAATAGAAGCTCAGGACTTGGGGATTAAATGTGTTGGACTTATTCAGTTATTAACAACCTATGTCTTTGAAAGCTGAGAGATCATCTTACATTTATATTAAAATGTTATATTATATCTAAAGTGCCATGCTGTGTAATTGTGAAAGGAAAGTAACTAGAAGAAAATCAGCCATAAAAGAGTACTTCTAAAAATATATATCTGTAACTTGGGCACAGAAAGAAAATCTGGCTATTTAGCAAAGGAGAAAGAATGGGGTGGGGAGAGAGACTCCTACAGTGAGAGTTAATAAGTGAAGTTATGCAATGGACTGATTTTTATGGCTCAGTCATAAACCTTTGAATGCAAAGGTTTATAAAGTAAATGCTGACACTCTCTTAAACACTGTAAAACATTCTGTAATGGTACCAGATTTCTGAGATTTCTTTATAAATATATATATATTTATAGCTAAGCCCTTTGAAAAGAAATAGTACAGATTATAGTAAGAACTACAGATAAAGGTAGCTTTTTCTTTTCTCCAGTATAATAGGTGTCAGTGACTTTCCAGCAACATACTATAAGTAACCACAGAAAAACTCCTGACCTTCTGCTGTTCAGTTAAAACTTTCAACGTGAATTACACTTTTAAAAATACCCTTTTTAAAATAAAAGCTACTTACTCAGTTATTTGAAATAATTCTGCTGACTTTTGATTTTTTTTCTCATTCTGCTCACATTCTTCACTCACAAGAAATGACTTCTTGGTTCAGAAATGAAATATCTGTTAGTGCCACATTTCTTAAAGATGAGTTTGTGTGCTTCTAAATAACCATAATCATTCCATCCATGCACCAAACTTGTAATATTACTTATAGCTGTAAATTCATAATTTTGAGCCAGAAGTAACACAGAAACACTAATTTATTGTTATGAACCTGATTTAATCTCATCTCCTTTGAAAACAACAAATCTCCTTGGTAGGTAAGGATTTTAAAATATAAAATTATATTAAATTGCTGGTTTGGTTTTTTTTTTTATTTTCAATTGTGCACATTTTTATCTACTACCATTCTATTATTATTATAAGTTATAATTTAAAAACCTCATGGTCTAATATGGATAACACATATTTGTCAAGTTTAAACTTGTCCTCACCTGCAAAGCTGAATCTTTTTAAAGATTATTACTGGGAACTGTTGCATCAGGAGTGACTTCTGATTCGTGACAACCTTAAGCTGTTTTACAGGTAATATGGGAAATGATTCTGTTTGGAGATAAAGAATCATTATCATCAGCCCTTCCCATCCTTCCACAGCAATGATCAATTATACCCAGGCTGGGATGAGCATAAAACAACTTTTTAAAAAGCAAGATGTCTCCTTTTAAAGAAGGAACTAGAACATAGTATTCGCTGGAGTAGGTATGCACTGGAAATGCTGGAGGTGAAAGCAAAACACTGTACATCCTTCAAAATGACCTATTTGCCTTTTTCTCCAAACCCCAGTGTCATAAGATGGTGACGTGTAACTACTGTAATGGCTATCTGAGATTTAGGGGACTGGAACTTCTGCTCTGACTGTTGGAGGCTGTGCTTTCTCGAGGGTCTGGTATCATCAATTCCAGACCGTGAGTACCGCCGGCCTTTACAGACAAGGCTGTTGAAAGCCTCATGTGATACGACTTCAGCAGCATTTGTGTGCTAGGCTGAACGTAAGAAATTGTTTAAGCAGAGTAATTTTATGTTGAATATAAGGGATGCAATTTTTTTTAAGCTACATGCTTGTGTGGTACAGCATCTAGGAGATGGATAAAGAATGTTGAATAGAAATGAAGGGATTTCTTTCACTGCTACTAAACATTACAAGATTACGCAATGTTGATCAAAGTTTTAGAGTAGTGGAAAATAATGTTTACCAAGAAAATGTGTATTCTAACAACTTTTGCTGTGTTTGAACCAGTGACCTCTTTGGAACTGGCTTCTCTGGAGCCACAGAAAAGGAAGCCAGGGAGAATGAGTAAATTCTTTAGTATGGTGTAAAGTTTGAAAAATGTATTTTTGTGGTTTTTCACTGTTTCTAAATGTCTGCTTTCATAAGAGAAGTTTGCACGTATCCTATAGGCATTCCATTCTTTTTGTCTGTTAACCAGCTGTGAATGTTTATTCCCACAAGAATTCCCACATACATTAAAAAAAAATTACTTTATTTGTTTTCCTCTCTTGAAATTTGCTTTCCTACTGCTGTTTCCATGACTCTTATGAAAAGACACTTAGCATGGTTGCAAAGACCCCCAGGGTATTATCTGATTTTTCTGGGTTCATTTCATCAAAACCTTTTTGCATTTGATTTCTTCAACCCAGTTTTAAAGTTTAAAAAGTTAAATCTTAATATTAAATGTCTAATCTAGATTCACATTTCTATTTCCGAGTCAGGTATGCGTGCATGAAATACAACAAGTCTATTCTCTCCTTATTTAAGACATATGATACTTTGGGCTGATGTTATTACCAGGGAGAAAATAAAGAGATTTCATGGTTAATCAGGTGAAGTCCACAAGTACTTTTTGATTTAACTTCTGGAACGTCAGCTGTCTCGGTTTGAAAGACAGGTGTCTGCTAAGGAAGGCAGGAGCCTCCCTTGGAATGGAGAATGAAACCCCCTTTCCCTCCGAATTATTATAATTTTGGAATTAAGGGCTTTCAGGCAAAGATACGAGGAATAGGAATAACAGTTNAGCACAGCCCAGGAGCAGCGAGGCAGGGCAGCCGCGGCCCAACTTTCAGCTGGGCAGGGAAAAGCAGCCTTGGGGTCCCGGCGATTTTCTCTGAGGCACGGTGGTGGAAAAAGCCAGAGAAAAGCCAGACTCTGCAGTGGTGGGTTCTCCCCCAGAAGCGTGGCCTCCCTCTCCCCCCAAACGCCCAGAGAACACCGCGCCAGGCTCCGCACCCCACCTCGAGTAAAAAAAAAAAAGAGGCCACTCACAGACCCTCCCTTCCTGTGGCCAGGTCCTTTTGTCTCTCTTAAGTACTCAGTGATTTGTCTCCTAGCTGCCAATATGGGAAAAATTCTTTAAGAGAAAAGGAAAACAAAAGGGTAACTCCTAAAACCCAAACATCAGCTTATTCTGGTGGATATATTGAAGTTTAGAAAATAGAGTACGAAGAAAAATAGACACACCCAAAATCTTCTCCTGCTTTTAAAGATTAATCTAAGAGAAGTGGTACTCTAAAAAAGGAGCTATAAATTGAAGGTGAAAACATATCCAAGTGGCTTGTAACAACAATATGTAGTGTATCAGTGGCAACATGTCTGGCCCTTGTTATCTTTGCACTATTTTTACATCCCTGTAAAAGAAGACTAGCCCATTATCTCTTAATATTGTGTAGGAAAGATTAAGGTGTGGCACAAGACTGGCTGTGGAATTTGTACCCCTTGAAATGATTTTTCAAAGACAAATCACATCAGATTGGCCTTTCTGCCTCCATGGAGTCTTGGCGCTGTTAATGAGCGCACCAGGTTATGTATTGCAAAGTGGGTCACACTTTGTGTAATAGTTTTAGTAAGTGCTAAAATATACTCACCAATTAGAACAGTTCATTTTGTTATCCTATTTGAAATCCTTTTTAAGGTAACAAGTTGATGAACAATAAGGGAATTATTTGGATGTTTTCTATAAAACTGAAATTTACCTTACTCTTGTAGCTCAAAATAATTTTGCGTTGCAACTGTTTTTTTCCTTAGGCAGGACACTCTCTCATGAGCACTTTGTTTCTGATGGTATAAACCAATGCATTTGGAGCTTTTATACTGTTAATGGCTTTTTTTTATTTAGCTGTTTTCAGCAGCAAATTCTAAAACAGTAATTAAATCTATAAGCCAAATTCATTCCTTGGCTGCAGGAACCACTTGGAAATTTAGGGGCAGTACAAGTGTTCTTCTGTATTTCTTCTGGTGTTGTGCTATGAATTCACATGCTGTGTTCTGTATTATAACAGTATTCTGAGGACTGATTTTTGATAAAAAATATTTTTAAAATATTTTATAAATGCAGTATCTATGTATATAACACCCTGCCATTTCATTAGGTTTGTAGCTGGTGCAGAATTAAAATGTCTGGTTGATTGAGGAGAGCACGGAACTTCTGGAAAAGATGGTTGACCATTCAACCACACTTAAGCCTCCTCAATCCACTGAAGATGTGTCTTGATAAGTTATCCATTAGCTGTAAGCAAACTTACTTAATTGTCTCTTCTTCTTCTCATCCCCAAAGATAAACTTTGAAATAACCTGCCTTTGTCCGTGAGAACAGAAATTAATGTTGTAACTTTCAGAACTATTTCCTGGAATAGAAAATTTTTCATTCCTAATTCTAACTAAAAGGCATTTGGAGCTTCCAAACACCTTTGAAAACATGCTGGAAGTGACATTCACTCGAAGTTATTGAATATAAAAGCAGTACAATGTGATCCAGAGCTGTGACTCAGAAAAAGTCAACTGCTAGAAAAGTGGAAGAAACCAGAAGCAAGTTCTGGAATTGTCAGAAAAGGTAACCAAGTTGTATTTCCTGTATTAATTCAATCACCTAGGATGCAGGAGAGAAAGCGAGCATGGGTGGTGGTCTGTGCAAAATGATGGGGAACAGATTGTTTGCTCCCAAGTTTGCTTGTGGACTACATGTCAGAAATAATGAAAAGGTACAAAGTATGCAGATCCAACAACATTTACCCTGCTCAAAATCATGTTGATATAAACATATTTCCTTATTAACTGAATTGTAGGAAATTTGGAATTAGTGTACTCATATGGGGTTCACACTATTTTGTTATTACAGCTATATAGGTCACATTTATACAGCCAATGCAGGATCTTTCTGAACAAAACACTGCTGAGGAGAATAGGGATACATGGAGCAGAGGAATCCTTGCTATTGTTTGCGACTACTGAAAATGGGAAGAGATAGCTGTGTGTGTGACTAATCGTGTTGATTTGGGTAGTGTGGGGACACATTCTGGCTACATATCACTTTACTGAATATCAGGGTGCTCTGCTCTTATTTTTAATCTGCTGTCTTTGATGAAATGGAAACAAACTGTACATTAGCTACCAGAGTATCTGCAGTATTAAAGTAATATCAGATTGCCAGTCCCAACTTTTACCAGTTTGCCAGGGTTTTATTTGTTTACATGCATACATGGAGACAGAGAGCAAGAGGACATATTTGTCACCAGGAATTGTTCTTTTAAGAGATGTTAAACACAAATTTGGCAAGTAATTTATGTTAGCTAGACAGTTATACCTCTGGAGACTGTGGAATGATCCCCAGCTCAGGTCTCATCCTATCCCACTCCACACCTCAAATTGTATCTCCTTCTCTTTCCTGAGTTTGTGAAGGCTCTGTGGGTTTCTGCTCACTGCATGCTAAAAAAGCTTGGTGAAAAATCAAGCAAGAGGTAATATTGTGTGTTCTCTCTGTGGCTTTGGATTAGCCTCCCCAGGAGTGGTTGGCCATGGGGTCTTGAGTTACACTGACAAATAATGAATGATGCTAAGCTTTTTACTCAAGTTGTACCCATTTGGGGGCAGATGCTGTAGATGATGTCCCTTATCTAATCACTATCTTGTTTTGCAACAGGCAAGAACTGAAACTTGGTAAAATTGTAAAATATACCCTGTGAATTTATTTCCCTATAAGCTTCATTTTTAAAGAATTTATCACTAGTATGTAGAGTGAACTACATATTGCTTTGAGTATTGATGTAACTTTCTGATGGGATGGACAATAGAGCTAAATGGAAAATGCAAATCTGTGGTTTAGTTTGGTGACTTTTGTTGATTTTGTTTTTTTAAATTACAGATCTGAGCAGAGGTCAGCTCATTGGCCACATTGTCTTCCGTGGGGTTTCCAGATATTTTAACAGCTGATGTGGAACTTTTTAGTCTGCTGGCAATACCTGCAGTGAATGACAATAGATTGTGCCCTAAGCTGCAAGGCTACCAGGCTGCCTGAGAGCACCAGGAACCAATTAACCCAGGAGTTGGGAACCTAAAACAAACTGACACACAGGGCTTGCTTTGGAATTTCTTGCTAAGACACTGACAGTTGACTTGTTTGGAATTTACTGCTAAAAGGGCACTCAGTCACCATCTCTGAAACCCAGTTAATTAATCCTTGTCGGAAGAGCTTTACCCTGAATGCCTAATGTCTACTTATACTGACCTTTAAAGTAACACTTGTCGCTGAGATACCTACCTAAGAGCACCCTCTCTGCTGAATGCTGGGTTTCAAAAATAGGCACAGCAGGGTTCTCGTCCTCTCTTCCTTTTGTTCAAGACTGTCATACTCATCCTGCTTTTATTCAAAACTTTTAATCTAGCTATAGTGCAGACACAGCTATGGCAGAGAACGCTTAGGCTTTTCATGTTCCCTATGGCCCCTTACAGACATAGCCAATACCCTCTCCAAGGACTTCTCTGCACTTGTAATTGCATTGTCATCTTTAAAAAGTTTTGTCTGGCTGAAATGAATTTCTCACTGCTCACAAAACTTTCACCTATTATAACAGTTCATAGCTCTAGCCTCGTAAAACTGATTCACAAGGCATGTATATAAACAGATCCATAATTTCTGATTTGCTTTTAGCTTTTATTATAGACCATTTGTAAGATATAAACATGAGGTTTGGTTTTAAGAGCGGATCATCCAAACATCTCCTCTCTACCTTTTATCAGACACTGGCATCCCATTACACAGCTGGGCAATGGGTAAGCAGCAAGTCAGGTCTGTCAGCAGCTCACACATAAACAAGCTGTCTCAAAACTGGCAAAAAAGGCTACCAGGCTTTCTATATCTGCAGCTACTTGGGCATTAAAACCTCTCACAAGGCAGCTTCCTGTGCCCTGGGATTCAGAGTTTGCTTCTGCAGGCTGCTACTCCCTGTGTGGCTGACGAGCCAAATGGTGTGGTTGGGAGCAGTGAGAGTGGGCAGGTCAGTTCTTCAGCAGCACCCTGCTGTCTCTCCTGTTTGCCAGGGGGTGGGAAACACTGGAAGCCCTGTCTCCCTGAAACACCATCGAGGAAGTTGTTGGGAATCCATGAAGTCAAGGAGCTCCACTTTTTGGGACTATTTCTAGCACAAGGAGGTTGGTGACTGGCAAGAAGTCAGTCAGCATTGTCTCAAAAATTGGAAATCGGCTGGTTCCAGCTTTGCTGAATCAGAATTTCCAGAGGAAAGCTGATAGGTCAGAAGATTTTCCCACCTGATATGAACAGAACACATTGCTGGAGGAGATTTTGAAAAGGTCACAGACTAAGTGTTCCTTTTCCATTGAGGATTACAAGGATATTTCAAAGGCTGAATGATGCCCAAGTGATAATTGTCTTTGGAAAGTTACATTTTTTTGTCTATGTGGCCCAGCCTGAACGGCTGAATGTCTGCTGCCTAAGATTGCCCTTAGGAAAATAACCCCCACATACGGTTTGTACAATTTGTACTGTAAGTTAAAGTTCGCTCTTTTATTTTTTTTTCCTCCCTTTTTTTCCCCCTGTAACGCTTTAAGATTCTTGAATTACAGTGTTTTAGGAAAATAATTTTTTGTTATTCTGATTTATATGCAGGCAATACAGAAAAATCACCAGCTTAAAATACAAATTGACTTTTCTAGAGGCATAAATCTGACACTGTCTATCAGAAAATGTGCACTATCTGCAAAGGCACTAGAGTCACCCAGTCACCTGTCTGCACAACTAAACAAAATAGAGAAATATTTTATAGGTATTTTAAAAACACACTTTACAACTAAGCAAGAAAAGTGCACTTCAAAATCCAGTGACTTTAGAAATGCCATTTTACAATTTCAACAAGGACAATAATTGTTTCTTAAATGGAGATAGAAAGCAGAAAATAGAAACATTGTTTCATCTGAAAAGAAAAAAAAGAAAAGAAAGACAGTGACACATTGTGTTTGTGTTCTAATTTGCAGGCATTCTTCCTGGAACACACACATAAATGGGGAAAAAGGAATAGAAATAAAACAATCCAGAAAAATTTGGCTTTACCTTTTGTATTTTACCTTACTGTATCATGATAACACATAACTAAAACTAAACAAATATTGCTAGTGCTAGAAAATATAAACCAGAGAACAAGGGTGACAAGAGGTTGGTCCTACCTCCCCTGTGCCCCCTGTGTATACTTTGATAACAAACAAGGTGGTGCTGTGTATTGCACTGTTTATCGTCACACTTCCTTGACTATTTCAGCCAAAAATAAGAGGAATCAACAAACCTGATAAATCAAATATTCAAATGGAAAACAATATAATTCTATTTTCCTTATTGCATGGAGGAGTTTGCACTCATCTCTGCCTTTTTCTGTATTCAGTTATTGATACCAAATTAATGAGATGAGACACAAGTGATTATTCACCATTTTGTATTGGACATCCTCTATTCAAAAGCAATATATGATCTGAAGGCTTTTACAGTGACAGAAATACATATTAACCATTATTAAATTATACTGTAGCATATAACACAATTTTAATTATAGTTATAATTAAAATTTTTGAAGCATTAATTTCACTCTAGATATTTAAGTAGTTATTTGACCTATTGTTACTGCAAATGGGATTGTGCTAGGTGCTAGATAAATGCATTGCTTGGTATAGATAGATCTTTAGAGGTGTGATACAAAAATTGTAGTTGCTGAGGGACTTTTCTCTGACTCCAAGTGTTTTATGGGAAGCCTTTTGTTACTGTGCCTTTCTTGGTTATTTTTATAAACATGCTGTGCTGTATCTTAGGAAGCACTTACAGAGCGAGGGAGGAGCAGGGGATGAAACAGGCATTTGGAGCTTGTTACTCCAGGTGCCACGGTGCCGAGTTTGTTCTCAATTGCCTTACAAAATATTGGAAAAAAACCAACCCAACTCGGTCAATATTTTCTTTATTTCATATTGCAGTATGTCTGGGCTCTCTACCAGAACCCAAATAACAGAAGGGTTGGATTTGAGCTGTATATCGTGTTTCTGAAAAAGAGAAAGCAAAGTGGTGTGAAAGTCGCATACTTAGAAGCCTTAAAGGGTTATTCTGAACTGCAGGGTAGAAGCAAGAGGAGGATACAGATTGTAAATCCCTTGAGACAGATTTATAAAATCATCCACAGGCAGTTCTTTATGAAATCCCTCAGATAATCCAATATTCTCTGTCTTATGCACTTTCTCACAAAAGCACATTTTCCAATATCTGTGTCCTTACAAATATTTTTATGCTTTTGTAGCCACTGTAGTAGCACCAGCCCAGTACAAAAATCAAATAAACTGCACTACTTTTAGTTCCATATATGGTGGTACGATTTTACTCCCAAAATGATAAAAAGAAACAAGAAGGTGGAGTTTTTAAAGAAACTGCAGTATGATTCTATCAGAATCATAATTTCATCAGAAGTAAACAGCCACCTTTGTCTGATGTAATGCACCACAGAAGCTGTAAAAGGGATGAGTCTGGAATGGGCTAGTCATAGCTGGAGAGAAGTGTCCATTTGGTGGAATGCTCTTTAAGCAAAAACAATGTGTAGACAAACAAATATTTTCTGTTTGTTTTTGTGATTTTTTTTTTTCTCCTACAAGTAGAGCTGTCAGTGGTTCAATTAGTAGCTCACAGAACCTGACATTGTGAACATCTCTACTTGGTGCTTATAGCAAACACTGTTTACAACAAAAGAATTTATTTATAATTGTTCATAAATTGCAAATTTCTGTACATTAGATGGCACATTTTTTCATCCTTGACTGTGTATAGGATGATGAATGTTTCTGTGTTTAGCAGAAAGATTTGTCTCATCTGAAACTGAAATTCATAGGTGTTTTACGATATTGGTCTTGGCATGCAAAACCACCAGTCTTGATGCAAACTTAGGAAAAATAATCTAGATGTTGGTCCTCTAAAAGAATTCTTGTGGTATCCCTCTTCAAATCAAGTCTTTTCTTTGGATGTGTGTGTGTATCTGTGGGCCTGTGCGTGCATTTTTCTTGAATATGGAGTAAGTGTGAGAACTTTGACAGTTTGGAAAAGACAGAAGATCCAAGATAAGATGTCCTGAGGAATCATCATCTTTCCTAGGTAGAGCTGTTTTGAGTACTCCAATAACGTTTTTACTGCAAAGAAATGTTTGGCAAATGACTTTTTAATAGGTGTCCTGATGAATAGGTGGGCAAATATTATGCTGTTAAGGTTTTTGAAACAGTTATAGTTTGTGGTATCATCGTGTATGTTGCAGTGTTACAAGTTTCATAGATCTGAGACTGATTCATATTGAGCTCAACACCTTCATCTGTTATAAATAACAATCTTTTGATTTTAACCACATCTGTACAGATGTTTGTATAATTGCAACAAAATAAGGAACAATGAGATACAGAAATGCATCCAAAGCTGAAATATGGATAATAATAATAGGAAATTGAATCTTAAATAATTTGAATTTTAATTCTGTTCTGGGGACATTATAATAGACTTTTTCTTTAGAAACAGGATAGGTTAAAAGAAAAACAAAATTAAAAGTTATCTGAGCTGGCTGCTTCCATCTATAGTAAATTTCTGCTAATACTTAAAGATAATAAGCCACATCTAGCCAGGATGGAAGTGAAATTCTTATCGAAAGTATTACTGACTTCCATATGTTTATATACTGGCTGAGTTTGATCTTGCATAATCCAAACCTAAGGGAAAAAAAGCTTAGTGTAGGACTCTAACTCTTTTATGCTGAACCATAATTTCCAATACAGCACTTTATAAGCTTTCAGTATAATTGTACTTATTTTACACGTATTCTAGGCCATTCAATTTGGTAGCCTTTCTCTGCAGAGTTAAGACATGGTTTTGATTTTTCTAAACTCAAAATAAATAAAGTCTCTCAACTTCTGTTTAGAAAAATAACTTACACCATAACAGCAAGAAATCCATAGAAAAGCTCCTGGGAACAGTGTGACTTGCAGGAACAGGATCAGAAAACATTTATTCAAGGTGATAAAGCAGTACTGCAGTGACCGAAAGGAATGATTTAGCTTCTACAAGGTGTGTTATTTTGAGAGAGCTACAGAAACACTGTTATCTAAAGCCATCAGGAGTTTCAGAAACATTATACTGCATGTGTGACAGGTTTTTTAGAAATCTTCTGGCCCAGGTTGTACCAGCTGTGTGATGCTCCCAGTTGGTTTTTGACAAGCTCAAGTCCCTGGTAAGGACAAGAGCAGTTGACTTGGAAGCATCCCTTGATTCCTGAAAAAATAATTTTTTGGCATCATCATCCTGAATTGGAGGGCTATAGTAGACTCCCACAGTGACATCCACATTATTTGTTTGCCCCTCGATTCTTACCCACAGGCTCTCAACTGTGCCATGGCCAACTGTGAGCTCCATACATTCTATCCCTTCCATCCCTGCCGCCCCATGTTCTGTCCTGTGTATCCCTCCAGAAGAGCCTGTAACAATCCAACAGGGCACTATGACCACAGGACTCATCCCACCAGGTTTCACTTATGCAGGTGTTATCAAATATCTGGGACTGGGCCAAAGCTTCGAGCTTGTCTTGTTTTCTCCCCACTCTGCCTGCATTAGTGTAGAAGCATTTCAGGTGGTTCTTTGCAGCCACACCACCTCCTGAAGCAGGTTGAAGGATCCCCATTATTGATCATTTCCTCAAGTTTAGGCACACCATCCCCTTGCTCATCACTGGCAAGCCAGGTATTTTCCCTTTCCCCCTTCCAAACTGATTAATGGCACTCCTTCAGCAGAGTCTTTGTAGCTTAATCTCATGATTACTGAATTATTTTAACATATATTTTCTGTAAGATAAAGTTACAGGTGAAGATTTCTGTAATGTATAAAAGAATAATTATTTAGGTGAAAAAAATGTTCCTGATAGCCACTGTGAATCAATGTATTTTATTAGAGCTTTCCAAAATCACAAAGAAGAGAAAACTGAATGTAATCTTTCTTGCTCAAACCAAAAAATCTTTTGCCTTTTCCTAGTTACAGCATGGGTTGCATACTTACAAGAATCATGACAAGTTCCTGGACAAAGTATATTGGTTTCTTCTGTAGGGAATTCTAAAAAATATGTTAATTACTAATTTTTTTTCAAAAAGTCCAAATGAATTTGTGTTTACATATAGCACACCAAATTTTAGTAGATTTTTTATGACTGAAAATTATTTAATAAATTTAGAAATGACATGTTTTAAACTATGGGGAGTGCAGTATCTGCTTTAAGTGTTGCTTTTCTCAGTCCCATCAGCATTTTACCTATTCCTAAGGTCTTTACAAGAACAAGTTTTCAGTTATGCCAAAGAAATCAGTTCTGTCCTTTATAAAACATTTTGTTTAAGTTGATAATTCTATGAATTGAAACCCAAAGTTGGGTTTCCTTAGAATGTGAAAGTTGTCACATAGTTTTAAATCTAAGTATGATGACTCACCCAAATCCTAACCCCAGTTACAACTTTGGTTTTAATTTTATTGTAGGTTTAGGGATACTTCTCACCACAAAGCTGATGTAGCAGCTCATGCTTTGGGAAGAGAGTGTTTTTGTGCTTTGTGCAATGGAATGGATTAAAGGAAATGTTGAAATACATCTCTGCGTGTGGGCTAAAGCAATTCACATTACATTATTGGTCATCCATGCTGGGCATTATTACAAATGTGGAAAGAAAATGTTATCTGCCTTTGACTAAATTCCTTATATTTTAATTTACTCTCCATGGAATATGGGTAGCTTAGAGACAGACTGTCACGGTACAAATATGCTGATATTCCTTTCTGTGCTAAAGAAACATAAATTTTAGTTTTCAGGGAAATAATGTTTTTACCAGAAATTTATCCCTCTGGGTGAAGTACTGTCACAATTATGAAGAGTAGTCCCATTGCATTGAAGAATGTATTCTCAACTATTTCACAGAGCTGTGAAACAATGCAAGAGCTCTTGAGCTGTATCAAAACAGTGGTGTCTAATATAATTTATTTGCAATCATTCCATCTCTACAGGTTTCAGGAGTAAAACTGCTCTCAATTTCAGTCAGTTATTCAAGCATTGTTGAGAGAGCACTCCGTAGAAATGAAAAGTGGGCAGAAACTTTAATTTGCTCTTTCTATTTTTTAATGAGCTATGAGAGTCGGTCAGCTATACAGCATACGTAGGGCACAATTTTTACAGTGCATATAGCACTAAATTGTTCAACTGTACAACACTTCAGCTCCTCTAGGCAGAACAGAACATGGCAAGAGGCCAAAGCATCTAAAGAGGCTTTTGCATGAGCTAACCTCCTAAAACAAAAATTGCTCACTGATGCTTCCATTTGTGAGGTATCTGCCTTTCTGACCTGGAGTGTGCACAAGCCCTGGTGTGCTCTGCGTGCGTGTCCAAAACTGCTCCACTCTGAAGAATGACACACATCAATAATCCCAAACCTGACCAGAGAAGGACTGCAGTAACTTGAGAAATCCAATCTAATGAGTGTTTTCCCAATGAGATAGATCCTCCAGCAACTGCCTCACAAACTGTGAGTGATGCAGTGTTGTGGTATGGTCCCCCCAACTGGGTGTGACTGGTGGAGCTGCAGGATACTGTGCTGGAGCATCTCCTCAGTCAGACGAAATTCAGCAGAGGCTCAGCTTGGAGCAGTGATTTCATTCAAAGTGAACAGAGGCACCACGCTTTAAGGCAGGGTAGGAAGTTAGATACAGGCATGGGTTTATAATTCTCCATTGGTTTGCTCCAGACTGCTTTCCTCCCTTTCTCCTCACAGCTAGTGCATTAGCATTATTCTCAGCAGGTGGCTAATTTCTTTCCATGCTGCCTATAGGAAGTCAAGTAGGTCTCTAAGTTCTCTGGGTTAGGATCAGCTAGTATGCTTTTAGTTTCATATGTGTGATCTGTGCTTCAGAAGTATAGTTCTGCCAAAGGTAAAAGGGTTGTTTTTTTTTTTAAGAGAGAATCTGGAGAGGTTGGTGAAATAAATGCAAAGCAACCTTTTGAATTACATGTGATGCTGCACATCTTTCACTGAGTTGTAGAGAACACCATTGTTGAGGTTATCAGTCTGCTGTTTCCACCCACTGAGAGAATATTTAAATTCTGGTGATAGCATGTGAAATAGATACTGCAATTTCTCTAAGGCTAGGGCTTCTGGAAAAAGAAAAGAAGAAATAAGAGTATTTCATAAGATAAGTAACACCTCACGCTTTGCATGCTGTAAAACTGGACAGGTGTTTTGTGAAGAACCCCCAGGGAATGTCTGCATTGATGTAAACAGGAAGGAGTTTTCATTTCATGAATCACTAGATTGTCAGTGATGCATTATAGCTTGTCACAGATATTATGGTGCAAAAATGAGGTATTACCCTGAGTTTTATACCCCCATGACTAGAAAATCTGAACCTGGGGATTTGCAAATTTTAGCTGTAATCATCAATGGCAATTTTTTTAACTGCACTTATAACTATGACCATTTTTGAGACACTTTTTCTTTGTAGATTTTGTAACTGGATATAGCAATTAATCCTTTAACATCTTCTCAATGATAGCTACTCTCTTCTGTCAAAGGCAAAATATGACAGTACTGAATAGCAAGCTATTGCTTTGTGAAATAAATAGAGTAACACATTACTATAAAGAAAGATTTGTGAGTTGGTCTCTGAATAGTGATAGATAAAATAGCCCTTAAATATACACTGTGTGTAGTAGTAGGTATACTAGAGAGTCAGGCATTTATTAGTGACACTTTGAAGCAGGAAACACTTTTGTACCTCTCATCATGCTCAACCAAACATGTCAGTAGAAACTGGTGGAGAAAGCTGAGATACCCAGTGTAGTGACATGTGCTTACCCTTCCTAGATCAGAGGAACAGAAGACTAGAGGAATACTTATGTAAGGCATAGAAAATAGCATTTTTCAACAGTGCCGAATACTGATGTAGAAAGAGTGTGGGGTTGTTGGTGTTTGGGGCTTTTTCCCCCCGTCTTGGTGGTCATTCATTTCACTGAGAGATATATCCGTGGCAGATTTACTTGTCAAGCTTTGAGGAAACAGTACTGGACTTTAAAAAATTAAAATTACAAATGTGGCTATTTGTAAAGTTCTTTTTGGTTTGGAATTCTTTTATTCTCCCCCAAAAGTCTCTCGTTGAAGCTAGTGTGTCAGTCTGGTGTTCACAACTTGGTACATTACCTTGAACTTTAAGGATAAGCCTGTTGGAAAATTTTGCATAGGGTGTTTGTACCACTAGCTAAACATAACATATCCACTTCTTTTAAATGGCATCTTATTCCTGAATACATTGTATAAAAAATGAATATGCAAATGAACTTTGAGTTTATTCACTTTTGCGTAGTCAAATTTTGCCTTTGACTGTTCCCAGCTGTTACCACTTTGTGGGAGGCATTCAGTAAAGGCAGAAAGTATAGCTATCACCTTTGCAAAAAATATTTTTGACCTTGTGAATTTCCAAAATTTCACTCCATTAATTTGAAAGCTAAGATTTAGTGTAGTGAACATCAGGCAATCTGTAGCACTTAATCTACCAGCTCAGCAAAACACCAAATTAATTCAAATTTGAAAAGGCCTCTCCATCTGTAGCAAAAGCATGTTCTCAATTACATATTGAATTAAATAAGAGATAGGAATATTTTTGAAAGCTTGAAATTTATGGTTTCATTAGACTGAAAAATTAAACCTAAAAATGTGTAAAAATCCACATTAATAATTTAGTTTTAGCACATAAATGCAAATGGCTTGGAACTGAACTTCATTTCAGACTGTAAGTAGTAATTACCTAGTGACACCTCATGAGCTTCATTAGAACCCTGCTTTTAATAAAAGTGGGGAGCACTAGGGATCTGCACAAATAAGAGGATTATGGTATTTAATCACCACAAAGTGGTAATGATAAAATTTCATTAGATAGGATTTCCAAATAGGAAATCCAAGAAGACAATCAAATATGAATGAGTTAAATGATCATTTAAAAGTATTTTATTTAGTGAGTACTCTTTTCTTCTGTTCATGAATGGGTTGATTTTTATGAATTATTTTGTTGCTTGAAACAATCATATTCAACAATTAGTAGATGGGAAATTCTTTCTTCCAAAGTGTTGATCTTATACAAGACTAGTCTACAATTTGGTTTAGTTATTCATTAGTATTTTAGCATTTGTTATCCAGCATTTGTGATATCTAATAACTACTTCTATACAAAATTATTTCTGGTCCATTTCTGGCCTATTATCCACAAGATACATGTTCATATACAAATATATACTTGAGAATTTATATTACGGTGGAAGTAACGATACAGAAGACTCCTCTTGACCAGCATTTTACATTGGTTCGAATTAGTATTTAAAAGACATAAGGAATCACATGAAATAGGGTTTTAGGGTGCATGCATGCTATGTGTAGAGATGAAGACAATGGAAGTATAAAGTTAAAATGATAATGAAAAGAGAAAGACCTACTTCTCTCTTTGCGAAGCAGATTTTGGATGAGAGGAATCTCTTCTGCAATTCAAGATTGCATGTAATTCCAGTACGTAAAATGATTAAATAATTTTCTGTACTTTCTTTTCTGTCTTACACCAGTGAACTCAGGTTCTATATTTTTGCTGGTGTTTTATTTGCAATCACTCCTAAATATGTTGCAAATACTCTGCCTGTGTATGTGTGATGGAAATTCTTCTGATGACAGTTTTGTGAGCTTGTCTAGAATCCAACGCAGTATTCCAGACCTCATGATCTACTGTGATATTTTATTCAGGTAGAAAAAATGTACATCTACTGTTCTTACAAAGCACCAAGGCCTTAACCTTTTTTTCATTCTTAGTTTTATGCCCTCCTCGTATTCTCATACACCGTCTTTTTGTTTATACCATAAAATTTTACTGAGTGTCTTATTCCATTGCTTTGGCGGTTGGCTGTATCTCACGTCGTGATATCCTCACCACTGCAGCTTTATCATCCGTGAGTTTATAACTATGCCAAGTGCTAGCCTTCTGGAGTCTTCTTTCGTCTGTTCATATGCAGATCCAAATGTTCTGTTCTTTTTATCTAGTTGGGAAAAACTTGTGCTTGTGTAAATTGGAAGGTTCACTAAAGAGAGGTGCTTAGACTGTTTGGGTAACTTCACAAATGGCCTACACAAGATGCAATTCAGAAAGTGTATGTCATTATTGCACATCAAAAATTGCATTTTCCATCACCCCAGATGTCCAGTTGCATTTCTTGAACCTGCTGATCTTTACATTAATTTGATAACTGAGGGCTTTTTCAGAAGAAAATGATTTTAAAATTACGTCTTTCAAGCACAGAAGGTTTACAGTTGAAAATGCCCAAGCAATATTGAGAATTGAGAATGATTCCTGGAGAATGCTTATTCTGGTTAGGCAGATGGAATTTTATATGATTTCATATATTTCTCATTAAAAGCCAGAATTTTAAGTCACTATGCCATTGCATCAATATGTAATCTAAATGGCTTCAGCAATAATATGTTTATGAATCTATTTTACTTTCTGTACTGTTTCCTCCTTTACACCACGAGTTACACTGGTTTAGGTATTCTGAAATTCCCTTTTTTTCTCTTACACTGTATAATAATTCTTAAACCATGTGGATCTTAACCAGCACATTCAATTTAAAATGCAGTACTCTACCCAGTGGTCATTACACCATGCAGTTATAGCCTTAACAAAGCATTAGTGCTACTGTTTTTCTCATTAAATTTCTCCTAAAGACATTTTAGAACATGTGGATTTCTTTCATCACAGTTGCCACTTCATTGCAATCAAAAAGTCTTTGCTCTTCCATAGTTTTTATATAACTTGCCCTGTAGTTTCTCATTAACCTGTTTTTCCCCAGAAAGGTTATAATCCCTTTCAGTCCTGTTGTGTGTAATTCACAAATGTCTCAGAATGACATTTCTGCAGCATCTGAATTCTTCATACTTTGACCTGAAGAAAAGTAATATTAAGGTCAAAATGCTTAGGTCTGTGCTGTCTCATCAGCAATTGACCTCAGAGAATAAGATATTTTAATATAATCCAATAGAAAATTGGATAGATCATACAAGAGTTTGGGTTGAAAGGGGCCTTTAAAGTTTATCTAGAACAACCCCCCTGCAATGAACAGGGACATCTTCAACTAGATCAGGTTGCTCAGAGCCCTACTCAGTCTGACTTTGAATGCTTCCAGGGTGAAGGCACCTATAACCTCTCTGGGCAACCTGTGCCAGTGTTTCACCACCCTCATTGTAAAAATTTTTTTCTTTACCTGTAGCCTGAATCTGCCCTCCTTTAGTTTAAAACCATTGCATCTTTTCCTATTGCAACAGACTCTTCTGAAAAGTTTCTACCCATCTCTTTTATGAGCCCCCTTTAGATGCTGTAAGGCTGCAATAAGGTCTTCCTTGAACTTTCTCTTCTCCTCAGTCTTTCCTCATAGGAGAGATGCTCCATCCCTCTATTCATCTTGGTGTTCCTCCTCTGGACTCGCTCCAACAGGACCATGTCCTTCTGTGCTGGGGACCCCAGAGCTGGATGCAGCCCTGCAGGTGGGGTCTCACCAGAGCAGAGCAGAGGGGCAGAATCCCCTACCTTGCCCTGCTGCCCACGCTGTTTTAGATGCAGCCCAGGGAATGGTTGGCTTTCTGTCTACAAGATCCTTCCAGAACAGGAAGAGTGCATGCATGTCCTTTTTCAAGCACTTCAATTTTTCATAAAATCTTTGACCTCAGACTGTGTAAAAAAATTTCATATTGATCTCAAAATACTTTTGGTTTCCTTGAAACCTTTTCTGATCTAATAAAATGTTTACAAGTAGTGCTTACACTGAGAGGGAGTTGAAAACTCTCACTATGGCACAAAGTAATTGTAATGTCTTTGTCTTCTTTGACATTAATGACCTGTAGGTGAATCCAAGCTCACTTATTGCTGCAAAAATTTGTAGGACTGTCCCTAAAACCTGAACCTGTCCATCATAAGAATTTTTTCTACCTAAGAAGCAGTGCCTCCAGGCTTTCAGAAAAAATACAGCTGTTTCATTTTCCAGCCATCTGTCTAGATTGAAATACAAAAAAATTATACAACTTACAGCATCTGCATCATTTAGCACCAGAGCTGTTAATGACATGAAGGTCAAAGTGAAAAAACCCCAAAACTTAAAGCCTTTCTGGTTATAAATGACTGTTTAGTCGGAGTCAAACCCGATAATGTTGACACATATGTAATAAAATAATTTATTAATATTAATGCCTTGGAAATAACTGGTCTTTTCTTGTTTGAAGTATGAATATTCAGAAAATATATATGAAACTCTCAGGACTGACCCTGGAACTGTTTGAAAACAAAAAAGCTACCTTCATTTAATAATGAGTGCCCAACAAATAAATAATTAAAAAGAAAGATAAATAACTGCATTATCTAGTGGCACAGTTATGTATTATCTATAATGAACATATGTGACCCTTTGCATTCTCTAGTTGCATCTGACAGCTATTCTCAAAATAGCTGACACACAATCTTTCAGAGCTTGCAGTCAGATGTGTTGTTCCAGATGCAGCTCAACTGGTTAAAAAGTTGGTTCGTAGCTTCTTCCATGACATCATCATCTGTGAGAGTTATCACCACCTGTGAGAGCTATCACCACTTATTTGCCAACCTAGGAGCACACTCACTCACTACTAATTTGCTTCTGTAGAATTATCTGGGTTAGAAAACACCCCTACTGTTAGCTTATGCTAATGTTGAGTGCTGATACCCAGGTTCAGCCACTAGATCTGAGGGGATGTTAACCGGAAGAGAGAGAAAGAATGACAAGGACTGGAGAACAGTACAGTCTTAACCCAGCAGTGCTGCAGCCTGAAAAAACACATTAGATTATTGTATTATATGATCCCAAGGATGTTATTTTACTGTGCTGTTCCCTTACTTAAGCACAGTTACGCCAGCTGGACCACGAGATGCTCAGTTAATAAAATAACTTGTGAATAAATTTCCTTCATAAGATTTATTCTAACACTCTGTTGCTTCACTTGCAGTTTGGTAGTCAAGGAAAAGATGACCACGAGCCTCCCCTCCAAAAAAAGACAAAAGAGTCGGATGCATGTGATCACTTTACATATCTGGCTGGCATATCTGATCAGAGTGATACAGCTAATTTGGATTACTGCTGAGGAACAAGAAGAAAGTATAGGAGACACATGAAAATTCAATAGTTGTAATTAATGACAGTGCACAGATAATTTTAGACATGAATTGAAATGTGTTCTTGTGTGCCCCAGAAGTAATAAAAATCTGTTGAGGCTCTGGGCTAGGAAATATTATTCTACAGATGATGTAGCAGAGAGTAGTGTTTTACGTCTCTTTAATAAATCTCTAAAGTTAAGAAACACCGGACCAAATATATACTGATTCTAAGATGTGAATCTGACATTTTTTAGCTCATTTAACCCTATTAATGTAACTGACGTCACCAGAATATTCCTCAGATTGCAGTGATATAAACACACTCAGAGTGTAAATCAAGAGAAGATTTAAATGTATTACCCTTTAGAGCTGCCAACTTCTGGCTTAAAAGAATTCTGCTTTCTTTAGAAAGATTTAATTCTGTATTTCCAAACAGTTAAAATGCCATCCAGCCTAACACAGTTTTCTTGGAATTATCACAAAAACTAATTCTGTTCAATTTTCTTTTTTTAATTCCACTACCTGTGGCAATTTAATTCTAACAGAATGTAAGCAGTATCATAAAATGAAAACTCTAGTGATTAATTGTCCCTGGAATGACCCTTGGCATAATAAATATGTAAATATTGGATATTTCTTCAGTATGATGGCCTTTATTCAATATTACAAAAATAATAAGATCAAGTAAAGATCAGTTTAAATATACATTAGTAGAAAACAAGCAAGCTGTAATGCTTTAATTTGGAAAAGGCAGTGCAATTAAAACCAGACAGCTGTTGTGGAAACCTCAAGGTTTAATGGGAAAAGTTATAAATCATGATTTATAGTGAGAGAATGCAATTTCTTGGAGTGGATCGAGCCTGAATTAAACCTGTTCCAAAAGTGCACTTTATAAGTTTTTTATATAACTTTATATGATCTGCAAAATGTTACTTAAATGGTAGCCAGGGATATAATTTGTACTTCCCATGAGAAAACAGAAACAAAATTAAACCTAAAGAGAGTGTAAAGCAATTGCATGTTCCAGTCATAAGTTCATCCTCACAATATCTCTACAAAGACCCTTTTTACTGCAGTTATTTTTTTTTTTAAACTAGCACTGGACATTTCATGATATTTCTGGGGTCCTTGACCTTCATGGGATCATAGATTTAGGATCCGATTTGTACCCCAGACTAGCAAACAACAGAATAGTGTTATTTCAGAGTTCATCTTCAGAGTGAGAATGTAGGTGAAGGTAGAGAAATGTTAGTGTGGGGGAAAGCACTCGGTTTACCAGCACAGACTTACATTGTCAGCCCCTCCTCTTGCTGCCTGGGTTGAGTAGCAAGTAGATGTTAGATAACGTCTGAAACTATGAATGTGTTAATGGCTGAATGTGTTCATGGTGCCCATTGCACAGATTTTATATAGGGACAAATCATAGGGACAGGTCATCAATATCTGATCTTGCCCCACAGCAGAGGAATGTTACATTGTCAATGGAATGTCAATGGATGGGACAATCTTGGGCAATAACCTCTCAGCCTTGTCATGATATGGTAGAAGCAGAACTTCTTACAGATTTTTTATTTCCTGGTGCTTTCAGTGTCCTGTTGGATGGCAGTGTGTCTTCCTTTCTAGAAGGCCCAAAATACAGGTGCTCAACACCTCCTTTTTCTTCCACTTTGCTGGAGTAAGAAAGATATTCAACAATGTCACAGAGATCACTTCCTTTCATGTGTACCAGAAATGGCGATAACCAGCGGAGGAGACAGATTGGTGCCGGTATCTTCTTCAGTTGCTGGTGGCTTCACAGAAGGCAAGCTATTACTCAAAAAGGGAAACTACACAAGTAAGAAAATATCCATTCTATTGGAAATTATTGTTTAAGTCCAAACCAAGCTGCATCCTGTTTTCAGAGTCAGTTGTCTGTATCAAAATCCAATTGAACAAGCCTATTCTGGGATTTATTTTGATGCTGATAGACATGCAGTATTACCACTGGTGGTACAGACAGGAACAGAAGGCACATGGGTGCTGTCATTTTCAGAGCTGTTAGCATGCCAGGAACTGAGAAAGCACAGAAAATAACCCAAAATATGTAAACATATAAAAATGATTCAAATTCAGGAAATTATTTTAAAAAAACAAGCAACAGAAATAAAAAACAGAGACCAAATATTAAGCAGCATAATCAATTTCCTAATCTATTTTCATAGCCTATTAGGCTTGTAAATCCACAGTAGGAGACAAGCAGACACACATTTTAAAGTTTAGTTACACTAGGTTAGAACTGTAGAATTCCACAAAATGGATAAACACAGAAATTTTAGTTTTTATCCTCATTTTCTGAGTTGTAAAATGATAAGCATGGAAAGATGCTGTGTAACTACTGTTTAGTAATTTTAGGAAATTGAAGCATTCTGGTTATATTTAGAAAAAGAAGATTGTTGGTTGCTCAAAGGAAGATTCGAGTCTTCATTTAGAAATTATTATCAGATCCATGGATGAGGGGAACCTGTGTCTGAAAGTATATGTGCAGATAGATATACTGGAAAGTTATACTGAAGAAATAAAAATGGCTCATTTTGTTTCACTTTTGTACAAACCCAATATTTGAATCATGCTTTTCTGTGCATTCTGAGTTTCTTGCAGCACATTGTGGTGGGTTGGCCCTGGCTAACAATCAAACACCTACCTGGCTGTTTGCTTGCTCCCTCTCCTCAACAGGGTAGAGGGCAGAAAAGAAGAAGGACAGAAGGGAGAAAGTTCATGGGTCAGGATAGAAGCAGGGAGATTGCTTACCAGCTACTGTCACAAGCAAAACAGGCTCAACTAGAAAAACCAACGTAGTCCACTCCTAATTAAAATAGGCATTTATTGATTTGGGTAGTGGAAAACAGAAAGACAAATGTTAAAACAACACCTTTCCCTCTGAATCTGCCCTGCCCCCTTTCCTGAGCTCTACATCATTCTTTCATTTCCAACTCTTCTAAGCCAGCTCCAAGGGGTGCAGGAGTTTACAGTCAGTACCTGGCAGTTCCTTTGCTCCTCTGTACTGCCCCTTCCTCCTCACGCTTCTGTGCTCCAGCCTGGACCCTTCACAAGCTGCAGGGGAGATATCAGTTCTTCCATGGAGCTCCTCCTTCTCTGACTTCACTTTTCTCTCTGTTGTTTCTCACTCCTTTTTTCCCCTCCTCCTCTCTCTGTCTGGCATTTTATGAATTTTTTAAAAATATTTTTTCATGGAGGTGTCATCAGCTTGGCTGATGTGTTCACCTGCGTCCTGTTTGTGAGTCCATTGGAGCTGATTGCACCTGATTGTGTCTGGCACTGAGCAACCCCTGGCTCCTCCCACAGAGGCCCCCTACAGCCTCACCTGGCTACCACCTTGCAAAGAGCTGGAAAATTCTGTAAAATTTTAATCGTGTGGGAAATCCAGTTACTTTCCAAATTTTTTTGTTTCTCTCTGATGTACGTCACAAGAGACCACTTGCTCTGAATTGAGTATGAAAGTTGAAACAGCAAAATCATTGATTAAAAATTAAAATGCATGGTCCAGAATACCAGCAGTATTGCTAAGTCTTTGCTTTCAGAAAACAATTTCTTTTATTCCTTAGCACTGCTAATTTAAATTACCATCTACCCTCTCCCTGCCAAAATAATTCTGAAATCTAGCACTGATTAAGAAAAAAAAGTTCATAACCTCTGGAAAATTTAACCTTAAAGCTTCTAATTTTCAATAACTGAGATGCAATTAACCCATTACTTTTATTTTTTAGTTCTCAGACTTTACCACCCTTTAAAAAAACTTTTATAAACATCTGTTTATGATCCCACAGTTGCAAGACAATGCTATTTGCAGCTTGGCAGGTATTTAATCTCTGGTGACTGTGAGATAGGTCATTTATCTCTGCCTGAAAGCTCTTTGGTAGTATTTTGTATTTCCTACCATTAGCAGTGAAGCTGTAGGTCTAGTCACATCCATTTTGGCATAGAAGTCTGTTCTTCTAGTTCACCTCTGCAGCAGCTATTAGAATACAAAATATCTTGGATTTTAGTCAGTGCACCAAGAATTTTGTAAAGATTAGTAATCACAGTTCTGACACACTAGCAAGAGAAACAAAAAGACTGAAAGACTGGGTGTTTGACCTTTATGACAGGAACTTGCAAATCATACTGTAACAAGCTTTGCTTGCCTACAGCTTCAAAGTAAATAGCTACAAAATGTTCTGCTATAATGTTGAACTATTTAAAAAAAATTAGTAAAGAGAGATTCAGCTGCTGACAAAAGAAAAAATACTTCACAAAGAGGGCATAGAGAAAAGCAAAGTGCAGAAAAGGAACAATCAGAGACGAAAGCTAATGCAAGAATGAAGGAAGAAGGGTACTTTATGTGCTGGATATGATAAAGCTGGACAAAGCAAATTAAACACCTTCACTCGAGTAGCCTACTTTTTAATGAAGTACAAAGCTGTCAACAAAAGAGAAAATGTCACCAAATGTCAGCAACAGAATAAGTACAATATAAATCAGAACATATTCCTTGAGATAAAAGCTGCATAAACTCCATGAAACTTTCCCAATCATGTTCTAAAAGAAGAAGAAAAAATCCTTACAGAGAAAATGTCAATGCTCATAGATAATCAAATAGAAAACAACACTATTGGGACAGAATGTAAAATAAATTCTCTCAAAGACATCAAACTACAGACTGACCTGGATGAATGGCCTTGTACAAGAGCCTCCAGTTTAAAAAAAAAAAAAAATTTGAAATAGAACACAAGGCAGTGAGTTACTTTATGAAAAATTAGATGTTCTGTGGTAGTGTATAAGTGAGTTCTGTCGAGTGTAACTTAGGTGTTTAGTAGTCTTCTCTTCTTCTACTGTAAAGAAATGATGCCCTTTGCATCTTCTCTGCAGTTATACGCTTTAGTTCTTTGGCAATGAAGAATAAGTTCAGTCCCTTAAAAGAGAAAGCATCTTGGGATCAGGTACCTGGAGAGCATGAAACTTGTTTTCCGTTTTCCACTGCCTAAAGAAAATCTTTGACCTCATCTATTTTTTCTGAACATCCCTCTTATGTATTTAGGGGAAGTGTCCTCATTACCATCTCCTGACACTTTTGTCCTTCGTATGAAATCAAGACCTATTTGTACAAACTATGAAATAACCATAATCTATAATGGAAAATCAACCTATGGATAGGTTTGGGTTTTATTTATTCTATTTATACTGTATACAGTAGAGGGAAGGAAGAAAGGTGTAGGTAAAGGGGAATTTGGTAGAAGAAATATATTACCTTGAAACAAATGCAAGATTTTGTTTCTATCAAAAATGGCAGAAAACAATTCAGATAGATGAAATTGGGTGTAAGGCTACTGTCAAAGAAACAATGGAAAGATCACAATTCTCTAGGCTTTACATCTACTATGAGTTTAGTAGCGTGTTTGCTAACAGTGTCATCAACATCTAAACAATACATGATAAGCTTCTGCTGGCTCTGCAAATGTAAAACTAGGTTCTGAGGGTTTAAATTAAAAAAGAAAAAAGGAGAAGTTGTAAGAAAAAGAAAGAGAAGTAGAGAACGTAAGAACCAAGAGCCCTGCATCAATATAAGTCTTGAAATAGGAAGTATCTGTATTTTCCTGCCGGTTATTACAGCAGGAGTAACTAACCTAAAATTTCGTCACTGCTTGTACTGAATTTGGCTGGGATAGAGTTAATTTTCTTCACAGAAGCCAATATGAAACTGTGTTTTAAGTTTGTGATTAAAATGGACACTAATGTTTTAGTTATTGTAAACAGTGCTTACCATCACATTCCATGCACTTCAAAGAGTATATGTCTCTTCCTCTTTCCCCTCTTGAACTACTGTATGCTGCAAAAGAAGGGCTCCACCAGGCCCTCTGATGCCCAGTGTGCTGGTGCAAAAGGTCACTAATGGAATGGCAGGTACTCAAAACCAACTGACAAAACTGTACATATATATATATATGTGTATATATATACATATACATATATTTCAATGCATGCAGGAAATCCTTTAAAAGAAAAGATGCTTCAGGAAAGAATATCTGGAAGCAAAAAAAGCCTAAGCAATGCATGAGGTTCTTTGTTCAAGAAGTACTTTTTTGGCTGGGAAAAAACCCTACATTTCTTCGTAAAAACAGTTGCAACTGATAAGTGTCCTGATTTAGGTATCTCAAGAAATATAAAACCCTTTCTCATTCATCACCTCCTCTTGATCAGCCTGACATTGGGTTTTCTTATTCGTGTTCCTAGACTTTCTCTCTATAAACCGAAGAGTTGAGACGGATCATGTGGGATTGTGAACCCTACGAGATGACAAAGGACTTAAACCTGAGTCACTAGCACCTCTCAGCCCCCTCTCTCCAAGCTTTCTGTGTGTATTGATGATGAACAGTGACATCAGAACAGTGAACAAGTGGCCTTCCCATTATTTCTCCTACCTCTGACTGCTGAAAGATCCAATTCTCAAAGACTTATGCTCCATGAGTATAGCCCCACTGAATTCAAGAGCAGAATTTATGTTTGTGTTTATTCAGTATATGGCCCCTTCAGGCTTTTCATCCGTGGACAAATGCAGCCAAATAAAAACAACCAGAATCACAGAAGTCCTGCTCTCTGTGTCAGCTTTCCGTGGTGTTTTTCGTACTCCAGATCTCCCATTTTTGTTTTATTTCCATTGAAATTACTGGGTAATTTAAAGGGTACATTTAAGGCCTGTTATTCATTGTGAGATTAGTGTGGACCTTCAGACTCGGATCAACAAAGTACTCACCTAGGGATGTAGGAAAGTTTATGAGCTCTAAGGATCTTGTTCTCTAGATGGGAGGAATGTTAGCTAGTGCTACAGTAATTAATGGTTAAATTACCCTTGGGTAGTAGGTAGTAGGTAGCATAACTTTACAATCTGGTAGCTTTAAATTTCACGACTAATTGTAGCAGTGGGAGTTAGAATGCAGGTTGAAGACATAATGAAATTACCATAGGGAGGAACAGACTAATGAACTGAAGTCCAACAAAAGTTATGGCTACATTACTTTCAACTTGAAAATCTGTAAATAACAACTTTGAAAACCGTTGAGGGCACTAGACAATGGGTTTTATGTGTGTATAAGTATGAAATGTGGATTGGGAGGAATAATTGAGTTTGCTAGATTGTCAAGTCTGTACTTGGAAAAAAATCACTTGGTCATCATTTAATCTTCTTTGCACATCCTTTTCATCTTATTTGCATTTTTGATGCAAACCCCCACAGAATATCTCTTCAATCATACTGAATTGGTTTGTGTCAAGTAGTTAATGCATATACAACTTTGCAAGTCTTTTAATTCTTCAGCAAAAAACTTAGAGGAAAGCATAATAAACTCTTTATGTTTTTGGTACTTGGAATTTCAAAGTCAAACTTTCCCAGTTTTATTAATAATTCTGAAATTATGGTTTATTGAGAAGTAATTCTAAACCAGCTTTTTAATGAACTGGACTGTTTTAAACCAAATTATTTTCAGTTAATAAAATATAGATGAGTGAACCCAGTGCTTTAGGAAATGTGGCTGAAAACTGATCCCTATGGATGTCTTTTCTTCCAGGTATTTTAATATGAATGTATAGGTTTATTTTTAAAGTTCCTGTTCTGTGGGAATGTCATATGAAAATCAGGTATGTTGCTTCACCTGCTGCAGAAGTCTGAAAGAATGTCATTTGACCTTCCAAAGGAGACCACAGCCTGTACTTTTTGTCGAAGTTTAAATGCTTTTGATGGGACTCTACCCCTATAACACCATCTTCCTGTGTATTGTAAGGTTTTCGCATGGATTATCACTTGTATCAGCTACACCAGCTATATCAGTTTCACCTATATCAACAATATTATTTTCTGCTCTATGCAGACCTGGGTATTACCTAGCCTGTGAATTGTTCCAATAGTGGAAATTACATTAGTTTACTGGTCAACCTGCTCCATCAGATCAGTCCTTCTAATCTAAATTATTTCCTAATATCCTTCCATTTCTACTGCGAGACCTCTTTATTCTTGACCTGCATGTCACTGTAATGCAGGAATAACTTTTCCCTTTGTTCCACAGCTTTTCACATAATTAAAATCTATCCCATGTCCACATTCAGTTTTGTCTTTATGTTAAAAATATGTCCAGTCTTGTCTTTCTGTGTTTTCTGTACCTCTGACCACCTATTGATCATCTCTCTAAGCTGTATCCGTTAATTCCCATCTTTCTTGGACTTCAGTAACCAAGGCTGCTTCATCCATGAAGGCTGTGCCCCTGATAATTAGAGCAGGGAACAGGTATTTAGACACACATCTGCTACCTGGGTGGTTCTTTTGCACCCTGTCCCCTGTATCTATTTGGCTGCTGTCGGACAGCTGCAATGTCTTGCACCAATTTCCAGTTTTTCATTACATTGTCCTTCAATTTATGTGCCCTTTTCTTTACCTTAGTGCAGGTTCACTAAGCATCTTCTGCCCCACTATCCATGTCATTAATGAAGGCATTGAATGGATCAGAAGTAAGTATAGGCTTCTGTATATCCCCCCAAGCCTTCTGAATTTCATTATGCTAGCTGCTCTCTGGCTACAGTTGTCTATGATTATCCAAGTTGTTTTGCACCTACCATCTAGCAATTAAATGGATTTGAGCTTCCTGGCTTCTTATGGGCCTATATTATGAGATCGAACTGTATGATCTGCATTGTCTCTGCAGGATATTTGTAAAAGGTTTGCTTGGATTTTTCTCAGAACTAAGCACAGGCTGGTTATATTTCTTTAGTTCCATTTTTCTTGACTTTTATGGTTTTTTTTTTCTATAAACACTATACTTACTACATTTACAAACACCATTTTTTGTTAATTTCCACTCTTTTGGTCTTTACCTCCTCCTTGATGATTTCACAAAGGGAATGATTCTATGAGTTTTCAGATTATCCTTTATGTATCTCAGGAAGAAGTCCATCAAGTCTCAAGCTTTTGAAAATATGTAATGTAGACGTTACCTTGTAAACCTTTCCTTCCCTTTTCTGGGCTGACACCATGCTACTTTCTTTGTTACCTTTAATTAGTATCATGTAGTTATAAGCTTCCATTTAACTGCTTTTAAGAAGACCGATGAAAAAATATGAAACAAACATTTCAGCTTTCTCAACATTCCCTGTCACTTTTTTTTCCCTCCACTTATTATCAAATTAACACTTTCCCTGTGGTTTTTCTACCTATGAATACATTTAGTAGACTTCTGTATGTTACAGTATTTCAGTATTAACCAGTCATCCCTGAATTTTGCCAAAAACTAGTAAGACTAGATTGAGGCCATTTTCTCAAAAAGTAGTTAGTAGGTGCAGTGGGAAGATATTCAGAACCGGATAATAATAAATTTCCTTGATAATGCATTACAGTGGTGAATCATACAAAACATGGTTAATAATTTCTGCTTCATTTTCAATTTGAGTTTTTCTAATTAGAGCTTCCAGTCATTAATCCTCTCTTTGGTACACCTCCTTTGCTGGATTAACTGCCAGTCTTTTCTTTCTGTAAATGCACTTGTGAGCTGTGATGAGTTCAATTTGCATTTCACCTCTGAGAAAACAGTCTGAATTCTCCTTGCAAATGTCTGTCTCCAACAGTATATCTATAAACCTATCTGGTTTTGTTCAGTGTTTCCTACTGATGTATGTCCCAGGATATAATTAATCAGTTCTATGATGGTTGTTAAAGGGGTGGTCAAGGTGGTAAAATATGAATGTACAGGGTTAAAAAGAGCTGACTAGATAAAGGTATGAGGTTTGGAGATAAGGGGTGCTAAAATGTGAGAGGAAACTGAGGAGAGGAGTAAGGAAATGGGAATTTCTATGCTGTGTGTAAATAGTGTAAAGATAAAGATTTTTTTTTTCTTTTTGAATACCTGGATTGACTGAATTTTTGATTTTGTAGGTAATACCTGTTAAAAAAAAACTCATAAACATTATAAAGATTCAAAAATTAAGCTTTTTCTTATTTCCGTTTAATTCTCAGAATGTGATTGAGCCTGTCTGAAGGCTTTGTCTTGACACATATCCCTGAAATACAAAAATATTCCATTTCTGTATTTGTGGTTTAATTAATAAAATATATAGTAAGAAAGCATACAGATATAGGTGGCAAGTATATACAAGCACAAACCAAGGCTGAAAGTTAAATTCCTACACTTGAAAAATATGATGATATTATGATTTTAAAGGGATTATTTTAATCCTCTCCTACAACATTCCTTGCACCATATACATTTAGGCATTATGTGCAGTTCATGTGACGAAAATTTCAATTTCAGGTAAATTTAGAAAAAACAGGGAGTCCTAATTCCAGACCAAGTAAATATTAAGAAATTAATGAAAATAACAATATCCCCTCCCCAACTTCTTATTCATTATCAGTGTCATAGCTATCTCCAGTTCAGTACTAACTCAATCTATATTTAGATTAGCATCTCAGGTCACCTTATGCAGGTGGTCACAGTGCAAAATACACATAGAACCACAGCTGATGGCTCGATTAGTAACAGAACACAGTTGCACCATCCTCTTGGAGTACATGGGACTCCAGTGCAATACTAGGTTAATCAGGAACATGCAGCTGTCATTATTTTCCTGCTGGCAGATCCTTTTTGAATTTAAATTCCTATTTAACCTGAGGTGGAAACTTATGTATGTACAGGAGAGTGCAGTTCTCCATGAGGTATAACTCCTCCTGTTTCTGAAGGTAGCATTGCACTGAAAACAAGAGCACAAAGCACTCAAGCACTTCAGTAATACTTACACCTCCATTGGCCCTCAATTTCTGCTTTACTTTATTCTGCCATCAACCTTGTTCATACAATAAAACGCATAATCAAAGCAGGGAGCTAAGATAAAAGTGAAATAAAAGCACTAGAATCTCCACTTTGTGTAGGCTTTTTTTTCCTAACAAGCTTAGCCTTTGATCATTTTCCATTTGATCAAAGAGAGCTTTGATGCTCTTTGAAGAAGTACTGAATTATTGGAATAAAGATATAGAATTTGATTCACATTTTCATCCAAAGAAAATAAGCAAAAGAACTGGACTAGTAGTTTGCAGTAGATATGTCTAAGGATATACAAATAGTTGGGAAAAAATCCCCCACAAATATAAAGAAAAAAGGAGTATAATCTACTTACAAGCAAAAGTTAACAGTGGGAAAGAAAGCCAAATGTATAGCATGTTTGTTCTAGAAAATGTGTCTCTAACTGCCAGTCAAACTGTGATAAACGTCTTCGACTTGGAAGGAAATGTATGCTTATGAATATCAAAGTGCAAAAAGTATTGCAGATCCATGCCTGAGCAATATTTACCACAGCTGGAACACTTTACTCTAAGGAATGCTAGAAAGGAAGGAATAAAAGTCTAAGAAAAAGCGTGTGGCTTTAGCTCTCTATGTTTTATGTAGTGTTGCATAGTAAGTGAGGGGAGGTTTTTTTGGTGGCTTTTTTTTTTTGTTATTGTTTGATGACAGAAGTGGAAAAGTTCGAACTTCTTTTGAAAGTCATCAAAATGAATATATGTAAAGTCTTTAATCTGGGGTTAAACTCATGTTTTTGGGCCTTTAAAGAAATACTTCAGTTTCATTTTGGAGCGTGAATGCTCAAAGGTAGCCAAGAAACCAAGCCAAATTTCAAACTACATATTTTGTTGTTGTTGGGGTTTTTTATTTATTTATTTTTTCTTCAGTTTTCTGTTTTGTCTTCATAAATAGCCTAGTGCTAGGAAGGGCCAGCAAGGTCAGATAGAAAGACAGGAAAGACTGAAAGTTGCATTTAGTCTAGAAAAGAAAAGACTGCTATTCACATATTTTGGTCAACTCCTGTTGCACAACAGTTATTTAATGAATACTTTGTCTCACTTGTAAATATTGATTTAAAGATACCACAACTTTAGAAAGTAATAAGCAATTATTCCTATTTTCAGGAGAATGGTTACTATGTTGGAGCTGTGTCTACCCTGAAGCAACTTTCATGATAGTCATGTTTTAGGTCTCTGTAATGTTAGTTGAAGTATTCAGTCTTTTCAGCAAATCCCTTCCTTCAACAGAGATTTTAATGATTTTTTTTAAGTGGTATGAAAAGATTAGAAGTCTTCATAAAATCAAGCTGATGTTTATTGTAGGTGGTAGAATGAGATCCGTGTAAGACAGCTTGTCAGGTTAATTTGGCTCTGACAGTAAATGGACCTAACCAGGCATGAAGAGAGGAAAATGAGATCCATGCTAAACAAAAAAACCAAAAAAGCAAAAAAACCACCAACCAACCAACCAACCAAAAAAAAAAAAAAAAACCACAACAAAACAAATTTGGGAAAGAAATTCCAAACAAGAACCAGACAACCATTTCTTGAACATGAAAAAGACTTCAACAACAGAACACACCCTGAGAAAGGAGGAGAAAGATGCTCCATACTTGAGGGAAGGGGGCATTTGAAAACTTACTTGCTTTGTCCCACCAGTGCATAGAGCAGAAGAGCTTAAAACAGAAAGAATAATAAAGCTGACTCCTTCTCCATCTGCCTAGCAGAAAACATTGTTAGAAGCAGCCTCAGATGATGATTTGGAGTATTTTTGTGGTCTTTTACATCTTCCCAGAAAATTAATTGACTTCTTAACTCACTGAACTTTACCATCCTAATGTTTTTTTTTAAAGAACTCTCGGACTAACAGGGACATTCCAGAAAGTTGGAAAAATGGTAAATTTTGAATTGGCTGGATCATGTGCAATTGCCTCACTCTAGGTTCACACTGACATGTTAACAAAGTAGAAATGTTGTAATATGCACAAATGCAAAGTGAAGCATTTAAGAAGAAGGACCACTGAAGATTTTAGAGGAAAGCTGCAACACTGAGAAAACTCTAGGAATTGTTAAGATAAGTAAATGAAAGAAAACTACAATACAGGGCTGTGTCTAAAAGGGTTGATATCATTCCTACATATTTAAAGGGAGTAGGACTGGGAAGCCATTATCTGTCTGTCTACATACTGATAAAATCGAGAGCAGAATATTCCATACAGTGTGATAGTCAGATTTAAAATGGATGTTTTGTAATTAGTACAGGTGAATGAAATCCCCCTACTACAGTTATTTAAAGTGATAGAAAAACTGTCTGTCATTGACAGACGTCAGTTTGAGGGATGATACTTATGGAGCTTATCCATCAGAATTTCAATCCATATTAATTTTGAAATTAATTATTAAATAATGGTATATTTCTGAGCATATAGTATTTTCCAGAATGAAAATGCATCTCTTTTATTTTATTTTTAAATTATGATAGGAATCTTTGTTCATATCCACTGATAAAGAGATTATGCAACTTAAACTTCTCTCTCTTTTGGGTTTTTTTTTGCTCGTTCTGTGGCTTTGGCTCCAAAGGCAATGCTCTGGTTTCTTTGGAGACTTGCTTTTCCTCTGCCATAGATTAGATGTGAAAACACTCCACATGATTTCTTGTTTAGTTATATTTGCTGAAGAGCGAACTTTCTTTTGGTTTTGTAGTTTAAGAAAGAAATGTACAAAAATCTAGGCGGCTATACTCATGGAATATGAAATAAAAAGAACAATCGATAGCAAATGTAAAAGATTAGATTGAAGCAATGGAAAACAACTGCATACAGAAGAATGTGATGTTTTCATAGGAAATACTTATTGCCCTCTTGCAGGTACTTTACTGAAATGGTAAATGCTTTTGCTACTTTTTTTTTGAAAACCTATAAATAAAGTTTTATGTATCAAAATAAATTTCAGAAAAAAAGACAGGCCCACCTGACACTTCAAATGGTAAAGAAAACTTTAATAAAACTGATAGAGACTTTATGGAAAGATATTTTACATGAAAAATTATTGAATAATGTAGTTGAAATTAAAATTACGGGAAACATAAAACCTGCAGATTTTAACTTGCAGTACAAATACATTACCATGTAAATGTGTTACATGTAATTCGGGCTCCTTAATTATTGTATGGTAAATATTCCTTGTCTTTGATGCAAATCCCACTAGAGTGTATTTCCAGTTACTTCAAAGGATTCAGCCTAAACTGCAAGCTTCTGGCCTGCATAAGATCAACAATGATAAAGGAAAAGCTTACTGTAGGTAGATCACTTATTAAGAGTCAAGAAGCAGATGAGAGAATTGTCTTGGACCAATGGAATCTCTTTAAAGGCTAGAAAGCAAGTGTTCTCAAAACTGGTAACAGTATGTACAGCTGTAGAAAATAATTTACTTTACAAGTTTTGAGAATGACAGCTTTTTTTTAATGGAATCACTTACATTTAAAAGATTTACTGTGGTGTTCTGGTCACTTTTGGAACAGAATAAAAATAACACACATATTCACATATAGATGTCCTAAATTGCTACTATGTCTCTTGTCTGCTACAGAAAACCTATACAAAAGAATGGTGTCTGTATTCTTATTATAGTACAGATATATTTCCAGTTTACAAACTCATTATTTCTTTTGTGAAAGAGAAAATAAGTTTGGTTTTTTTTTTTTTGTGAAACAAAACCTATAATGCCTCAAGGTTACAGTCATATCACTGTTCTTACAGTTGTGCTTATATGAAGCAAAACTGATGCAGTTGCTGTCGTGTTGAAAGTAGATCTATTTTTTCTTATGATATATGTCTGCAAAAGTGTCAGCTATTTGACTCTCCTACTGTATAAGAAGTTATCATAGAGCCACATTCCAAAGGCTCCAGCTTCTTGTTACTGTCCAGTCCAATTTATCAAGCACATTGAAATGACAAGCGCAAGACAGAAAGTCCTTGTTGCCCTTGGGCTGGCAAAAGATGGTCTTGTAATCTAAAAATCAGAATAAGGTCTGTAGCTGGATGTTAGAATTTCATTTGGTGATTTTTCTTTTTTAAATCAGTGAATTTTTTAGCATATAATTCAGTCCCTAAGCAGAAAACGTTTTAGGCTGGAAAATGGAGGAAGGTCCTAGCATATTCTGAATGAAGATATATGTGTTCAATTCAGCACACTGTATATATCACAGACACAAATATTTTTGGTTGGAAAACTCCACAAAAACCATTTTATTCTTGTTGGAATGTCTTCAGGTCTCTGAGCAATCAATGACTAATTCCTTGAAGGTGGGCCAGGCAGCTGCAGAAACAGGTTGATGTGGTTAACCATAGGAGTAAATGAGTCTAATAATTGCCAGGTTGGTTTAGTACCTCTGTTCCCTTTGACGTTGGCAGAGCATGTGAAAAGAGGATAAAGCTAAAAGAACTGAATGATTTAAAAGAGGTTGTATACATTCTGAGCTGAAATAGAAAAGGTATGGTTTTTAGCCCCTGTATTAATGAAGTGGCTGAAGTAACACACCTGTTACTTTTTGAAGAAAAATCCTGCATCAGCAATAAAAAAGGCACTAAACTAGACCCAAAGCATGATCAGGTAAGTGCTTGAGTGCCTGATATGCTGATTTTAAAAGTTCAGCTGACACATGCAATTAAGTGTGTGATTCTGCTGCAGTGGACATTAAAATAGAGGACGTTTTTTGTGGACCTATGTACAAAAAGTACCTTCCAGGTTTTAGAGGTATGGGATTCTCCTTCTTTATTTGAGGAAAATGTTATCATGGAATTACAGAACGGTTTGGGTGGGAAGAGACCCTAAAGGTCATTTAGTTCCAAACCTCCTGCCTTGGGCAGGGACACTTTCTGCTAAACCAGGTTGCTCTAAGCCACATCCAACCTGGCCTTGCGCATTTCCAAGGATGGGATAACCTCAGCTTCTCTGGGTAACATGTTCCAGGGTGTCATAGTCTGCATAGTGAAGTATTTCTTCTTAATCTATAGCCTAAATCTACCTGCTTTCAGTTTAAAACTGTTAGCCCTCGTCCTGTTCTCTCACTACACTCTTTGATAAAGAGACCTCTATAAAAAGTGTTTGTGGCTTTTCCTGTGTAAGGAGTTTTCTTATTCCCCTGGGTTGGACACCCAAGGGGCACACTGCAGAGCATTTGATGACTGAGTTATTTTTCCTTACTACACAGCTGAATGGAAAAGTCAACATACCATCTTAAATACTGAAACTAGAAAAGTAATAGAGTAAGAAAGGTAGCAATTTGAGAAAAATTGCAGATTAATTCCCCTCTGGAGTTTAAAAAGAATTAGGGACATAGCTGTGCCCTTACATAGTTTTATTCCTGTTCTGTTCACATCCTAGTAGAGCTTTTTGCTGTGTCTTGCTACTGACTGCTGGGGAAATTTTAAATCTGAGTGTACATTGTTGAATCTCACTAAGAGAGGTTTGATCTTTATAACAGAAGCCCACGTACTTCCAGGTGATGTGTATTGCATATACATACAAATGAACTACAGTAGAAATAAAAATAATTCAAATATTTTTAAGATGTCTCTAATTTGAAGCTCAGAATGGGTATAATAAAATTGTGGGTCTCTTTGTAAAGAAAACACCCAGATGGGCTTACCATCCACACTCCATATGGCACTTAGTGTCTGCTCTGCATCCCACTGTGCTCACAGTGCAATCCATATGGACCTTACTTAATTGGTTTCCTGTTCCTGCAACATTGACTGTCTGTTCATAGCTTTCCATCAAGCATACTCTTACTGCTGAGAGAACACATTATTATGTGATGATTTCCTAGATTGCTGGAAATGTGAAAGCATTAATTTTTTGTGTGTGTTGATCTATTCTGTGGCCTTGGCCGTTAGTGGTGGGGTAGAGTGCGCACATAGAAAGCCAACATGCAGAATTTCAGCCAACTTATGAGTGCTCATATGCACCCTCTAAAGACAGCTAGCAAGCGTTTCTCTGTTCAAGCAGCGTGCTCCTAGGATGGGCAAGCCACACAAAGGAGGGCCAGGAACTTGGAGGGCGGCCATGGACAAGTATCAAGTGGCTTTAGGAGAATTCCTCCAGCTCTGAACTCCGTATAGAATTTAAGGGGAGCTCTGCAGTTGCTCGGGTGTCAATTGCATGTGCATGAATGAGACACACAAAGGAAAAATGAAGTGCAAGTGTCACTCTGTTGAGGTTATCAGTTTTAAAGGTGAATTAGCAGTGCATGTACAGTGCAAGCTGAGTGCATGTAATGCAGCTCTAAAACAGGGTTTACACCTGAAGATCCCAGGTCATAGAAATTCCAGATTTAATGCTCACTAGATATGCGCATAAAAAACATGCGAATAGCTCATTAAGTATTAACACAAATTGTAGGAGTTGATCTCACAATCATATCTTGCTAGTGTTCATAAGAAAGGGGCACAACTTTGATGTTATCAAATTGTTTTGAAAGCTACATTCAGTTCTGATTGTCCTGATTCTAAAGAGATTAAGCAAGAGGATGCAATGCTGTCTGATGAAAGATCATAAGAACATGACCGACAGACTACAAAGATAAAAATGTGGAAAAAGGGATAGGGAGAAGTTGGCCTAATGACTATATGGTAGAGATTCGAAACGATAAAGAGAAGAAAAAGGTTTTTTTGATGTACCTTTTGTTATAGTGAACCATGTTAAAAGGCATTCTTTTGAACATATGGCAATTATCCTGCAGAACTCTGTCATTAAGTATGTCTACAGTAAAGAAAGTTGTGGTATTCCGTAAAGAATCAGATAATCGTACTGATGATGAAAACATTCAGAAATTTGTTACATGAATTATCTATAACTATAGATTTAAATTTTTTTTTATGTAAAAGTATATGTCTGTATCTTATAGAAATTTACCTCGCTGCTGGCCAGTAAGATTTAGGATTATTCTTGTTTTATATATATATATATATATTTGAGATATATATATATACACACATGTGCACATATACACATATCTACATATACACATATATATATATGAATATTTATCCACTCGCAAAAAACTCTCAAAGGCTTTGGCATCTTCCTTGAACTGTGCATAGTAAAAAGGAGCATAAGAGAAGCCTTGTGACTGGTGACACAACTGAAAATTCATAAAATATGGGCATGCTGAAGGACAAAGGGAGAAATCAGCATCTTTTTTGGCAGTCAGTATCTCTTCTACATGATAATGCTTATATAAGGGAAAATGCTTGTGATAAAATATACCCCATTATATCCTTTATTTTTACTGCTGTCATGACAGCTGATAAACTCAAACTGCTGATTGTGTCTGGTTCAGTGACAACTTGTAACAATTTCTCTCTTTCCCTGTATTTTCCCTTTACTCTTTTCCCTAGCTCCAAGAATAATTTAAACAAATAACCACTGTAATCTACATCACAGTTTCTCACTATATTTATTTTCAGACATAATATATTCATACCTATAGATTTACAGATGTAGATATAGCTATTTTTTCAGGCACCAAATTTGCTTGTACTGTGCACGCAGTTCTATGTGCACCCTGGTAGCCAATGTATAATCACCATTGCTGCTACATCACAGAATCACAGAATGGGTGAGGTTGGCACCTTTGGATCATCTGGTTCAAACTCCATCTCAAGGCAGGGACACCTAGGGCTGTTTGCTAAGGGTTGTATCTGATCAGATTTTGGATATTGCCTAGGAGGAAGGCTTCACACCCTCTCTGGGCAACCTGTGGGGGAAAAAAATTAAGCTTTTTCTTTGGCTTAAACAGATTTTTCTCTATTTTAGTCTGTGCCTGCTTGCCTAGTCTTTGAGCCTCATGAAGAAAAGTTTGGCTCCATTTTCTTTACTTCCTCCATCAGGTATTTATAAACAACTAAAAACATCTCCTCCGGGCCATTTTTTCTTCAGTTTAAGTATTCCCAGCACTTTCAGCCTCTCTTTGTATGACATATGTTCCAGTCCCTTAATCATCTTTGTTGCCCTTTGCTGGACCCATTCCAATATATCCTTGTCTTCTGTTGGAGAGAACAGATGTAGGCATGGTACTGCAGATGCATCTCACTAGGCTGAGCAGCCCTCCCACTTCTGGCAGTGTCTTCCTAATACAGTCCAGGAGGTTCTTGGCCTTCTGTGACACAAGGGCGCATGGACCTTGGTTGATTTTCAACTTGTCCAACAGGGCCCCAAGATCCTTTTGGCAAAGCAGTTTTCCAACCAGTCTGCAGCCTGTACTGGTACGTGGGTTATTCCTTTGCAGGTGCAGGAATTTATTTTTCTGTTTGCTGTGCTTCTTGAGACTCCTGTCAGCCCATTTTTTCGGCCTGTTGAGATCCCTTGGAATATCAGCACCACTTGGTGGTTTATCAATTGCTTCTTTCAGTTTTTTTTATCAAGACCAAACTTGCTGAGAATGTATTCTGTCTCATTATCCAATTAATCAATGAAGATGTTGAACAGTATTTGCCCTAGTATCGGATCTTGGGATACAGTACTTGTGTGTCTTGGACTGCTGCTGCCCTCCTGTGTTGCTTCTCCAGGAGATACTGGGGTTATTCAAGTTTCCCATGAGTATCATGGCCAGAAAAAGTGAAATTATGTAAACGTTTCATCTGCATTTTTCTGATCAGTTCTCCTGCAGCAGACACACACAATTGTACCAACCACTTTGTTCTGAGCTCTAACCCTGACCCATAGGGTCTCAGCTCATCATTCATCAGAAGGAAGATCTTCGTGAATTCCTTCATGTATTCACTCCCATAAAATGACTCTCCCTTTGTGCCATCCTGGCCTGTACTTAAATGTCCCCAAAGTGGGACATGTCTCCATCCACTGCAGCGCTTCACTTGTGTGAATTCTTACCACATCTCTAGGATGATTTCAGAGCCCAGCAGCTGCACGCTGACCTCTATTTCCTCATTTGTTCCCCATGCTTCATGTGTTACTATACAGGCACTTCAGAGAGGCACCCAGCCACGCTCATTTCCCAGAAAAGGTACAAGCGTGTTCCCCATGATACTGTCTTTGCTTGCAGGTACTCTTTTATTTCTGTGCTTGTGATCAAAATGGATCCCTTTCAACTTTTCTTTTTTTTTTTTTCGTGGTATGGATGTTCCAGTCCACACCACCCTGGACCCCTTGCTTGCCAACCTAGTCCATCATTCCCTTACTTAATTACTGGCTGTGGACTTCGTCCTGTTGTTCCTACTTTAAAGTTCTTCCCACTTGCTTGCACAGCCTGATGACAAAGACGATTTTTTTTCCACTTTGAAAGGTGGGTCTTGTCTCTTTCCAGCAGTTCTCAATCCTTGAATAGTCCCACGATCACAAAAAACTCCTTGTTTTCAACACCAGCCATGCAGCTGGCTGTCGACCCAGAGAATCAGTGGGTCCCCATCAGGATCCAGGAGACAAACTGATGCCTTGCAGTGTGTTGATCTCTCGTCCCTACTTGTTTACTTGGCAAGACAGACCCTCTGTCAGTGCACTCTTCCTGCTTCCCCAGCCTCAGCAAGAGACCCCAGGATCCCTGCAGCCCCAGACCTGAAGAGATGCATCTGTACTCGAGCTGAGACCCCAGATGTGCTGGGGAAGAGCTCCAGTGGGGTGGGGACTGAGCCCTGCATGTCTCCACTGCTGCTGAGCAGCACGAGTGCTGCTCTGCCCAGAGTTTCTGCCCCCACTGCGTAAACTGCTGCCTCTGTTATACAACAACCCATCACCAGAGCAAATGAATTTCTAGTCTGAACTAGCAGGTACCTAGATGTTCTTTGTAATTCTGCAGTGGTTTGCTTCTCCCTGCTTTATTACAGTGTCAGAATACTGCTTTGTGGTTTAACGGCAGGGGACTTAATTGTTTATTCAACAATAGATTAGGCCTGGAGAAGGAAAGGTGTGAGGGCAGGAATGGGCACACGTAATCTCAAATACCAGCAGTATGTCAGGCTTTTAATAACTTGATTGAAGCCAGAGATGTGTATTAACCTGTTCTATGCTAAGGAAGATGTGACCTGTGCAGAGAATAATTGAAAAGGGGTTGGCGAAAACCAAATAATATCTCTAGGGTTTTTGTTGGGTTTTTTTCTCACTTTGTTTTTTCTTAGGCTATACAGACTTACATTTTAGTGTCTAGCATGTTTTCCTTTACTGTAATTTGAGATGCAAAGGCTTCATTCACAATTGGAGAAATAGTCTTTAAAATGTCATTTTGCCACAGGCATCAAGAAGTATTTATACACAGTGATTAGCAGCCGCTGTCTTTTTAATGAGAAATGGGATGTCATTTTTCATTGTAGCAGATCCTGCTGTCATTGTTCTGTACTGCATTTTTAGCAACTCCATAATAAATTACCTAAATACAACAAAGTGCATAGCTGGATGGCTCCCAAATGAGGAAATCTTCGAAAACCTTCACCAAACCTCCAAAATGGTTATCTCTAAGGAATAGAGAGCTACTCAGATTTTTTTCTGTAAATATGTTCTCTTTTAGGAACATATAGTAACAGTATATTAACAAACTGTATTAGATTCTAATTAATGCTTTTTAAATGTTAAAATTGCATTAAAAAATGAAAAAAATTGTAGATCTATTGATCTATAGATCTATGTAGATCTACCGCCATGCAGGGGGTAGGGAGACAAAGTTCCATGAATGTGGAAACATTTTACATGTTATGTAGTCCTGAGAGCTACCAGAAACAATGAATGAAGCCTGAAGTCCCAGAGTAGTTTTTTTCCTCCCAGATCCATTTAGGCTCTTTTATTCTGGTTAACACATCATGACTCCAGCTGTCTTTGAAGTACATGTGAATTTAGACGTTGATGTTAATAGAAGCACCTCTGGACCCTGAATAACTGAAATATTCTGGAAAACTATAGTCCTCACCATGAATACTGCCTAAAAGTAAATGACTTGGACAACATTTCTATACAGTGGACACTGAATTGACTTTGCAGCAAAATGAGATGATGGTAGCAAGTGTAGCCTAGTCATATCTGGTGCAGCATAGCTCTTACCATTAGAGTTTCTCACAGGTCAAGCATTTGTGCTCCGACAAAGGAATGAAATGTTCCTTTGTTTACCTGAGCACCAGGGCCTGATGGTGACCCTTGTAAAGTAAGAAAGGACTGGTTTTAGAGATTTTATGACCTTTGAATTTGTTAGCGATTTCTTTCCCCCCTGCCTCCCTCCAGATTTCCACAGAAACAAGATTTTGAACCAATTACTTCATCATTAAAAGAGAAACTTCAGAGAACAGGAAAGATAAATATTACTGAAGTCCATAAGTCTGGTGTTCATGACAAATACTGAAAATTTATGAGGAACTACCTTTGTATTTTATAAGTTTACTTTATACATGAAGGGAATACGTTGTTATTTAAATGACATATTACTGGTGTTTTATCTCCTTCATTGCAAAAACCTATATATAGTTTGAATTTTAACAGGTCATGGTACTGATATACACCATGGTTAGACACATCATTACGCATATGGCAGCTCAGTGGGCTGAAATATTAGGTCAAATACCACTCTGAAGTGGAATTTTTGTTTTAACATCAGTTTTAATCACTGATTTTCAGACTTTTCACGAAAAGTCTAAGTGGATGTGGATTCATGTTGTTGGTGCATAGATGTTTTGGCAACTGGGAATTTAATTACTTTTACCTTATTTCACAGCAGCAAATATCATGGATATATGTTTCTTTGATATATATTTGTTGCTGTGGGTAAGCTTCAGAATTTTCCTGTTTCCTGCATATATTAGTTGCATGTAATGTAACAATACAAGATTCATGAAGATGAAAAGGGGAAAATGAAGCAAATACTTTAAGCACTTTTAGTGAGTGTTGTGAAAATATGTAAGGTAACTGCACCAGTTAACTGATACCATTAGTTACTATTGAAAGAGATGAGCCAGAGCTGCAGTAAATGCAGGAACGTGTGCCTGGAAACAAGAAACCTCTCATCAAAACAGAATTTTCCTTAGCTTTAGTGCCATCATGACAGAACTTAAGTTGTGCTATTAAGGAATGCTCAAGCTAAGTATATCAACCTAGAAAATGTAAAGTGGGATGAATTAATAATATTTAGATAGAGATCATAATGTTTTCCAGCCTAGTAACAGGTCTTCTCTGAAAGTGGGGGAGTAGATTTTGTGCTATGGGCTCTTCATTATTCAGAGTTAGTAGGTGATATTGCTGGCTTTTCCTCACAGCTGTTGAGAGCATCAGACAGGCATGCAGAAATTGTTATCACTTCAGGTCCTTTCCTGAGACATTTGAGAAGCAGAGAAAGAACCCCTGTACATGTAGAGGGGCTAACACAACCAAACCGTAGCAGTCATGATGCCGATAGGTTGCCCCGTGTTTGATAAAATGTGGTAGAAGTGCAGCCTCCCCTCAGGCACCATACAGTGGGCATTCTGTGTGATATTAAAAGAGTTTTCGTAGTGTGATAAAATGTAATTAAGCAACACTGAATTTGAAATTAATTTGGCAAAAACTCAGATGTTTCTCAGTAGTTTGTGTTGTTCATTAGTATGAAAAACTGTGGCCTTCACCACATTTACATTCATCTGAGGAGTATGTAATGAGGGAAAGTAGCAAGAAAACATATAAAAGCTGTCTGCATAGCAATGCAATAGCAGTTAAGAAATATAATAAAATGAACACAACCACCTAGAATTAAATGCTAATTAGAATGATGTATTGTGCCCATGCACAGAGTTTGATCTAAGCTGTTGATTACTGGTGAGCACAGACTGCTCAGCAACAGGCAGATAAACTTTCTAGATCCATCTCTCTGCCAAAGGAGTTCTATTCAAGGTGCTTTCTTATGTGATGTTCAACTGATTATCTGAACCAAACATTTTACTTTATGTTTCAGCACCAAAATATGTGCCTTATTTATTGAGCTTAGATATCCCTCATCCCTCTCACTGGCAATAATGACCCTGTGAGAAAATGTTATTTTAACTTTCTGTATAGGAACAGAGTCTGGAAGAAATTGGCCATTGGGTCATTGATTGCAGTGTTTCACAGCTGTAGGCAAGCACTAAATACAGTGGTTTCCAATCCCTTCTGGCAAGGTAATACAGCAGCAATCTCTTCATCACAAAATTGGAAAAAATATTTCATTTAGACTTGGGTTGGTTTTTTCTCTTCATCATAGAGACAAAATCAAAATATTTTGTTGTCATTGATTCTGAAAAGCTTGGATCCCTTGTTGCGTTGTGGAACTAATCACAGTCTACCTTAACCTTACCAACTTCAGAGGTATTATTTGGAATTATGGTGCTGCATGGTGAAGTAGTTCAGACCACTGCTGATATACCATTAGAATATTTTTGTCTGCAGTTCAAGAAATATGCAATGTAATACTGTGTTTCATAGGGATTTTGCAATAGCTTGTAGGTCGTAGAGTTCCACTTATAATTCTGCAATGAAAAAAAAAAAAAGAGAGAAAAATGGGCTAGAAACCTTAAAAGAGTCTGTCTTTAATTAGTACTATTTAATTTAGTTTTTTTATTTTCCTGAATCATCTGCCACCCTTAAGCATAGATGACTCCACTAAAGTGTTTTTCTCCTTCTGGAAGGAACCGTCAATGTATTTTATTTGACAGCTAACTAAAAGTGTACAGTTTTCCTTTCTTCACTTTCATGGCCTATTAATTTCCCTTATAAGGTCAATCAATTTTGTTACCATTAACCAATGTTACCACATTAGTCAAAGAGGTAGAAGCTGTTCCCAAGCTACATCTCTATGAACTCTGCTACTAAAATGGTCTTCCTCAACACTGATTAGGGCCAGAACACTGTGAACTTGGAGACTTGTATTCACCTAAAGCAAAGGAAAATTAAGTAATTTTGCCCTCAAACTATGCGGTGTGAACATTCAAAGGTAACTGACAGCTTTTTGAGAATGGCTGCCGGGTTCGTTAACCTTGCATGAAGTGGAGTGCTCCCCAGTGCCAAACTGGTTCTAAGGACTGTGTATTGCACCAAGGGTGCTGTAAATTTGTCAGCAGTGCCCAGTATTCTGTTTCAGGATTGAGACATTTGCACAGTGCAAGGACCTGTGCTGTACGCCAGTCTCCATCAGAAGACTGGAATGTGGGATAGGTGTAGGTGATACCCAGAAAAAATGGTGTAAGCTTCATTGCACTGGGAACTGGGGAAGCTCCTCAAAAGTAGGACAAAGACTGTATTTTTTTATTAGTATTCAAAATCACAGAAGGATTTAAAAAGAAAGAAAGAAAGATTGATCTGAGATCACAGGAAGTGCAGTCTTAAGGGTCAGTCATAACTGGGAGGTAATTACAGAGGATAAAGTAATGCTATGATTTAAGAAATAAATGTGAGCTCTTTTCTGGAGAGGAGTGGCAGAGATGTCCTCCCCCTCCTGGGTGATAATGTCTGTAAAGAAAGGGGGGGACACAGAGACAAGGTTCCATTTTAGGACACAAAACAGAATTTCCTAGGAAAACTTTTTGTTGTTTTAGTGAAAAATCTGTGTGTTAGTGATTTCCATGTAATGTATGTAGCAGGCTTAGGTGTACCTGAAATGAGGAGAGAAGTAAGGACTCAGACTCACCTGCCAGTTAGTGCAGTGATGCCCATGGTATTTACTTGGTAGGTGAGAGAATCACACTTGGAATTGTCATGCTTTGCTCACAACAGCAGCTTAAATCTCTTACATCTGTTTCAAATAAATACTTTTATTAGTTTACAGATCACAACAGACTAAAATTCGCTCATTCATCTCTGCTGGAGATTTTTTTGCATTTGGTAATTCAATATGTGATAAAGCCCTGAACTTCCAGCTTCCTCAGATCAGGTGGAGCAACTGCACTCTTATTTACCTTCTCTTCTGATCCTTCTTCCTGTGTTCCCTCACTTCTCTTTTGAAAGTTTCATTTCATGGAGAGAGAGAAAGTAATTTTAAATCATAAAAATTCTTTCCTAGCTTGCCCTGGCAGGCATGATGTTTTGGGTTCTTTTTGTGTCTTGTTTTCTTTTTTTTTTTTATTCCCTTATATTTATGTATCTCTTGGGCTGTGCAAAGTAAGATAGATCTTTGAATGTCTGTTCAAAATATATACCCAGAAATTCTATGGTCCAGGAACTGCATGGCAAAATGGATGGACACATCAATGGAATTTTCTCAAATTAATAAAAGTTTAAAAATTTACTGATCTAGAGCTGAGATCTGAATAAAATGGTTTCATACCTAACAGGTAATTTTTGACAGACAAATCTCTCTGGATTTAGAAATGCCAAGGCTTAGAATTAGAAATGTCAACTTCTCTCAGGTTTGAGAACAATTTCTACTGGTAGTGAGGTAATAGATACACAGAAATCAAGTCTAGAACATATAGAAAATGCTTATGTTTGGAGGATTTCTACCTTGACTGAGGTATAATAAGAATTTCAATCGCGAGTGGTTTTTACAAAGTCTAATTTCTCCATGACTCAGCAAGGAACCCACCTTTATTTTCTCAATTTTGCGATAAAAATTCATGGAAAGTCCTTTTGTTCACACAAGTAGTTAGACAAGAGCTTCTGTGTGTGTGAATAAGGCTACTAAACCATGAATGATTTTTTTTTTTTTTTTTTGGTGCAAACAAGGGTATTCATGCTGAAATTTCTTAACTAGGTCCCCAATACAGAAAGGCTTTGTGTATCTATGAGTTATGGGTTAGCAATCAGAGGGAGACAAAAAGTGTTTTAAAACATGAGAAATAAATAACCTTTCATATGGATTAATGTGAACATAAAAATTTGAATTACAGGATCATATTAGTAATAGCAAAAAATAATCACTGAAAGAACAGGTCTGTGCTCCTGGGAGGAAAACTACTATTCGGAAACATTTGGCTCATCAGCCTCACCTCCCTGTGAAGGTGATTGAAAACCCAATTCTGGAAGCCATTTCTAGCCGCACGAAGGACAAGAAAACAGGATTAGTCAGCATGGACCCACCAAGGGGAAGCCAGCTTTGACCAACTTGAAAATATTGTGCAAAAAAATAGTTGGCTTGCTGGATGATGGGGGAGTAGCAGATGTTTTTTCCTGGATTTCAGTAATTATTTCAATGTTGTTTCCCGTAAGATTCTCATACAGAAGCTGTTGGAGCACAGGCTGGATAAGCAGGCAGAGGTGGATTGAAAACCGTCTGAATAGCTCGGACTAGGGCATGGCAATCAGTGGTACAAAGTCTGGTTGGAGGCCAGTAATCAGCAGCAGAGAGCCCCAGGGATCTCTAGTGGTTCCAGTCCCATACAACACCCTCACTAATGGTTTGGATGATGGGGCAGAGTGTCTCAGCAGGTCAGCCGATGACACTGACCTGAGAGGTGTGGCTGATGCGCAGGAGGGTTGTGCTGACATCCAGAGGGACCTTGACAGGCTGGATAAAGGGGGAAAACAAACAGAATAACTTGCTTGCATCTACATTAGTCTTCAACTAGGATACCAGTGGGATCTGCACTCAAAGGGTGGTTTTGAACTTCCCTATCACAGCTAATGCAGCAATAGTGATAACAATTCAAATGTACATTTTAGTGGTTAGCAGCATTGCAGTGTTCTGAAGTGTCACCCTTTATGGCCATGTTTGAGACAGGAGAGATCTGCAGTAATTTCTAGCCATATCATGGCTTTTAACGCGAATATAATGAACACAGATGAAGGTGCTTATGATTTTTTCACTGCTGTTCTCAGTTCAGCTGTCCTTTCCATACTGAGTGGCTGTCACATTGAAAAATATTACAGGTTGTATAAAAGTAGACCTTTTCTGCAAGGTTAGTATACGCCATTTCCAGGTGGATATTAACATTTATTGATTGATCAGTAAATTTTTACTTAGACGTCTAAGATTATAAATTTCTGAACCTATAAAATGCATGATAAATTACTAAAGATGAAGGTTTTGGAAGAAGAATGTTGGAATCTCTTGCATACTTGTTGTCACAATCAAGATACTCTCATGCTGTTTCAATTTGTCCATGTTGAAAAACGAATTATGGATAAATTTACATTTCCTAGAGATGCTTCACATGTATTGAAGCCTAGGTCAAGCAAATATTATGATGGTGTAGAACACATGAGCACATTTCCAGAGGCTTTAAAGCTCCTTGTAGTTTACATAATTTGCATGACTCATGGTAAAAACTAATGCAAATTAATATTTCTTTGGAAAACTTGCATTTTTTTTAAAGCTGAAGTCTAAGTTTGATGCAAATTTGGCAGGGATCAATAAGAGTCAGAAGAAAGAATAAAGTAAGCTGGGGGGCAGCCAGACAAAGCAGCCTGGTTGCTCAACAGGCAGGGCAAGAAAATCTGATCCAGTGGCTTAACTGCCTGTCTGGAACCAGGAGCAGTTATGGAATGTCCTGGTAGTCACCAGCAGCCAAAGCACAGCTGAAGCAGTAATTCTTAAGGAGCAGAAAGAGGAAAATAATCAGGCACAAAAAGTCAAGACCTTATTTACCTAAAGAAATGAGTTATCCAAGGTAGTTGATAGGACTACACAATAAGTGCACTAATGTAGAGAACAATGTGATGTGCCTCAAAGAAGATGCAACAAAACTGCAAGGGAGCAGAGACTGTTGCCTGTCTCTTTGGTTGTAAATTGTGCAATCTTCATTCCTTAAAACTCAGCACGGATGGACTAGATATTTGTTACTTATGCTGCTGACTTCCTGGTTATGTGGTTCAGTTACTAAGAAGGTCAGTGAATATTCCTTTTGCCAAACACTACTGCAGCTCCACTAAATGTTTTAGAAATGCTCAATGAATCCTTCCTGAATTCTACCTGTACTCCTGTGAAATACCCCTGTTTCAGCTCCTTTTCAGCCTTTGCTACTTTTTCTTTGGGGGTCACTGTAAAATTGGGTGGGGGCTGTCTGCAAATTCTAACTGTCTATCTGCTCATTGCTAAGAATTGATTTTCACCTACTTCTTGTTTTCCTCAAAACCTCACCTTCAGGATTCTGTACTTCACAGAAATGAGGAGTCACCTTTCTGATAGCTGTAGTCTTTTAAAGTTCGTGATTTATCTGTGTAGAAATGAACTAGAGCTCCACTTTATAATGGATTTCATACTTTTGAATCCCTGTTATACCATGCATTTTTTAATGTCTTTATCCGTTTTTCTTGCTGCATGTTACAATTTGTTCTACTCTCTGCTGCAGTTCTGCTAAACTGAGAATTTGCTCTCGCCCACTAAACACAATTCCGATAGTGATTTACTGTGCTGTAAAGGCAATGCCCTTAGGTTCAGCAGAACTAAATCCTTCCAACCTCTGTAGCCTTTTGCATTATCTCTTAACTGTCTCAATTCTTTTTCATCAAACTGTTCAATCACAGATACCTGTGATGTTAAGTGTTGAAACAGACTCTCCTGAAAAAAGAAGCTTAAGCAGTCTTCATTAGACTTTGTTTCTTTTGTTCATTAAGCAGTGAAGCACCACTGCTTAAAATGTTCTGGAGTTTCGTGTCCTGTAAAGTACAGATTTAATGTACATTTATGATATGTTACACTATTCCTCTGAACTATGTTACAAACATGCTCTAAGATTGTCATGTTTGATTATGCACAGAATCATATAGAATCCATAGAGTCATAGAATCATTAAGGTTGGAAGAGGCCTTTAAGATCATCCAGTCCAACCACCCACCCAGCACTAACACCGTTACCTCCTAAACCATCAAACCACATCACCCAGGGCCAGACACAGACACCTCTTAAACGTGTCAAGGGATGGTGACTCTACCACCTCTCTGGGCAATCTATTCCAATGCCTGACCATCCTCAACTGTGAAATTTTTTTACTAATAGCTGATCTGAATGTCCCCTGGCTCAGCTCAAGGCCATTTCCTCTGGTCCTCACTGCAGGCATGGTAGAAGAGACTGGCCCTCTCCTCACTACAGCCTCCTTTCACGTGGTTGCAGAGCACAATAAGGTCCCCTCTGAGCCTCCTTTTCTCCAGGTTAAACTACTCCAGCTCCCTCAGCCTCTCCTCACAGGACATGTTTTCTACACCCTTCAAAAGCTTTGCCCCCCCTTACCAGGACATGCTTCAGCACCTCAATGACCTTTTGGAAGTTAGGGGCCCAGAACTGAATGCAGCACCTGATGTAAACTCAAAGAAATACTAATAATAATTTAAAAAAATCAAACTGTTTTATAAAGTGTCGGTAAATATGGCCTAATTTTCTAATTATGTATCACAGCTTCAGGATCTCTCTTTGTCTTTGAATTTAACCTGCTTGTAAATCCTTAACATATGTATGGGCTTAGCAATCAAAACAGATGTGACCGCTTTAATTTTCACTTTTGCTTTTCAGTTCAAGATTATTTTATTCTTCAGGAAGAACTATTTTTTCTCTTGAAGTTATTTGGGTGGGGACTTTAGTGACTTTGTTTTTTCACTGAAAAGCTCACAGCTACATTTTCTCATCTAATATTCAATTTCATATCAATAGGCAATCTATAATGCAGAAGGGTTCCCTCGGTGTGTAGGGCAAGATGTCAGCCCTCTGTCATCCCTGCATTCAGCTTTTGAAGATTAAGGCTTTCTTTAGAAGTCCCTTTCAGTTTGGTTTTTTTTTTTTTTTTTTTCAACTTTTTCTTTTAATACAGAGCACTGATATGCTGGTATTTAATGTTTTTAAATTGAAAATTATTGTAAAATGGTTACGTTCGTGATATCTAAATATGGATATTGGATGCTTAGATCTGTGCACGTTTTTACAGTTAATGCACTTCCTGTCCATCACAGCTTCTTGTGGTTCTATGATTTTTCTAACTTATTATTGTCTTTTCATTTTCTAATTTCCCCTTGTGATTATCTGTTTGTCCAGTGTAAATGCATCTCAGTTTTCTTCTAACATCTTTTTGACATGTCCTTATTGCTTCTCCTGATTTAGGTTTCTATCTTGTAGCTGTCATTCCAGTAGCTTTATATCTTTGATTCCAATCACTATTTGATCTCTTCTAATGGAATCAGTCAGTGTGCCATAATTACGTGGCGAACTTGTTAAGTGACTGTCAGTCAAAGATTCCTCAAATTTAGAGAAATGAAAGGAATTCTGTTTATGAGAGATGCATGTGATGACAATGATGTCCTTCAAAAGTTTCACTTTTCTTAGGAGCACAGTATTTCTCCTGCACCTTTTCAGAGACAATTTTTTCATTCTGTATTAGTACCAAGCTAACAAGTAAATGGAGAATTTCAGGTACTGCTATATTCAAAAAATAGCAACATTTTTTTGTGATTGCTTTCGAGTCCAGTTGGTCATGTGAAGATTCAAAAGCCTGCATAAATCTTCTCTCAAAGAACATCAGTTGTTTCTCACTCTCGGTAGTATTCTTCTTTCTGTCTCAATTTCTTTGAAAACTTATTTTTCAAGAGTTCATTTCGGTATAGTGCAACAGCTGTAGAATGTCTGGTTGTAGAGCAGCCACTGAGAAGTTAGAAATATTGTTTCTGTGTGATCTAAATTTCTTTGATTATGTAAGAAATAACTAAGACACCCCAACACTTTTAAAAAAACTGTGGGGAAGGTGACGTAACTGACTTCCTGCCATTTAGAGTGTTAAGTGTTGAACTGTCTTTCTAATCAGACTTATCTTGACACAGGTGTTTTTGGTTTTTTAAAATTTATTTTTAATTTCTTTTGCCACTCAGCCTTGCCCCTTTGTCTTTTGTCCTCTATGTTCCAAGACCGTAGTCTTTCTTGGGAGCTGGTTTATGTTTGTATATACCAAAATGACAAGGTTGTTCACTGCACAGGCTGACAGTGATGTTCAGCAAAACCCAGAACTATAGTCAGGGCCACCGTGAAGCCAGAGTCATGACTGCCTGCAAGAAGATCACACTTCAAGGTCACGCTGGGCTAAGGTGCACAATCAGCTCAGGCTGCAGGGGAACGTGTTCATGCAGGGAAACCTCATGGGCCCCATTTGAGATCATGCGGTATGCTGTGTTGTCTTGGTCCCTACTTTTCAGTGCACATATTTAGTGAATTCTATAGAGTCAAAATGAAGTATTTGAGAAAAAGCTATTAAAAATTTATGAATAATGGTGGGATAACTCTTGTGTAAGAGTGGATGTTTCAGTTCAGTTTGCTGTTTTCGCTCTACTGTGAGGAATTGTATAAATTCACATTAAGGATGCCCACAGGACATATGGAATAGGGTCTCCTTGCTGACCTGAAGTGAAAAGACTCATCACCACATGATGGACTTGGAAAACTGCTAACAAAATATCAAAAAAAATCATTAGTTAGGCTGTCAGTGTCTTCTTTCACCTTTCCCCTGAAACCCTCGGAGATCCTCATGTCTAACCCCTCATCTGTGAGGCTGGGAATTTCAGTCTGCTGCGATGTTGAATTTAAGACTGCATGGAGAAATGAACAGTCTACTTTTGTCTTCTGAGTTAATGAACCTCAGAAACTCTGAATCAAGCTACAACCCAGTGATATCTATAGGCAACAACAAAAATCATGATGAACATGTCTGAATAAAGTTTGGAAGCTGGTAGGATTATCTGGAGGGTATAAAAGAATGAAGTATGGAAATGTGTTCATTGCTGGGAAGGATAGATTGAGCTTGCCACAGAAAGCCTATAATGTCATATGTTTTACTGGAAATACTGCTCAGTCACGTTCAGAGACGGAATAGCTCATTTAGGTAAGAAGATATTACCAGCATTGCCAGTGGCAGGGAAACAGGCAAGCCATCAGCTTGTCGTCATCTGCAATTTCATTGGCTCTTTCATCCTCCTCAGCACTCCACAGTGGACGAACAGTAGTCTGGTACAGAGGTTTCCTGGGAGATTCCGTGCAAGCAAAGCCTGCTATGACTCTGTGACCCTAGGCTGCCCATAGGCACTATGATGAGGAACTTGAACAGTCTGTACTGGGCTTGTCCTTTTCATACAACCTTTTGTAGGTGCTGTTGAGGAGATTACAGGGCTTGATGAACCTTTCTGTATGGCTCAGTACAGTTCTTTCCTTGTTTTTTACACGTGTTAGGGAGAAGAGGATATGTGGGTATCAAGTTGTGCCCTGAAAATTTTAAGTTGCTTTCATGCTAGTTTTCCCCTTTTTAATGGGAGAGCTCAGTGCATAACTCATGAAACATCTTAAGTATGTTGTGTGATGTGAGTGTGCCTTCCCTCTGATGCACCAAATTGCACAGCTCCGTCATTTGTTCTGTCTGGTCATCTTATAATTTAATAATTTTTTCTTAATGAACTTCGAACCCCAGGATTAAATTATTTAAGAAGAAGAGAGGTATTTGAATGACAGCAACTCATCCATGTTGGATACAGGCGCTAACAGCATCCTTAGGTTCCTAGTCCTCTGGCAGACCTACTACAGTGTTGCATACCACGGTTGCGTGATGTGTCTTCTCATCTCAGGTACTTATTACACATCCAGATGCTGATGGAGAAGGCAGCTCAAGACAAGTCTGTATTTTTTTCTGTGAGATTGTATGATATCTGGATAAATATGAAGTTCTGAAACTATAAAGCAAAACTTAAGGAGAGACAGGGAAGTTATGCAAGTAATTCAGGAAATACATAAAATGGTTCTTGGTTACCTTTGCAATTTAAGATCTTGACAAGCTGTTCTGTGGGAACAGTAAGGAAACTGTGCAGGAAATTTAGTAAACAGTTTGTCTGAATATACCAACAGTGAAATACTCCATCATCCATCTGTTGATTCCTCCATCTATTCATCTGGTGATTGCTCTAGCATTTCCTTTGTCACAAAACATGCATCACAGACTCGACTTCCTGCTGAGGGAGTCGCTTTAAAATGGCAGCCCACACTGAGAGACATCAGAACAATTCACAGCTGGGCAGATGTTGAAACAGTGCCGGTATAATACAGTATTTTTAAAGGGCCTCGTAGCAATTCATTTGCAGATTCAGCCTTTACAACTACAACATTTATCCTGGAGTATTCAAATGAATTGCCCTTAGTTAGGAATCTAAACATATCTAACCATGCACTGTTTCTTGGGAGAACACTTGACTGGAGTGCTCTGGGTGCTAAATAATGATCTTAGATGTATCAGTAATACCTCTTTCCTCTTCAGAGATAGAGCCTCTATTGCATTGGAATCTAAATGAAAATCACTCATTTGGATTTCCAAAGCAGTCCATTTTTGCAATGAACTTGTCTATGAAAAGCTACATTAGGCCTCTTTCACCTCCTGTCTCTAGGACAAAATGTAAACTTTTCTGAATGACTTCCAAGCTGAGATTTTGTGGGACGATCGTGACACCCATCTGTTAGGATACACCTTTAGGATACAAGGTGTGAAACCCTCACAAGTAACCAGCATTGGGGCTGTTTGTCTCATCTGCCTCAATTCTGGATGTCCTTTTGCCCATGGCCTGCACCTGCAACCTTAACTGTGCTGATTGTGGATTTCTCTCTTGCATCACTCCTGGGCAGTTCCAGGAATATTATGTAGATTCTCTTCAGTTCATTTTTTGAATGGAGGAAGTGATATTGAGCACAGATGTATATTCTTGTCTAATGGCAAGTCTAATAACACAGCCAAGTTTCCTCATATTTATTGTAAGCTTGGAGTAAATGCCTGTGTCTATTTAGTGGATTAAAAGACACTTGGTAATTTGTTCAGTCACAGGAGTGTGATTATGTGCTTGATGTGTGTTTCAGTTCAGCCAAGAATAAAATGCACCATGGCATGTACACAAGCAAAATCTGAGAGGCTTAATGGTGCCTTGCAGCAAGCTTTCAGAAAGGATGCTCAGGTTCTTAAGAAGTAATTGTTTTGTGAGTCATCCTCTGAAAAAAAAGAATTTTTGTATATAAATCAAACTCAAGTTTTTAAGGATTATACTTTGCCTATCAACTACTGATACCCCAAAGTAGATGAATACCCACCTTGGTGTAGGTAGATACTCAGTAAGATCATTCCGACTCCCTATACAGTAAATGATAGATGAAAAATAAACAAGATATCTAAGATCAGGAGTGTAGATTTTTGATCTCTGATCTGCCACAATAAAAGTGAAAGCTTTGTAGGCTGTGTTTGTTACTGGGTATACAGCACTGACTGCGATATATGAGTGACTGCAAAGCTGGTTATATAGTTTTGCCAAAGATTACTAGTTAAATCACCTGCCAGGACACACACGTAAGGCTCTTGTGAGACCCATCTCATATTTAGAGCTTGAAAGGGGAGAAATTGCAAGGAACTCACCATAAAATGCAACGTTTTGGTGCCTCCAGGAAATTCTGTGAGGCATTTACTGGCACCAGTAAATGTTGGAATTAAGTTTAGGACAATGAAGGATGTCAGTCAAGGGTTATAATATGGGACATATATTCATAATGTATGAATTGTTGCTTTGGAAATTGCCTGTGCTGTGCACAATTAACTGCTTATTTGACATGTTGCTGTCTAAGTGAAGGCAGTGTAAATGCTGTTTGTTTTCAGAAATATGCTGCTTATTCCATTAGCATGTAACAAAACAAAATTTAATCCCAGTGAAAGCATTTATTAAATCATTACTATATAAAAGTAAAGAAATAATAAGACCTACAGAAAAGACTTTAGGAAGAAAGGATCTAAAATAGTATTTGGATAGCAAATATAAAAGAGCACAAGCATATGATATATTGTGGGGAAGCCTATCACCAAGACCGTAAGTATATATTTGTATGTGTATGAACATCTCTGGAAAGTCTGAAGACATTTTCTTCTACTTGTGACAAGGTAAAAAATTTGTATTGCTTACTTATAGAATACGGTTTAATTTAAGTTAAACTGAGAAATATGCTGGTGGCCTCACTTCAATTTTTTACACAAATTTAGTTGGAACATTAGACCAAGAAATCTATTTGGGCCACCTACTTTCTTTTATCACTTACCTGGGAAACTCCTAATACTGTTTCTATTCTAGATTTTGTATTTCTCTATGTGTCTGGGATTAAGTATCTCTGTATATTTTAGAGTTTGAGCAGCTATACATTCATATGACAGCTAAGCTCCATTACAGTTCAGAGATGCAGTGCCTGAACTGCTAAATTCTTGAGATATTTTTTGCCTGCAGGAATTGTCAGAGTGGGCACTTTACCAAGCAACCAGAGCCGTGGTGGAGGTGTCAGAGATTAGTTCAAAACAGCATCTGAATTTTTACCTTTTTTAAAACAAGAGTTAGGGTACATCTCAAGATAGCAAAATATTAATTTTTAGGTCTCCTCAGCTCAAAAGCTGCTTCTGCTCCTGAGGATGCTATAACCACTGAGCTGATACAAAATGCGTTAATTTTGCTATTCAACTTGCAGCACTAGGCAGCGACAACAAGATTCTTAGAATGAAGAGAGTCTGGGGAAGACAAGATATCACCTGGGAGCAGGAAAGAAAATTTTCCTGTTCATATTTTATATTAATGCATTCTTCTGGTTTATTCAATTTGCTAGTGAGTTGGAAAGGATGTGTATGAGGCAGAGAGACAGGGGAGGACATTTATGTATAGTACTCAGGATTGTCAGGGAATTTTAAAGTCTATCAGTTCTGATACATTTTCCCCAAACTGATCTTTAGTAAAATTTTTCCCCCCTTAAGCTTAAGCCACTTTTATATTGTTTTATAAACTGCAGAATATGAGAAGGGCTGCACTGGCTATCCCACTGGGAGCCTGAGACTAGTGTTGTCTCAGAGGTGATAAAAATTTGTATGACGAATGTTCATTTAGCATGAAATAGTCAAAATTTAAAAAAAAAAAATATTCAATGTAACTGTTTCAGTACACAGTAATCTAAAAAGTGCTTATTTTATCTAATTTTCTATTTTAGAAGGATGATATTCACACTATAAATATCAAAATTACTGAACAGTTAACAGCATTTAATGCTATCTGTACCTTAAATGATCTTCTGCAGGCAGGGGAACCAGATTAACTTTAATTGTAAAAGGCAAAATAATTCTAATGTGTTTAAAGTCACGAATGACAGTAAAAATTCCAAGTGTATGCTTAAATATATCTCTATCAACACCAAGCATTAACATTTAAACCCTGATCTCATCATAGAATCACAGAATACCCCGAGTTGGAAGAGACCCACAAGAATCTTCAAAGTCCAGCTCTTGGCCTTGCACATCCCCAAAAATCACACCATGTGCCTCAGATTGTTGTCCAAATGCTTCTTGAGCTCTGTCAGGCTCAGTGCTGTGACCACTTCCCTGGGGAGCTGTTCCAGTGCCCAGCCACCCTCTGGGTGAAAAACCTTTTCCTATTATCCAACCTCAGTCTCTCCTGACACAACTTCAGGCCTCGGAACCTGCCACTAGTCACCAGAGAGAAGAGATCAGTGCCTGCCCCTCTGCTTCCCATCATGATTTTATTAATCTACTATAGCATGATAGTAGCTGTCAGCAAGTATGTGTGTAATTTTAAAATTTTAAAAGTACTAATAAATATGATAGTTACCCTTCATCCACTAAAATGGTAGAAGCAATGAAGACAGAAAATGACAGAAATTTCTGCTGAGATTACAGGTCTGTAAAGCTCTGTAGTCTGCATTACTACATGATGTGCCTAATTTATGTTTTTTAATCCCTTGATAATTAGCATGTGGACTCATGGTGTAATTATTAATCTATATAAGCAGTCAAGCAAGCAGGTCAGACACCTCCAAAGAGTAAATCATAAGGCTTAAAAGATCTCATCTTTCCAGTTATGCCATAGAGTGCTTGAATAGCATAGTGTGGGCAATCTCCCACACCTGCTTTGCAGGAAACAGGTGAGCTCCAGCATTAGGGAAGAGCACAGACATCCTAGACCTGTCTGAAGGACTGGTGGAGCCCTCTGACCTCACAGGTTTCAGAATGCCAGCAGGCACTGAACACAGTTTCAGCACCTCCTTACCCACCCCCTGGCTGCATGGTAGATTAAAAACCTATATGCCATCCAGAATGTTTTGATTGTGTGGAGCTACATTCAGGGATGTAGGAAACTTCATTATCTAGTACAGAGGCAATGAGTATATTTAGATGAGCATATTTAGATGACTGACAGGTCTGATAGGATTGTCCAGTAAGTGGTCTAAGTTATTGCATTGAATTTGAGAACAAATATCAATAAGCCAAGTGCAAAACTTTTGTTTTGTTTGTTTGTTTTTTGGAGTTTTTTTGTTTGTTTGTTTGTTTTCTTTTCTTTTTCCTGAGGAGTTTCTGAATGGGTTTGAGCAAAAAAGAGGATACCATTCAGTACCAGTAAGAAGATACCATCTTCCCAGTAAGATGATACCATTCAGAATGACAAAGAAGCAGACCTGAAATTTTAGGAGGGCCTTAAAAAATCTCTTTGCTTCAGAAGTTATTTTTTAAAACTGTGAGCAATGAAATTAGAGTTTACACATAATAACCATAAACAACATCTAATAAATGAAGCATGACTAAAGTCACATTTTTCATGGGAAACATGAAGAAAAACTGCCTTTGTCAGTGGAGGAGTAACTGGGACTTGCATCTCTACTAAGAAAAAGTATAGGGAAGAGGCTGGGGCAAAGGAGCTCTCAAGCAGAATAAAAAAGATGAATAAATGATCCCCACAAGTCACAAGTTGTAGACGTGTGAAAAGGGATTTCCAGTAGGTGTCGTCTCACCTTTAGGCCTATCACCTTTTGCATCATCAGCTTCATTATCTTCAGACTGCTCCACTCCCTCTCGCACGTAGGTTGCTCTTATATTGGTATATGGCTTGTATAGCATTGTAACAAGAGAGTGTCATTCAAATTTCTTTAAAGTTTATCTGCATCAGACATGACTTTTATCCATTACTGTTGTTGGTTTCCATGTGGTGATGAAGTTCAATCTGTTCAAATTGTCTGGTATCTACAAAGCTGGAAGTTTAACTGTAATATAGTTATGACAGGTGCCTTTAGAATTATTAAGATGCATGTTTTTTAGGTGCTTCATGAGTTTTCTTAAACAAAATTATTTTCAATTTCCTGTAATATCAAGAAGATATGAAATATCTCAGCATCAGAACAGACTAGATTTATTACCTGGAAATGTTATTTCAGTTTTACTCCTTAGTTATTTCAACAACCTGCAAGAAAGCAACACGAATATTCATAGTTTGAGCTTAGATGATGGATTTCAAAGATTATTTCATATTGGCAGTTAATTTTCCATTAATAGATTGGTGTCTGACTTGAGTGATTAGTTAACAAATGCAAAACCTTTCCCATTATTTAGGTCTGAAATATGAGGAAGGCGGAAGGTTGCAAGGGAGAAAAGCGATGAAGGGTATGTGTAGGACCAAAAGTTAAAGCTAATCTAATTATCTAATAGTTGAGTGGCACTAGGTGGTAGCAAAATGTCTCTGTCAGGGTGGCAGAAATCCCTCCCCAGCAGAGCTGATTTGATATCTTTGACAGTGTGATAGATGGTTTTGCAACAGACTGTGTACCCTGGTTTGCCAGGAGCTGATGTGAACCTCTTTCAGCAGTTTGTGCCCTCTTTCATGCCAGACGTTGGCCGGATTGGTTCATTAGCTAGGGAGCCCTCCTGGTGTATTTCACTGCCTTACAGATACAGCCAGTCTATTTTCTCATGCAACAGATATGAGGAAATAGCTGCTCTGTTGATTTGCTTCATATTTGTACACTAGTGAAGCAGCAGGCAGAAGCTCAAACTATAAAGCTGGGAAAAGATCCATAACTGGCAATTAGCAGTAATTGTGATAGCTATAACACATTCATATCACACTGGTTTCAAAATGCAGTTCTTTGGCACTGGAGTACATTTAAGGAAAGCACAAATTATTTTTCTGCCGTTATCCCTTTCAGTACTGTAACAGAATTTGGAGGATGTGAGAAAACTACATTTGCAGGGAGAACATTTCCCTGGAGAGCTGTCCCCCAGCTTCCTCTGTAGGTTTCATGTTAGTGGAAAATGAGAAAAAAGGAAAAAAAACCTCATGGGCAGTATTCAGGGATTCTTGATTGTTGTGGATTCTTGCATGCCAGTATAACTTCTTTTTCTTTCTTTTTCTTTTTTTTTTTCCTTTGACTTTAAGCTTCATGTTCCATGTTGCACCTATCCCTCCTTTACCATGGACTCAGCACTGGTGAGGCTGCACCCTGAACCCTGTGTTCAGTTCTGGGTGACATTGAGGTGCTGGAGTGTTTCCAGAGAAGGGCAAGGGAACTGGTGAAGAATCTGGAGCACAAGTCTGAAGCAGAATGGCTGAGGGAGCTGGGGTTGTTTAGCCTGGAGAAAAGGATTCTCAGGAAACCTTATTACTCTCTACAACTACTCAAAAGGAGGTTGTTGTAAGGTGGTTGGTAGCCTCTTCGCCCACATAAAAAATGACAGAATAAGAGGAAATGGCCTCAAGTTGCACTAAGGCAAGTTTAGATTGGATATTAGGAAAAATTTCTTCACTGAAAGGGTTGCCAAGCATTGGAACAGGACGCACAGGGAAGTGGTGGAGTCACAGTCTCTGGAAGGGTTCAGAAATGGTATAGATGTGGTGCTCAGAGACATGGTTTAGTGATAGACCTGGCAGTGTTGTGCTAATGGTTGGACTCGATGATCTTAGAGGTCTTGTCCAACCTTAATGATTCCATGATTTCATTATTCTAGTATAGAGTAAGATCTAGTTTAGCACTTTGTGTATGTCATTGGGCAACACGCCATTGTGTAAAGCTTACCAGATAAACTGGAAGAGTACTCGCAGGAGCCAGGCATTCAGAGGACCTTGGTACAGGAAATAACAGAACTTCTTCAGCTGATAATCTCTTGTAAGCATTTGCAGCTAACCAGAACCTCATGTTACCAGTCCATTGAGTAAAGATATTACTGAGCCCTGCTGCCTTTTAATTTATTGTTTGTATTAATGGCATCTAATTTCCTGCATAAATCACAAATATCTAATGAAATTTAGAATCATCAGTGTCTGTAATTATTAATTTACCCATAATATATTAAATTTTAAAATGCAAGAACCTTCTTTGACTAATTTTTAACATATTTGGTTACTTCCCTTTTACAAAGAAACAAACTTTGTTAGTTATTTCTGCTAATAGCGCTGCCAACACCATTGAAGTGCACGCAATTACTTGTGAAGTCACAAACAAATTAGAAATCTACTGTATCTATTTAGAAAAAAAATCCTATGTTTGAATAATTTATAACCCTGGAATCCAAATTCTTGTTGTTTTTGAACAGTTTAATCCCTATGTGATTCTCTGAAGAATTGTTCTATTTAATCTCTTAAGTCACCTTTATACTAGTCTGGGGTTTTTTTTTTTACTTACCATTTTTTCTTGATAGGTTATTTTATATTAAGCTTTTTAACATAGATATGTACTTAGTATTTGTTGAAAAGCACAGGGAAAGCACAGAGGAAGATTTCAATGTTTATTTGGGGTATTTTTTATTCTTTGATTTACTCTCATTTTCTTGTTTTTCACGAATATTCATCCTCTTCCTAAAAGAAAAAAATACTTTTGTCTTATTCTGCCCCTATTAGGAAGTTGGTCTCTAAAAAATATTTTTCAGCAACAGATGTTTCTTCTATGAATGTATCAAGGAAATGTAAATATTTGATGCTCAACAAGATGTTATGAACCAAATCTACTGGGACCATAAGGAAGTCCAAGGATCAGAGTTACAGAATATGTGCTGATGCAGTGTCATTATGTCTTGCATATGCAAGTTTATTCTTCAATTTAGATCTGGTAAAGATTGCAGTAAAATAATTATTTTCTAATTATATCATTAAAAAGCTTAATATCAAAACTGAAATAAAATTCAAGCGTTCTTTTCCAATATGAAATTAATTTCAAGAGCATTTCCTTACTGAAAAGATATAAAGTATTAAAACTAATACTGAACACACAAGGTCCTTGATAGAAATTCAAATCTAAAAACCACCCTCAACTCCAAAGAAAGCTTCAGCACAAGGCAGAGGAAATTTTGACCTCTCTGTAATGAACATAATATGATATCAATCAAGTAAGAATCCTTCTCTTGTTAATTTTTTGTCTTATGTCATGATAGTCTCTCAGATCTGTGCTGTTTCCTGCTGAACTAATTTAAAAGTCAGTTTTAAGGCAAACCTCACTTCCTTTTTTGGGTTTGCAATAGAAAGGCTTCCTATTAAACTCTATAGATGATATTTTTAGGGAATCAGTGCCCCAAGAAATCTTTGACAGGTAAAAACTACAGTAAATGAACCAAGTGTTGATTTAAGTTACATTTAACTTTGGCAGGTTGTTAACCAAGATAGTTCTATACTCTCCCATGCTGAAACTTGACTGTGGCAAGAAATCAAACTACTGATTTGGCAGTTGAGGGAATCAGGCACTTTAGCTAATAATTCAACATATGGAATCGATGTGGAACAATTTGTTATTAAAAAAGAGTTTAGTTGTGGAGGTTAAGAAATCTGAGGGAGTGTTGTGGATCTGACACAGAAATGAAGGAATGAAATATGGTACCTTTAGGGTACCTGCAAATATTCTGCTATCGAAGGGACCTGAAGGAAAACAAAGAAATGGAAAAAAGCAATGAAAAATGTCAAAATATCAATCTATTTAAAACCTGTTTTGATTGCAACTGAGATTTTTTTCTTGCCTTGGTAAAATACTGTATTGTACGGCTTAAATTATCAGCTGATGATTTATCTGAATAATGCCTTATTGCTTCACATCTTAAGGCTGGTGGTGGAGATGGTGAGGTGCTGGAGTGGAGATAACTTTGCAGTTGATATCTTACTGCATGCTGGAGTGCCCTCCTGATTACTTTTCAGCATATAAAGATTTTTCTGTGTCTAATGCATTTCCAGCTCACTGTCAGCCTGGAGGCACCAGTGTTTTGGTTTGTATACTAACCACAACACAGACTTGCTCTTATCAATTTATCTTAAAATTCCAGTTCCTTCAACCCAGAAATTTTTTATAGTTTTTGCCAAGAATATTGAAAACAGGCAAACAGTTAAGACTATTTATAAAAGGCATAGAGATATGAAAAAAAAATTGCTTGAAATAAGAGCAAACTAGAAGAGTTCTCTTCCTTTCTTCTTTCTTCAGATGATTTTTTTCTTTTTCTTCTAGCAAAATATTTATCAAGGTTTCTTCTTTGTGTGTATATTATATTTCAAGCTGCACCTTTTAGAGTGTTAACCTTTCTGACCTTCAGCACAGAGCACTCCCAGAGGATACCTCCTTCTGGTGTCTCTGTTAACCTTTCTAGACCACTACTCTTTTGAAATTTTCCACAGACTTCAAACAGATTAATTCTTTCTTAAAATTCATCCAGGGGACAGTTTAACTGTTCTTCCTCAAAAAAACCTGTTCCTGTTTAGAAGAGTGCCTTGATGGAGGTGCCTTCAAGGGTTTTAGATGGTTTTGGGTGTCTGACCCAGCCTCTAACTGATGACCCAGGAGGGCACAGGTTCTCTGTAACTCCTGAGAGATGGCAAGACCTGTGTGGTTGTCTTGGGTACCTCAGAGCACTGGATGAAGCTCAGATTAAGACTTCTAGCTTTTCTGTTTGATTGTTTTCTTTTGTCTGATACTAGATGTGATTATAAATGTGCAGCAGCTCCAGGCAGCAGCAGCAAGTTTTGAGTAACTGATCCCGCAGTCATCTGTCTCAAGCATATTATAAGAAAGCTGCACATAAATGTGGCACAGCTGAATAAAGTCGAAGGGTTTAGGTAAACAGTCTTTCATATTTCAGGAGCTCTCTGTTAAGCAGAAATAATAGCATTAGCATCTGGGTAAAATATGGAAAAAACAAGTTTGCAATGATTTTTAAAATTTTTTTTAAAAATTAAATAGCTATGTGCCTTACACATGTCCATCAATGTACTCTCAGAGGCTTCTAATTAATTTGCAAAGCATATTGTGAACTGTCTGAATAACTGTCTGAATAACTGATTTCTATGGAAAATGAGTTTCCGAGACATGTTAGAAGTATTAATTGTAGCTGAATACCTAATGTCCCTCTTTATAATTTCTTTTCTGAAAATGACTCCCTCATCTTCTAAAACAAAGAATATCATCTGTCCTTGCTGACTAGTTACTGCTGCAGTGTATGTTTCTCTCATGCTTCGAAAGATTATTATTTCAATTTTTCTGTTTGATTCCTACCAGAAATCCCCCTACAACTTGTCTACTAATCTGAAAGGGTAGAAAGTTTAAGAAAACTTGAATTTGTGTGCCTAAATGTAATGGTCTCGCTGGTGGAAGGTGAGTTGCAAAGCCACCAGTTTTTGTTCAAAGTCTGCATTTACCTAGGCAGTGTGTACTTTAGAGAAGTGGCCTGCTTTGCTCCATGGCTTTCCCACTGTGGGAAATATGATGCTGCAAATATGTGTTTTGCAGGCCTCATGAGGTGCCCTAGCTAGCGTTTAACAGCTAGCTGAGGTAATAATAGCAGATTAATTGTGGTATTTAATCTCACCTAATTTTAGATTAGTACCGTGCAGATCTGAAATAATCAACCTAAGCTATTTTTTACAGTCCACAAAGAGAATTAAGCAGTTGCAGGTTGTAATTCATCTGACATTTTGAACATCCTTATTAGAGTGAATTATACTCTAAATCTGTCTCCACTAGTTATGAAGAGAAACAGGAGACAAGCAACATATAAACACCTAGATTGTAGAGGTCTATATTTGATCACATTTAAATATTTACCCTAGGTCACTCCCAAGTTTTGAATACTATATTTTAATTTTCAGTTTGATTCATCTGTATTTTATTAGTCATCTTACCTGGATATTTGAAGGCCAGCTCTCATTGACCTATATGCCTGCAGAGCAATAATCAATAAGCGCAGTCCTCATAACTGATTTCCTTTCCCATCTCCCTCATATCCTTAAATCAAAACCAGCCAAACTAAAGCCACGTGTGTTGTTTCTATGCTTCAAGCAATGTTACATCATGTCACAAAACCAGATTAGGAACATTCATACTTCTTATCCTATGTATAAGGATCTCATCTCTTCAGATGTTAAATAATCCCTTTTCTCATTTCTTCTGTTGAATTATAACTGCACATGTTGCACTTGTACTCAAGTTATATTGTATAGCAAGATTGCACAAAAACAAATGTAAAATAGGAGTTTGAAATGGAAAAAAAGTTACTACTTTCTATCTGATTTAACTCAGAAAATTTATTACTAGTGCAACTACTTACAACAAAGGTGTAAAAACAAAAAGGCCAGATTTCAATCTGATGTAGATCAAGGTAAGTACATCAAAAACATTGAAGGAACATTAGTCTGATCTAACTAAAGGCATGGTAGTTGTGCAGAAGTATTCTGAATTTTTTTTTTGGTGAACAGTTACAATGTGGGAATAGGAAATCAAAGTAAGATTTCTTAAATCTTAAAGTTAGGTTTTATAAAGCTCATGTTTTCTTCTGTTTCTGTTGCAGTTGCATAAACTCCCTAGGTAAGCGCTGAGCACAGGAAAGATTTTTCATTGTCTCATTTTCATTTGATCTGAAAGAAAGCCTTAGGTAAAAGACTACTCTGTTATGGTTCAAAAAGTGAAGATTCAGAACGTGGGGTTTATCTTACTCCAGCTTTGCTCTGTTGTAGCTCTGTTGATTGCCACTCCGTTCTGATTGTCATACTGACTTCTGATCAGCCAGCTGTTGCCTGTTATTTTCTTTGATAGGTAGGGACAGCAGGGACTGAAAAATGCTTCTCCATATGAAAGAGAGTTAAAATGGAAAATCTCAGTCAGAAGGAAGAACAGAGCTTTACTTATTTTTTCTTTGATACTGTATTCTAGCAGACAGAAGATAGACAGACTGAGGGATTCTCGACAAGTATATTGGTGCTTAGTCACATATATTTTGTTGTGCTGCAGGAAAGTTAGTAATGACCTTTGAAAATGTATTAATAAAATATAGGTAATATTTTTACCTATGTTGTAGCACAGGTAATTACAATAGATGTAACATTCTATTGTAATATTCATTATCCATTTATCTTTCTTATATATTTCACAGCAGCTTGTAAACCTCTGAATTTTTTAAAAGCTTGCCTTAGAGAAAGAAATGCATTTTAAAGTTATGGTCTCAGATTAATCAAGAAAATAGAGGCAAAGAAGCACATGATAAAATAAAAAAAACCCCCTTAATCTCTCTTGAATTTTGCTACTTGTGAGTTATGTATGGGAGCTTTAAAATAATTTATTTTCAATATTTTACATTCTTTTACTGTCACTGAGAACAAATGGCTTGTATAAAAAGGGCTTAACAGAAAAAAAATATATATTTATTTTTCATGCTTTATCATTAAGCTATGAAACATAAAAATAAAACTAAAGTCTCATGCTTTTCCCAAGACCAACATTTTTCATTAAAATGCTACACAAATTTCAGTTAATTCTCCTTTACCCTTTTTGTATGCCTAAGGCAAATGCTGAAGAGCTCTGAATTTTGAGGCTTTTCAGACCCACAGCTGAGGAGAGCAGTGCTTTGTGCTCTTGTGTGGTTCATAGGCAGACACGATTTTTTTTTTCTTTGATCCCTTTGTGTTTAGCAATCATTTGGTTTTTTTCCTATGGTGGTAATTTTTACTCCTTTCCTTTTTTTTTTTATTCATCAGGACTCTTGTGGGCCTCAGAAAAAGCCAGGAGTGGTGCCCAAGTACCTGGCATCACTTGGTGACCTCCCTGAAGGTGACCACAAAGGAAATTGTTGAATTTCAAAAGCAAAGATCTGTCCTCTGCTTGCAGAATGCACCTTCTAAATGAAGAGCCACCAGATGAGAAAGGGATGGTTTATGTACAAATTACCCTTCATTAATTATGAGAGAGTTATAAGAATAGCAGCTTCCATAAGGTCAGCAGAGTTCTGGTCTGTCAGCAGCTCCCTACAACTTAAGTTTTTCTAATGCTTAGCAGTGGAATGACAAGATTTTTTAACTCTTTTAAAGCTGTCTAATAGAGGAGATGGATGAAACCAGTTTCTGTTGCTGGTGCCCTAATTTCCATTCAAACATCATCGCTGAATACCAACAGTGAAATGTTGATAGTTGGCATGTCCTTCTTGTGCAAACAGGTTGCTGAGGTAGCCAGGGCTGACTACAGTGTGCAGGGAAATTAAAGACAAAAAAACAAACAAAAAAACCCAACCAACCAACCCAAAAAAACCCAAACCAAAAAAAAACCCCAAAAACTCAACAACCAACAAAAAAAGAAAATTTAAATCTAAACCAAACAGTATTAAATATTGCAACTACCAACACTAAGCTGGCAATGTCTAATTGGAGAGTTATCTGCAGGTTATCCTGATGGTGATCTAGAAGGCTGTACCAGAAAGGACAGAAATATTCTGGAACACAAGTATCTTAATGCGTGAAGCCTCTTTCCCATGGTATGAATTTTAAATCAGTTTTGGAAATGACACCCTAATTTTTCATCAGTGCACCAGGTGATAAATAGGGAACCCTGATAAAATCTTGAGCTTAAGATAACAAACTAAATGTTCATTACCACATGTTATCTTGAGATAACCAAGTAATCTGAAGCTAACGAAGCTAGCTGCATTGGGTTCTGGTTAAAGGCCCAGAGCAATTAAGGTGAGTGACAGAGAGTTACCTCTGATTTCTCTAAGTGCCATATTGCCACAATTTCCATTCTACTTACCTGTGTCATGACACTATGTGCCTCAGAAAATCAAGCATAAAGAGGCACTCAATTTGCCTGGATAGATTTTGAAAAACATTTTTGAGGAGGAAGTTATAAGACGTTTAAAAATTCCAGCATCAAAAAGATATAATGCCTGTGAGGGGAAATATAAATGTTCAACTGAAATAAGATTAATAATGAGTAACTCATAAAGTCTACAAGCTATGGAAAAGAGAGAAGATAAATGGCTAACTCAATTTGATGTTACAGCTGAAAGTCTAGGTTTACAGAGAGGCTCCTTCTGTTGCTTTTACATAGAGTCTTTATTCCCGTCAGGTGATGAATGCTTAGGAAGGTTAGGTTATGGGCGTAATAAATGTTCAGAACTCTACCAAAATACATGCAAATGACAAAGCTAAGAGTACATGCCTAAGCATAATTTATAATCCCCACATCAGTCAGAACAATGTAACAGCAGCACAAGTTCATTATGCACAGGAACAGACCAGAATGTGACAGCTTTCCACTGCAGTTTACAGGAAAAGGAATGTTAGCTTGGTATCTCACAGTAAATGCTCTCAGTGATACGCTGGCAAGCTGTAAGTAAATACACATCGTTTTACTGAGTTTCCTCTTTGCAAAGAAAGAATAAAACTGCTGAAAATACGCTGATATAGCGATGTTAATTTTCAAATAATTGTCTGTACCTCTTAATGATCACACATCTAATACCCCGAGAAGGGCACATTTTCTTGCTAAGTATCCTGTTGGTGTTAAGGAAGAGCCTGGCAACATGGAAATATTGTAACAGTTTAACAACAGGAACTAGTTAAGGATTTTGATTTCCTACCTGGTGAATAGTAACAAGTTTTTTTTAATTTTTGCATCTGTGTAAGATCCATCAAAAGCCATATACAACGGTTGGTAAAGCAGTTCACATGAAATTTCCGTATAGGCAGAAGTTTTTATTGTTCTTTGAGATGACCTTCAAATTTCAATAAAGCTATATGATTTAGATGGAAGAAATATTTTAAGGAGAACAGGCAGAGTACTGACTGTGATTTAGGTCTGTTTATTTTGTGTTGAATAAGGTGTGCAAACTCGGGCACAGTTATGGAGGCATCAGGAAAGACATGAAGATAATTTGTCCCAAAGGCTTGTAGGGTCATGCTGGCTTTCAACAGAGTGAAAGCAAATAAAACAAAGACGCTTAATTTATCCTGAGTGTAAGTTCTTAAAATAATGTAAATATTCTGCTGCTAGCCACAAAAGTATGTAGCTAAAGAAAACTGAAAAAAAATCATTAGAGGTCCAGAAATGTGTCATTTGCAAAGGCACACACTTAAGGGTCACATTTTCATTTTCTGTGCAGCTTAGTCCTGAGTGAGGCAGTAGCCTGTGGTGAATATACTGATCCTGTAGTTGAAGATTATGTCATATTATATAAGCATAAGGACAAAGGAATTACAATTGTCCAAGGAAATGTAAATCTGTCATGTCTTAGCATTTGAGACTTGCAGCCTAAATAACCCTAATTTAAGCTATTTTTATATAAAGATTATGCAGTCGATTGAGATTTACATTTAATGTAAAACAGGTGAAAAGCTATGAATGTGTTTTCTCCAACGTAATGTGGAACTAAATTAAATTTACAAGATCTTAACATCTGGGGGTAAACACAGAATTCCTGTGTTACTTTTACGTGATGTGTTACCATTTTTGTGTTGCTGTGTAATTGCTGCATTAAAGCATCTGGTATTATTCTCTGCTTTTTCAGAAATACATGCACGGAAGGATGCTGGAGTTTATAATGCACAGGAAACTAAACACCTTTTCCACTGGGAAAGTGAGGGGAGGGATATGCTTTCTTATCCTGAAGGTTTTCTCCTGTCAATATTCACAGGCTTTGTGCAACTAAGAAGGAAATGGAGGTATTAGATCTTGAAAACATCCTGTGAGCTTTACATTGACTGTATAAAAAACCAGCTTTTTAGAATTTCAGAGCAGAAAATAAAGAAAAGCTTGTGAAATATAAAGAGTAGACAATAGAGCCCTGATCTGATCTGTCTAATCTTTTCTTTCATTTTTTTTTTTGTGCTGTTCCCAACTTCTTTGGCTCTGTCTCAGCAATCCCTGTTATTTTGCTTTCAGAAGTAGTTATTTTGATTCAGAAAGTAAGATCATTACTGACAGCATGGACTGCTGGGTAACAGCAACAACTCTACCATTTCTTTCCTCATGGACATGATCCCTTGTGAGAGTCTTGATGGCTGGGGGAGAGCAGAAGGCAGGCTCTGTCACCTCAGCCGCCTTCTCCTGATGGGAAAATGTTATATTCCTTCCTGTTTAAACACTGGAAGTGGTGCTAAACCTGTGCATAACACCAATGGAGATGTCTGAGAGTCAATCCTCAGTCCTAAACTGCGCTTCCAGCAATGATTCACATAAAAAAAATGACAGTGGTTTAATCACAGGGCCTGTAGTTCAACACAATAACAAATCTAAAAGTATCTTCTCTCATACATTGGGGCTCTACATTAGTACTAGGATGTCGCTGTTGCACCGAGAAACGGGCAGAGAAATGACACAGAGTCTAAGCTCAGGGATAAAGGGAAGCGCTTTAATAATTTTCTAAAGGCTTTTATATGTTAGTTCGCACAAGTGTGTTAAATGGCATAAGGTAATTGGTCCTTTGGCCATCCACCCCTTGAGGGGATTGGCCAAATTCTAAGACACTCATTTCTAAATATTTTTCTAGTTAGAATTATAACAATACTGCAAAACAACCTGCAGGTGCAAGAAGTTTACAAAACTGTTTAAATAGTTTGCATGGGAAAGACAGAGCTCTCACAAAATGCTGCAGAGAGCCGAAGAAATCTCCTGCTGAAGCCTTTTCAGCATCCATACTAGGACAAGCTTCAATAGTTCCTGTTGATCAATAACAGCTTAAAATATCTTTAAAAGAATTTCTGTACAGAATGGAAATCACTCTGTATTATTATTGGGATACATGCACCACAAAATTTCAGGCATTGTGTGCGTTGACATTTTATATTGTAATATGACAAGAAAGAACATTTCTTCATTTGATGATGTTCATCCCTAACTGATGATACATACAATTTATGTTACTAAGAACCTAAATTTAACCTTGTATTTTGATTTTGAATTACAAAAATTATAAAATTATATTTTTTTTCTGATTTAAATCTAGCTGTTTGATCATTAGAAATTCTTTGTTTGAAATAGCTTGAGCATGTTTTAAAATACCAACCGTGCAGTGCTCTAAATATTTCTAATTTTATGCTTCTGTGAACTATAGAATCCATTTTTATTCCAAGTTATCAACATAACTCTCATTAATTAAGTTTTAAATTTGATTTCTAGCCACTTGTTTTATCTGGAACCCACACCTTGCTGAAAAATTTTGACCCAGAATTTAGCTTAGAAGGACAAAAATATGCTCAATGGAAAATCTTTTTTGCTTTCCTGAAACAAAAATTATTTTGAAAATGAGACTAGTAGGCAAGCTATCTCACTGATCTTGTAGTTCTGAGCTTAAAATTAAAAATGTTGTCTTTAAGGATGTATTCTGTTCCTTTCAGCTCTTTTGCTTTGTAACTTAAAGTTGTAGTGTAAATGTTGGTTCCCTTAGTTCTTCCTCCTAGGTCTTTTAATTGTACCATGACCAAAGATTTTTATGTAGTATCTCCAGTTACAACTCCCTACCTTGTCCAACATTGGAATTTTATATGAAAATGAATAATGTATATGGTACAGCATTAATTGTTCTACTCAGACTGTAGTGTTCTCCCTCAACTCCCCAAACTCACATCCTGTCACTCCTAGTCAGAAACAGAATTTTGCTTGTCCGACTTGCTAGATCTCTGCAGTCAGCACAAGGTAGTAACACAGTGTCATGTTATCACAGCAGTAATAGGGTCACTGGATTTTAAAAGCCAAAACAGACACCAAAGACATAATCATGACAGGAAACATGCTTCTTGTATCTTATATTGAGAAATATGTCTTACTTAATATGCAAAATAAATCAGCATTCCAGTGTTCCTTGGCTCAGAAGTCTGAATTTTTGGATTGTTTCAATACAGAGTAATTTTGCTCTGCCTTCCAGGCCATAAGAAGTTTATGCCCACCTCACTTGGTGCTCACATAAGGAAATTTCAGATCTCCCTGCTTGCAAATGTATATGTTGACTGTATCCTGAACTGTTTTCTTCTGTGTGGGGCCTTCTAGGGAGGAAACAAGACCAGAATAATAGTGACTGTTCCCTCACATGCCAAACATACTCAGCTGCACTTTTGCTCTGGGAAATGTGTCATAAGGTGCAGATTTTTTGGGGAAGCTCACAGAATATTTGCTTTTGCCATACCAGGATCTACTTCTACATCCTCTGAAGATGTTGTGATTAAGTGTGCACTGTTTTCTCCCCCTTTATTTCAGTTAAGGTAGGACTATACACATCTTCCTGAGGATGAATCTTACAATATTTTGTACTTCATTTCAGGATCCTAATTTTACATCTCATCTGTGAAAAGATCATAGTAAATATATATTTTCTTGGCTTGTGGATTAAAAACAATAACCGTAACAACCACAAATATCTCCTGGTATTTCTCTTTTTCTGGCTTTATTGTAAGCATACAAGTTCCAACGAAATGGGTATTTTTCCAAAAACTTATGCACATGCTTTTATTGTTTAGAGCCATGTTTTTCTCATTTCTATTTCTCATAGCATAAAGAGATACAATTCATAATGATTTACTTCTGTATTTACAAGATTTGGGCTGAATTCTGAGCCTGGAGCTGTTGGGTGCTGAAGATGGCAGCTGTGGAGCAGTCTCTACTACAGCTGGTGAGAAACCCATGTAACAGGACTTACTCCTTTTGGATCCCATGTACCTTCTACTTTCCACATCTGTTCTTTTTTTTCTAGTTGAAGTTAAAGTAAAGCTTTTTGGTATCCACTGAAGAACTTGAGCATTTTAATGACTGAGCTCTCTTAAGGAGAGATGAGACTGACTTCAATCACTTGCCAGACAGTCATTCTTGAAATAAAACCTAACAAAATAAACTTTTACCTTTTAAACTGGAGTAAGACTAACATAGCATTCTCTTTATATATTCAGATGCTAAAGGAAACAAAACATTCCTAAAGTGCCAAGCAGCAAAATGAGCTCAGTGAGCTCATACTTTTGTAAGCATTTTTGCCGCTACATCAGAAAATGGTTGCTATGGAGCGAAGGTTGCTGCTAAGGTGACTGTAAAGTAATGTTTCTTTCTTTCTTTCTTTCTTTATTTTCTTGAAAGACCTTATGTTTTGCACTTGTTGAAAAGGTAACATTTTGTTTTTCTTAAGGAATGACAAGTATTCCAAAACATGCACCAGACTTCATTCAATGAGAACATCAACCAGCAAGAACGACCTTATTGAAAACCCATACAAAAATTTCTCATTCATTGTAATTTCCACTTAAGTTATGGGATGTCTTTTTCCTCACTATTTCCTCCTAATTCCTCTGCACTTTCTGCTGCCTATTTGATGTCCTAATTGCTTAAAGATAAAAGTATTGTCTCTTTCATTTGTTGATCTGCTTTCCTTTCAGTATTATTAAGTATAATTGCTAATATCCAGGTCCTATTGACTGATGTTGAGGCAGTTTCTGATGCAGTGAAAATATGAGCTACTTTTTTGCTGTAGGTGTATCATCTGAAAAATGATGACTGTGAAACCGCTCTGGCCAGTTTTCTATTACATGCAATGAAGGTGACTTCACTGTTTGCTGTGGTACATAGATCTTTGCAGTGAAATATGCTGTAGATATGTAAAACTTGTTACTACTTGAAATTCTGACTAATTGTTCTGTTTTACTTTCCTTTTTGGTTGAAATTTCTGTTGAAAAGAGATAAGTATTATTAGGCTTTTAATTTCATGTATGTGCATTTTTCATATTACTGATTCTTAATATTTAAATGTGCCTTGGTACATGTAGAAAAATATGTTATGAACTGATTAGAGGTGATTATTAATTTGTAATTAATCAAATGAAATCCTCTAATGGATTTAGTTCAGCAGAAAATCTACAAATTTCTTGTCTTTCAGTTTTTGAAAGACTGCTTCTAGGATAAAGTCTGTACTCCTATGTGCTTGCTTTCACGGCTAATGCCATGAAAGAAACCAGATTAAGAAAACAGAAGCCAATGAAACTAGCACCTTCTAAAGCTACGACTAAAAACCTCAGCTTCCTAGAAGTGTCCTTCAAGATAGGTCTATGCACCTCGTAATATGGTCAAAGTCGAATGAATGAAAGAGTAATTTCTGATAAAGGGAGATTTTACTTCTTTGTTTACTTACCTGTTTGTTCCCCCTGGCTGCTCCGAGTTACAGGGTGTCAGGAAGTTTATGTAACAGATATATGTATCTATATATCAGAATCTAAGGAAGCTGCCACACCTGGAATTCAGTAGCCATTGAAAAGAAGCTACTAGTTACACGAGTAAAATTTTCAAGAAAATAGATGCTCAAGGAGCATTTGTCTCCTCTTTCCATTTTCAAATTGCTTTTCTGATTTTTTTTTCTCAGAGTAATGGTGCTATTTGGAAATGTAAAAGTGGATCAACACCAGGAAAGACAATGGTGTAAGATGGTTGGCATACGGGTAGCAAAACTACCCATCCCTAGCAGAAAACGCAGTTCTGACTCCATAGAGGTGTTTTCTTCTGAGCAGGTATGTGGGACGTGAGTGTGGAAACAGGGTGTGGATACCATTCTGTCTTAAAAGGTGGTAAATAAAATATTTTGTTTCTTATTAGTTCCACAGTATTGTTAATCAAAGAAATCTTCTTTCAGGGATGGATCAATTTTTATTGGCATTATGGACTAGCCAGAGAGAAAAAATATTACCCAAGTTTACAGTACTCTGTGTGGTCCAATACTAGAGCTCCAAACCTGGAATTCACACTGTTGCCATAATTTGCTTTAGTATATTTTAAAAAATGCAATTGCATACTAATCTGAACTGTAGGATTGTATCTATTTTATAAAAAATTCATTACTATACAGAATGCATTTTTTTTCCCATAATGGTGGGGTATATCTGTGTGTACACACGTGTAGCATATGTGTGTATATGAGAATGCATGCATGTTGTGTGGTCTATGTGTAAATTTCTTCTCCGATAAATAAAAAAGTACAAAAAATCTGGAAAAAATGTCAATCTAAATTAAAAAATGTATATAAATCTTAGTTGTTCCATGCCCCCTTAAAAATGTATTTACATTATGAAAGAAGCTGTTCATGTTAAACTTAGCAGAAATGAGCAGTAACCATTCCACAAACACAGTACAATCATTAACATCTGCACGCACTTCATAACCCTGGCTACTTATATCTATCTCATGTTGTACTCTTGATCTCTTTTTTTTCTCCCTCTCACTTTTCCATTCATTAAGTGGCTTCAGAAAATCTTTTCATGAAGCAGAGGCAAATAAATAGCTGATCTTGTAACCTTTTCAAAGTACTTGAAGGTTTTACTGAAATTTATTTTGTCCTTTTTATGACTTTATTATATATGAAATAAAAGAATACATAGCCTTCAAAATATTTATGGATAGCTCCCTGACTTTAGACTGCCATCATACTCTCTGATTTTAAAACCTAAACTGTAAGCTACAATATAAATGTGTATGCATATACAATATTTGTATTGGTCTCAATTTGGAGAAGATATAAAAATTTTATCAAGATAGATGTATGAATTTAAAAGACCTCACAAAACAATACTGTTTCTCATACATAGAAGACACTGTGATAATTCTCAGCCACCAATATATATGTCTTATTCTTAATATCCTTTTTCCACAACATTTTGGAAGGCTTGTTGCTAATCTATCCTTATGAATTAAATATTTGAGAAAAGGGGGAGAGGTCATGAACCCTATTTCATTTCGCCAGCTTTGTGATGCTTTGTAATTTGAGGCATAACAGAATGTGACTGCAGCTGTATGTAGAATTCTAGGGACACCTGAGCTCTTGATGTCAGTCCTTGGAAAAGAAACAGCACATCCTTTTTGGTGCATCAGCTTGGACCTAGTGGCCTGGCTGAGGATAAGGTTAATTTTCCAGGCCTTATGGCTATACAACATGTCTGCCTTCTTTCTGGGATCCAAGTGAATATGACTGCTGAGTATCCAGCTGTGCTGTACAATGTGTTCGATGCTTTCTGGGGTATCTCTACATGGTGACGCCTTCCACAGGTCCGACATGACCTGAGACACAACTCAGCTCTTACTGCCTTCTAGGAAAACTAAAAACATCCTGTTGCTTTTTCCTGCATTTCTTGTTCCAGCTTCATCTCCTTTCTACATCTGAAAGTCAAAGTATATGTGTTCATTGGGAGAGAAGAGCCTAATCTTCAATTTCCTCTGATTTTTATGGGACAAGTTACAACCAACTAAGTCAGGTGAAGATATCGAGATAATTTCAATACTTTTATTTTATGTCTTGTGAATATTTCTTGGTAAAATGCAGTCCCAGATTTGTACCAGAGAATTCTGAGGATATATTTTGAGTGTCATCTCTGTTCTTTGTAGTCCCTTGAGTGAAATCTTGGGGAACGATTATCATAGGCAAAAACTCTTAACCTTCAGATCTTTCTCCACTCTTTTCCTTTGAAATATCTAACTCTGTGAACTTAGGGTGTACACTACTGTGTTTCTGTTCTTTATTAAATGTATCTGAGGTGCTTTCCCTGGTATGTTAATTTGGTTAGCTTATCTTTCTTTGCACACTCCTCTGCATCTCATTGTCCATCCATGTCAGCAAAGTCTTACAAACTCCTTCATGGAATAATTTGATTATTCTGTAGAACCTACAGTTTTAAAATCCTTGAGAGTTTTCATGCCTGCATAGTCAAAATTTGCCTTTCAGAATAATACAGTTGTACATCAAAAGTCTTTCTCAAACCAGGATTTTGGATATAATGTCTTTATTTTTTCCCTGCCCTGTGCATTCTATTTATGAAGTAAAAAGAAAAAGTAGAAGCTTGAAGGTTGAAAGGAGACAAACAGGTCAGCTTCCCAACTGAAAATAGCTGCTTTATCTTCTGGGTATATAGTATTTCTTAAAATATTTCAAATAACTATAAATATATAAACTTAATAAATTTAAGTAAATTATAAAACAAAATCGTTGAAAAATGGTTTATAATTTACTGCAATTTATTTATGAATTTATACTTCTTATCCGTACAATTTTGTAAACACTTAAGGTTGCAAAAATAATTAGTTTCTTCTTTTTGCTATACTCATACTTTAATTCCTACAGAATCCTGCCTCAGTGGACAAAAAATAACTTGTCAAGATCAGAGGAAGTAATCTGTCATTATAGATGAATGCAAAATTATTTTAGCTAGTCATTTGGTAAGGAGACTTACTGTAGAGTTTTGTTTTATTCATAAGTAATACTGTTTTGTTCTTGTCCCTGCTTCTGCCTCCCTAAATGACACAAGGTACTCAGGAACAAATCTCTGTGGTGCTATTTCAGTCAGCCTTGCTCTGAACTAGAACTATTTCAGGGAAGCAGATTGTTATTATAACAGTGTTGATAATCCAGGTACATTTTAATTGTTGCTAAGCCTTGTTTATACAGAGTCAAGGCCTTTTCTGCCTTTTCAGTGAGGACGCTGGGGGTGCACAAGAAATTGGGATGGGACACAGCTGAGACAGCTGACCTCAACTGACCAAAGGGATATCCCATACTATATGGCCCATGCCCAGCATGTAAAGATGGGGGATGAAGAAGGAAGGGAGGAACATTTGAAATGATGATGTTTGTATTCCGAAGTAACCCTTATGTGGGTTGTGTGAGATGGAACCCTGCTTTCCTAGGAATGGCTGAACATCTGCCTGCTCATTTGAAGTGGTGAATATATTCCTTGTTTTGCTTTGCTTATGTGAGTGTGGCTTTTACTTTCCCTATAAAGATGTCTTTATCTCAACCCATGATTTTTTCACTTTTACTTTCCTGATTCTCTCCCCCCTTCTGGAGTTAAACCACAACACTGCTCCACTGGGATTACTGTCTGCAGGTCTTATGTGTGATGTTTACCCACTGCAAATTGAATACATGTGAAATGATTCTCTGTATGTGTCTCACAGTCCACTAAACAACCATGAAATGTAATTAAATTTTCTTCATTACTAACTCAAATCATATTCAAGTGAGAATATTACAGAAAATCATTCCTGATTATCAGTTTTCTGACCCATGCGCTATAGTCTAGTTTAGAGCTTTTACGCCGTTGATTTAGGGGGATTTTTTGTTTTAAAACAAGAGTTTCTGATTCAGGCACATAGCACCTGAGAAAAACTCTAAAGCTTCTGCTGTCTCTCTTTTGTTTTGTGTATGATAAAAACTTTGAGTCTAATTGTAAGTGCCTACTCTTTAGCCGTTCTTTCATATTTCTTTGTCCTTGCATTATCTTCCATACCTTCCACAAACTATATCCAGGTTTCCTTTTCCAGTGTACCATTTTCATCATGAGTGAGCTGAAAGGAGAAGGAAAGCTTGTTAAGACAGAATGTTTTCTCTTCTTTGACCTCTTTTTCTGTCTTTTAATTTATTTAGGTATTTAATCTATATTTTCCATTTTGCCAGAGAATACTTAAAAAATTACAAAATCCTCTTTTCTGGCTTATTAAAGGGTCTAGCAAAAGATGATCTTGCATGAAGGCCTAGTAGATTCAAATAAACAGGTAGTGACATTTCACTCACTGGTGTTTATTATTTGCTTTATTTCAGGTGCCAGCACAAAGGTAAGGGAGAATAATTCTTTCATTGACTGAATACTGCACCAGGAAGGGATTTCTGTAAATAATGTAACTTGCATAGAAAACAATGCACTGCTATCAATCTCAAATACATACAGCCTTCTAACATCAACCATCAAAACTTTTACATTTTCCTAGAGGAACACACATGAACACAGGGGCAGATTAACCTGTGGATGGATGGAGAAATGAGTGGAAAATGAATGATTTATATAGTACCCAGTTGGGTTCTGCCAGACAATTTGCTTTTTCTTTTCCTTTGATTGGTGATTTATTCATTTTATGAAAAGCAAAACAAAAAGGGGTGGGTGTAGCTTGCTGTATTTACAAAGTAAAACCCTGCTCAGTTTCAAATTGGAAACATTGTGCAGCCACATGTTTCAGTACCTGGGAGAGAAATGCTTAGGTCAGATTCTTGTACCAGGTGCAGGTGTCCAGGAGTTGACAGCAGGAGCTGCAGGGGTGGCCTCTGAGGGAAAAGGCCAGGGGCTACCCTGTGCCAGACATAGCCCATCCCAACCACAGGGCACAACTGAGCCCTTCAGCCATACTCACACCACTTTTTAGGAGTATTCAAGAAAGGGCATAAAACAATGGAAAGAGAGAAGTGGAGAGAACAAAAAAAGAGTGTGATGAAGGTCAACATCAGATGAGAGGAAAGCATTGACACAACAAACCAACAAAATTAATTTAAATTTCTCCAGGTTGAGCCTGTTCTGACCACAGCAAGAGCTGGTAAGCATTTTCCACTGCCTTTATCCTGACCACAGGCTTTCTCTTTCATGCTCTATTTTCAACCCTCTCCCACAGAGAGTGGAGAGTGAATGGGTTAGGTGGGTACTTGGCTGGTAGCCTTGGTGGTCACAGACTCAAAATAGAGCACAATGTGGAGCAAAAGCAGTTGCAGAAATATATGAGAACAGCAAAGGGAGCTGGAATTTGCCCCACTTCCTCTTTCTCCCTGGATCAACAATACATGTTGTCAATCACATTTCATCAGATTTAAAGGTTCTGGCTGTTTTTTTTGGATGAAACAACAGGACTGATGGATGTCACCACTGGATGAGATAATGTATGCAATTTTGTCCTCCAGGGAACTTTTCAGTAATTTTGGTGTGCTGGCCGAGCCAAATATTTTTGGCAGTTCAAAGAGGGGCCAGGAGATCAGCTGAGTGCCACTTGTAGGTGTCATTATTATTACAAACCTATTGGTCACTCAGGAGGCCACAGGAGGAGTTTAAAGCTGCCTTAACAGCTCTGCACCACTCTCAGCTTCCACCTTTCCACATTGTGTTGCTCAGTGAACACCATCTCTCTGAGGATTTTATAGAAAGAGGTAAGTTTATGGCAGCATTTTGTCAAGTTAGACACCAAAAATAGTGCAATTAATGTAAATGTCGTGATTTTTTAGTCACTACATTTTTTTAATATTGGTGCAATAGATTTTCATTTCTCTTTAATAGGTCAAAAGGAATTATGATGCCAATTTTTAGATTCAATTAATAAAAGCTATAAAAATAAGTTAAATAAACATATGATTCTTTTCAGCTGTCTTCCATGCAAATAGCAAGCAGAAATATTTATTTGTTTTCCCAGTTATTAAATTTCAAATTGTGCCTATGGGTATAACCACGCTGAGCTTGTTTAAAGTATGTTTTTATTTTCTGTAATGATTGATGTGTTAGGGGATCTCAGGAAACTTGCCTGAAGGAATTTTTCTTTATAGTGACAGGAACAGACCCCTACTCATTGAAAGGATAAACCAGAACAATTTTCAGGTTCTAAAGAACATTATAAATCAGTGGAATTCCTAAAGAGGGATCAGAGTTATTTTATTTCAAAAAGTGTTTGCTTGGATTTCTCATTAATAAAATATGATTTCAAGTATGAAAGTAGAAATTGATTTCGTACCAATCAACACATATTGCCTGCCTATGGCACTAATATTATGCTGATGCACTCAGTAAGAGTGGTCTGAAATCAATATAAAAGCACTTAAAACAAGGTTCATAGCTTTCAGCTGTGATGTTTTCAGGCTGTTTGCTTTATAATTAACAAAGCTAACAAATTGTGTGAAGAAAAAAATAATAAACAATGCAGATTTTCTGAGAATGAAAATAGTCAGAATATTATTAGGTCTGAAGGTTTTCCTTACTCATCTGCTACAGCAAAATCCTTTTATTTATACAAGAAGGTAATTATGGAAACCACTTACAAGTTTCTTGTGTTCATATATTTGAGGTATATTTAATTTGGAAATTGATGCAATTTTCTTGTTAACATGAACATTCAGATTGATAATTTTTTGTTTGATTGTTCACTATTTTTGGGCATATTTATTTTCATTTAGACTATAAGGCCTCTATGATCAGCATCATGCTTTAACATATTTTTGTATTACCACAATTTTATATGGATGAAAACTTCTGAATTAGCTTGTAAGATCTTACTGTGTAAGATAAGTTACACAGTTAATTGTAGTGTCTCTTAGAAAATTCTGGCTTCCTGTAAGCTGGGAAAGATTTTGTTTGCATGACAAATTTTAATCTAAACAGAAAAATAAGATAACGTGTGACAAAAATGCTATTAATTTAAGTAATGGTATTTTAAACACTGGAAATATTTGTAAAAGTTTAACTACTTGAGGAGGTGGTGCTCCCTGATTCATAAATGTTTCAATTTATTGAAAAAACCCCAATAAAACGCAAAACAAAAGATCCACTATGCAGGAAATAACACTCCAGTACTCAAAAGTTCAGTAATTTATTGTAACTGACTTTTCTTGGAAATATTAAATGATTCCAGAACATATTATGTTTGAAATGACTAAGAAATACCTACAGCCCAAAAACTCAAAAAGAATTAGAGCTGATGCAGCCTTCCATCAGGGCCCAGAACACTTACACATCTTCTTTGTGTTTACCCTTCAAAATGTTAACAGGTTTGACTGGGATTTAAATATTTAGAGTAGAAATTAAATTTTTATAGTACCTATGGGGACTGTGGGGAAACAAGTAATAGCAATCTTACAGTAAAAACAGCTTTAGAAGACAAGTGACATTTAGTTCATACGAGGCAGCACGTGCTTTGTCTCCTTTCTTCAGCTGTGGAAATGTCCAGGCTTTGGCTCTGTTCCTGCAAGATGGTGACTACCCTCATCTCCAAGTCCTGCTCTCCTTGTTTAATGACGAGTAAATCTGGAGACATCTCATTTATCAGGACAATTGCCACTGATTCTCATCATTGTAGGGTAGCAGAACTGGTCATTTACTGTTCAGTGCAGGGTCCTTCAAAACTTGTAGTGTGAGACCCTTTTTTTGCCCTATGTTTAAAACAGCAAACTCCCACCAAAAAGTAGCACACATCTTTGTCATTTTTTTCCAGGTATAATTGCTGAATCCTATAATTTCTCCTTCTTGTGTGATAACCTGCCTATTCAGATCAAAAGCTGTATAAAATATGAAAAATAGGCATACGAATGCTGGAGTGAGAACATGTCAGGACATAGAGCTGTATGGCTCGGACCAACCATGGCTCTTTTTTGCAGGCAAGGCCTCATGGAGCTCATTTGTCTACAAGGCTGTGCATATACTGACACCTCACAGTGGGGTGCAGAGCTGTCCCTCAGCACAATCTCTCTCCCTAGCTATAGCTTTAGCAGTGTGCTACCCCTTCCTTTACATTTTGGAACAGTATTCAGCCTCAGAGAAGCTGAGGGGTTGAAGCATCGATTCTGTCTGGCCCATATGCTGGAAAAAAAAGCCAGGAAAAAAGACAGATGGCATGTTATCCCCAGCACCTGAAACAAGCCAGCCAGGCATACTGCAGCTCAGATGTGTTAAGGTGGTTTCTTCACGAAATTAAAGATTAGTGGCTCGTAAAGAACAAATTTACTACAAGATTGTAATCTTTCATCTTGCTGAATTTGCAAAATGTTGTTTATGCATAACAATGATCAGAAAGCATGTAAATAAATCATACTGCTGTTGGGGATTACTTTGGCTTCTAAGTTCTCTGTAGAAGCTGCTCAGGTGGTTAAATCATGTTATTAGCAGTTTTGTTAAACATCTCCTTATTTTCAGTTAATGCAGTTACTTTTATCCTTAAAAGCGACTGCTAAGCGAGTTGTAGCGTCAGACAGAGATCATTGCTACCTACAGCTGAATCATTAACAGTCTGGTTAAATATCAAGAGGCAGATTCTATCAAGAGCTTAGTCACTCAGAGTCAGACTTTTGAGTACGGACAATTTGGGACTTGATGCTTCTGTAGAGTATGGTCTTGGGGTAGGGTTACCATTTGTGCCAATGTTTGCAAAAGTTATTTATCACTTCTACAAAGATTTTACTGTGAAGAGAACAGAAGAGTAAGTGTTGTGTTGATTCTCATGGGTACAAGTGCTATACAAATATTGCAGATTTATTGCATAGAATCCAAACACATAGGAACACTGACAGCTCCTTTTCAAGAAGGGAGAACTGAGGCATCTATTGACAAAGGCAAAAACTATCAAGTGTCATCTGAACTTTCCAGGGTTAGTTTGATAAACCTACTCTTGTCTTGCTGGGCATTGAAAGTTTTTTCCCTTGTGTTTTAGTTTTATTTCTTTTTCCCCTGAGAGGTTAATAATTCTGCAGTATTGCACATGTTTGAAATTGACTCTGGTTGCATTTGGATGCAGTCATGAATACTCACTAATTCTACAAATGTAGTTCCAGTTATCTCGTACTGGGCATATAGAAAAGGAGGAAGACATGATTATTGATAAAAATTCTTGCTCCACTTGCACAGCATCCTGCTCATGGATAAGGTTTCTGTATAGTTGTCTATACTAACATTTTCCTAATTGCAAAATAGTCTCATTTGTTCCTGCACTGTGAATTCCCTGTTTTTCAGTCACAGAAACTGAAGAAGAGCTTGGATCATTTTCTAGTGCACAACATTCATTCTCACAATTCTGTTTTTATGAACTCATATCTGAGTATTTAAATTGTAATTAAATCTTTAGAAATAGTCAAAGATTGCAATTGAAAAGCATTTCTCAAAAATGGTATCAAGCCACCCCCTGGATATAAACTATACAAAAAAGACCATTATCATCTAGAAAATTATATGATAAGCTGGAAAGGAGGACCAGAGGAAACAAGCAAACATAGTATTAAAGAACAGATGAAGGAAAGAACAATTACAACTTGTTTTTTAACAATTTTTTTAAGAAGAATAGACTGATGGAAAATAAGCACTGCCTGGGCTGTATGTTAGCATTTAATGTGCCTCATCAATTTGTATTTAGGCAGCTTTACTCCATGGCAGAGGTTAAAACTAGCTGAAAATAAAGAAGTAAATAAATGAATACAGCTAACTAAAGGATTTGAATAATGTCATTATTTATCAAATAATTTATTTGACAAATAGTATTTTGACTGCTGCAGAATTGGTTGACTATCATAAGCAGTATTTGTTGAATAAATTAGTCAATGAAAAATGACAAAGATTCAATGAATAATGTATTTGATAAATAACATTTAGCAAGCTCAACTGTACACACAATTTTATTTTCTGAATTCTGTATTAAGCAGAAACTAGTCAATTTTTATTCCTCTCCCTCCCCCCACTCCCAGCTCTCCTATGGCCAAGTGGGAACTGCTGGTTTTGGTTCTTGCAATACTGTTCTTCAAGTTGGACAGGAATGAAGCTGGAAGTCAGGAATTTGTCCTAGAAAAACCATATTTGGTAGAGATCGTGACATTAAAGACAAGAAAGGCTTCATCGTTTTTTTAAAGGTATGACAAGTTTTTGTAATGTTCCACATTTAAACATAATGGAAGTTGTTGCTTAAAACCAAAATCCAATTTTAATTGCACTGCTACTACTTTTCTCTTTGGTAAATGCATAATGATGGTTGGAGACATGCTTTACCAAAGTCATTATTTCTTATCAAAGATACCAGTACAAACTAGATGACTCACAAAAAAGAAAATCGTGATGTTTAATAGTTACTTTACATGAAATTGACATTTTTAATATCTTTAATGCAGGAGAGCTTTGAGCTGCTTCAACTGAGTAGGTGATGGACTTCCATTACACTGTTCTGTGTATGCGTTGTTTCTTCCTATAACTGACACTATCAGCCTTTAATTCTTTCAAGTTTTTTAGGACCAACTCAAAAAAAAATAAATCTAAAATGAAGATGATGGTGGTTACTTGAAATCATACATCATCTTTTTTCCATCTCTGTGAGATATTTCAAAGATTTTTTTAAAGACATTTTAAAATCAGCTCCACAAGGACACTATTTAGTGCCCTTATGTAGGGGGTCAGCATATCTGGCTAATATTTTTCTCCCCTTACCACTCAGATGTCCTGGTTAGCGCCTGGAGGCATGAAAGATATGAATTCAGGAAGAGATGTAGATCAGAAGAAGAAAAAAAATGCCAAGGCTGAGAAGCCCCCCAGCCCTTCAGAACTTGAAAGGAAAGAGCTGGCACAGCAGCAGAAGTTCTGTCTGTGTGGGGCCTCTGGCACCAGCTGTTCCTTAGTGTCTGCTGTACCCTACCTGTACCTCATGTTTTAATTTTTTCTGAATATTGAAATATTTTGCTTGCTAAAGTGTTTTCACCTCATAGAGAGGCTTTTGAGATAGGATAGGACAGAAGGAAGTAATTGAAATTTCTAAGGAAGAATGACACAGCAGGGGTTAGAGATGAAAAAGTATTTTTGAGGCCTTTGCCTGCCTGTGTCTGGCTTATGCTGCAGTTCTCTGTGGGCTTCTTGAGATCCTGCAGAATTTTCTATCTTGTTTTTCATTCACATCTCTTTAGGAAGCAGTTGTATGTGTAGGATCATGTAATGGTACCAGGACTTAATATGCGTGATATGATGACAGTTTCCAGAGGAGTAAACACTTTGTGTCATCTTATACAGAAGGAGTTAGGTTCTGACATTAACTGTGAAGAGTGAAATTGCATAAAAAACAATTGTCAAAAAAAATTAGTATATATTGCTGCACTGTAGTGATATAAAAAGGATGAAATACTGTCTTCATTGCAGTCAATGAGAGATTTATGCTTGATTTACAAAGTCAGGATGTCATCGCACACAGAACTAAATCAGATGTTAAAATAAGCTTTTGTTCTTTGGTTTCAGCAAATATTCTAACCATCACCTAAGTTAGATAAAAAAATTGATAGCATGCATTTAAACATCTGCTTGGATAGTTTAACTGTTAGTATATAATCGTGTTTTAGTATTTCAGAGTAGTGAATATGGAGTGAAAAATCCCCAAAGCAACAACTCTAATTTCTTTCTGATACATAGAAGTGTATTTTACCAGTTTTCTTACGTTAGCTTCGTGAACAAACAAAACCAACAAAACCAGACATTCAAATGCAATATCCCAAAATCATCTATCAAAACTTTACCTTTAATCCTTAATCTGTAAACAATGCTGCTTCAGGGAACAGTTGACAGACCAGGTGCCATTCGCCCCTGTGTGCTGTTACGTCCTAGCAATGCTGGTACATCCGGTATTGCTGGATATCCACAGGACCACTTTGAGGACAAAAAAGAGACACTACAGTGTTATTTTGTTATGTTCTTTTTGTTGAAGCTGCAGGGTTAGGATGTCTGTTTATTTCAGTGAAGAAATTAGGGATTTAAAATAAAACATTAAATTTGGTGTCTTAATAACTGAGTGCATTCACATGTCATCTCTAATTTAACCAGAGGTAGTCTGCCTTCTAACTGTCATGCTGTGTCTATAGGATAAGGTATAAGAGTTTAGATAAGTATGTTTTCCTCGTGTTCAGCTACAGTCTTACTGAAACTTGAAAACAAAGTAATGGATCCAAGTCAGTGCAATCTCTTTAATTTTGTTAAGGAAAACTGGTAGTCCCACATGGGGATGCTGTGTTTTGAGATCTGTTTTATCCTTGCCCAAAGCTGAAGTCATAAACTGCACAAAATGCATTGTATGGACTTTGAAAGGGAGTTACTCTAATGCAGAGCATATATATATACACATATTCATACATACATATAGATACGTATATATATGTGTATATACATGAGTGCATATGCTGCTGCCAGACAGTAGGTAATATGTTTTCACAATTATTTGAGGACTTTTCCTGTTAAAGTCTATGTCATAACTTCTACTAACTTCAGTTCTGTCAAAGCAGAGCACTGATAGAGTTCCAGAACACATTTCAATGTTTTGCTGTTTCTAACTGTTTCTGTTGCATTTTCCTCCTCATGATTCTGCACCTTTGATTATGAAGATCCACTGACTTTTTATCTCATTTGGGTCAGAAAAAGCATCCTGCTAATGAGAACAGTAGTTTTGAGCTGTTCAAGAACAGTTTTCAGCAATACTGTTCTGACCTTTTTTAGATTGTACTATTAGAGTTTGTGCCCTGACTGTGCTCTGCCACAGAGAACTCGATTTGTATTACGCACAGGGTGATGAGGGAGCATTAAGAAGCAGATATGAAAATTTGTGAGTGTCAAGACCAAAAAAATAGAGAGAGAAGTGGATGGTCTAATTCACGAAGTTTCGAAGTAGAGAAGGGCAAAGCAGAGACTTAATCAAATAAAAAGAACGAGAAAAAATAGGAGAGGACTATGGAAGACAGAGAGGCTACATTAAATTTAAGCTGACAAATTAGGTGTCGCTCTATACTTACATAGCATGTAAAAAACATTTTGTGGAAATATTTTTGTGCATGTAAATACATATATTAAGTATTATTTAAAGAAACATGTAAGTGCAGGCTAATGTAAGTAAAAATATTGATGTAAAATATTTACACTGAAAAGTTTGTGCAAGAAGAGGGGAAGGAGTGAGTGGCAGGTAGCATGCTTCACATTTGTCATAGTGAAGATGAGCAGAGGCATGCACATTTTCAAGGTGTCTGTTGACATCCTTGCAAAATGATTGTTTTGTAGGAACAAATGGGAAACACATTTGAAAAGGGGATTAGAACTGTGTCTCCGGGACAGTCCAAAGGTTAATTTAACCACATTGCAATACAAAATTGAAGAACCAATTCAATATGATTGCTCTGTTATTTAAAGGCAAAACCCCTAGATTTTATTACATGAAAAAAAATAATGCCACTGTAGTTGTGCTGGTAAACTGAACACTTTCTGGAGCACCTACTGCCACTCAGAACAGCATGAACTTCCCTGTAGATTAAAATGTAAATTTTATTGAGCAAAACAAGCAATACACAAAAGTGGAGTATTTCCACTTTGTGCAGAAACCCTGCAATGAATCTCAATACCTTCAAGTATCAATCCTCTTCTCCGCTTCCCATAAAACAGCAGCCCTTTCCAATGTGAGTTTTTGAACTGGAGATGCCTTCATACTGTCAATTGTTGGTCTAAGTGATTTTGATAAGTTTAATTCAAACCTTTCATCTTAAAACACCCTGAGCTCAGTGCGCTGGTTTTGGCTGGGGTAGAATTAATTTTCTTCACAGTTGGCTGGCATGGGGCTATGTTTTGGATTTGTGCAGAAGACAGTGGAGATAACATAGAGATGTTCTTGTTATTGCTGATCAGGGCTTGCACAGAGCCAAGGGCTTTCCTGCCTTTCATTCTGCCACACTGGGGAGGAAATCGGGGGTGCAGGGGAGGCTGGGAGGAGACAGCCGGGACGGGTGACCCCAACTGACCAAAGGGACATTCCCACACCACATGACATCATGCTCAGTATATAAAGTGGGGGGAAGAAGGAGGAAGGGGAGGATATTTGGAGTGAGAGTGTTTGTCTTCCCAAGTAACCATTGCATAAGATGGGGCCCTGCTCTCCTGGAGATAGCTGAACGCCTGCTTGCCCATGGGAAGCAGTGAATTAATTCCTTGCTTTGCTTTGCTTGTGTGTCTTAATCTCAACCCACAAGTTCTCTACCTTCTACCCTTTCAGTTCTCTCCCAGTTCCTACCGGTGGGGCAGTGAGCAAGTGGCTGTGTGAGGCTTGGCTGCTGGCTGGGGTTAAGCCATGACAGCTCAGCAGACCTACTCACTAGCTACTAACAAGAAAACAGATCTGGTATGTGTTCTTTTAAATATGTACTGGTTAAAGGAAAAAGCTTGTGCAACCACTGTGATACCTTAAGATTTAAGAAATATAAGACATGTACATTGACAGCATTCTTACTACTCTTAGGTATGTTTAGAATCACAAATAGATTAGTTTGTTACTTCAAATAACTTTTACAGCACCCACAAGGTATGTTTGTAAAATTTATGAAAATATGTTTCTTGCATTTGCAGGTGGTAGCGCTCCTGTTGTTTCTGATGGAGTTTATTCTGGTGGTAGGGGATTTTAAATGGGTTATTAATATAAGCATGAAACATCGACCTTTTGAATTAACACAGATTGTCACATTCAGATATATATTATGATAGTTGTAGGTTTTTTCTGTTTTATTCATGTTACCCCAGGCAGTTTAGACCATTTTAATTCTGAATACTAATAGCTAGCAGAACAGAGGTGAATAATGTATTTCTTAGCTAATCTAGTGAGGAGCTGCAGACATGATGCCCAGTATTTTTTTTTTTTTTTTTTTGCAAAGTATCTCTAGGCTAGACTGGGAGATGTCATAACTACCAAGGTAAGGTAGATGGTTATGCTCCTAGGTTTCTTCTACAAGCAACTGGAGATAGGGAAGATCCTTTAGAGGTGGATCCAAGGAAGGCTTTGTATAGGTTCCTTAACAGCACAGTAAGTATCTCAAACGAATATAAAAACGGTAGGAAAGGAACTCAGATAGGTTTTTAGTTTGGGTGTCCAAAGTCAGATGATACGAAAGCCCTTGTATTATGCCATTTTAAAAACATTGTCACTGCTCCACTTTTAAGGCATGGAACACAAAAGCACAGCTGCAAATGCAATTTAGTGTCATGGTACTCCATGTGATCTTTATAACAATATCTCTCTCCTCCATCTCCAACTGGGTCCCTATAATTTTGCTAAGAACAATTCCAAAGTTTGAACTGCATGTTGATCTTGGAGGTATTCAAAGGCCATCTGGACATGTTCTACCATCTCCACTCCAGGTGAGCCTGCTTGAATGGGGGATTTAAGAGTTTGACAAGTTGAATCTCAGAGGTCTCTTTCAATCTCAAACATTTTTTGATTCTGTGATTCTTAATTTCATGGAAATGCTTGTGGTGCTATTTTAAATGTTAATAAAAGCAATTTTGATTAAACACTAAAAAAATCACCTGAAGACTCGTGAAGGTCTCCTCTACAATCCAAAAGTCTGAAAAAAGGTCCTAGAGCATTTTGTCCACCTATGTTTTGCTGCTAACTGCAGTTCATTAAGGATAGATAATGGCTCCGTCTACTGAAGGGCAATGAATTGCAGGCATGTCTTGATTGCTTGTTGTTTATTCTTCATTTATGTCCTTTTCATTTGGCTTTTTTGTTTGGTTTTTTTTTGCATTTAATCCATAAAAAATTTGTATAAAAAAAATTATGCAGACCTGGAAAAATTAGAAAGGTCAGAACACAAAGCAAGCAGCTTCTTGCAGAAACAGAAATATGTTCTTTATCCTGTTGTGCAGCACAGCTGGAGTGCTTTCAGTGGCAGAAAATATTCATTTTGAAAATTTGGAGGCAAAATCAGTACTGGTAGGAAGATCGTGCTTTTACCGTTTTGATGATCATACACTCAGCAAAAAATTTAGAGTTCTGCATAATAGAATTATTATGAGAGTGACAGCTACCACTGGATAGAACAGTCAAATATTTGTCAAAAGCTTTGGCTTTCATTTTCTGCACTCTTATATGCAGAAGGTCTGCCTATACTTCTATCAGGAAATTATTATTCATAGTTAGAGACTATATGGTACAATAGAAACATACTTAGGATGAACTAGATTCAGACTTCTAGCTGGGAGCAAGAAGTGCATGGGGCAAGTCCTTTTCTAATTGAGATATGAGATTTTTGCCAGCAATCAGAGTACAAATTTTCTCTGGCTTGTACTGAAAAAACCAGTGAATAAAGCAAAAGAAAGGCTCTTTGGGGAGACCAAACCTTGCATCTCTGCATAGCTTTGAATCAATCTATTCTGACAAGTCAAACTCCTTCCATTCATGCAAAACTAGTAAAACACCAAATCTCTATGTACTACCCTAACTCTTGCATCTTTTTCCTGTTCTGAAAGGAAACTTATTTTTCAGCATACATATAGGAAGATCAGGAAATATCTACAAAAGAATTCAGAAATAACATTTAGTTCATTAAAATTTCTGCCTATTTTATAGTCACTCTGCAGAAAAATATGCAAATCTCTCTATGAAAAGAAATTATTCTGGCTGATTTACCAGTATTTATTGAAGAGGTTTGCTAGGAAAAAAAAGGAAAACATTGCCTGAATTTCTGTCATCTCTGATTTAACAAGCAGCCTGTGACACTTCCAGGCATTACTTACCCTTAACTGAGAAACTTTTAAAATAATGTTTTTTTTTCTCAATTATTTAGGGTATTAATATTTTAGTCTTTTGAATAGGCAGTTTTGTTTTAAGATGTATATTATAACGTCTTTTGGTAATAAGTAGAAGTCTACTCAAAAATATATAACGAAGTTGTTATAAATAGAGACTTTTTTACCTTTTGCTGTCTCTTTGGCTGTTATTGTGACTTTACTTGTTATCTTCTCATTTAGGGCCACACTTTGACTAAATATCAAACAGATAGGAAAGGAGAGTCCTGAACAAGGTACTTTGAGAGAGAATTTGAAGTAGAAAAACATAGCTTTTGAAAGGTTGAACATAACCCTGAAAGTTTGCTAACTCCTTTCTTAAACTGTCGGAGACTGAGGCTGGGTGGGGGATGGTGGAAATAAAAGAAGGTCAGAAAGATAGAGAGATACAAAGAACTTTTCCTTCACTTGCAGAAGGATGGATCAGCTTGGCTCTTCACCTCTCTTATTTAAGGACAATATAAGTCTAATTTAATGCAGAAACTGGAGCCATGAACATCAGAATAATATTGACTCCAAATGAATAGAAGCAAAGTTCCTCCGCTGGCTGCAAGGAAACAAATTGAATCAATGTCAGAATTTTCTTGTGCTGTTTCTGCAGTTTTGGAAGATTCCAAATCTGTGCTTTGGTCTTTCTTGTTTTTTGGCTATCCACAACCTGAACCTCTGATGCCTCAGAAAACACAGATACTACAGGACACATCAAGGCAAGAAGTACAGAGACAAAACAGAGTCAGCATGGTTCAGTGGCACTTTCTTAGCTCTGGCTTAGCACAAGTCGTGTAAGGCACAAGCTGGCACTTGCAAAGCCATGTAGGTGTTTCTGCACTGTGTTTCTTACAGTCTCAGCCCTGGGGAGACTGACCAGCTCCAGAGCCACATCAGTTTTTATCACAGCACATCTGTCCTTCCACTGTAGCTTAAGCAGAGTTGAACTGAACGTTGTGAAAAAAAACTTGACAGATTTTATTTTTAGAGACAGTGAAGATTCATCTAGGCTTATTAAAGGGAAACTGATGTGTTGGCATTATTTATATTGATATCTCTGTAAATACTTTGTCTATCTAAGAATGGAAATCAAAATTCAGTACAAAATGAAGGGCAACACAAAGCTACTGTTAGGAAGATATCATTGTGATGAGAGGTACAGGGGAAGAGAAAATTCTCTGAAGCATCTTGGAGCTTTTGGTTGACTTTCTGATTCATAGCTTAAAACCAAACCAAACCAGAAAACAGACAAACTGAAAACCAACCAAACACCCCCTCCCCAAACTTAAAAAAGAAACACCATAAAACTTTTTCCCAGAATACTGTTTTAGTATAGCATTTTCCTAACTTTTCACACAAGCCGGATTTTAGTGTGAACTACAAGTATATAACCGTTTTGGTAATATTTCTCAAAAAGAAATCTTCATGAGCAAATGAAAACAGACTCAATATCTGTTGCATGTGATTTTGGAAGTGCTGATAACTAATCACTGGCAACAATAAATATTTCAGGATAGCCTGTCATGCATTTCAAATTCTTGGCTTCCCAATCTGACATGACATGTGCGCTATTTAAATTAATGCCATAACCAGGAATAGACAAGCTTCTCAGACAACATAAATTAACATAGATCCAATTAAGTCAATTGACAAAAACTAGATAAGAACACAAATTAGTTGAGGTTATCTTAATCCGATTTAAATTTTAAATTGTTTATTTACAATTTTCACCCATTTTCCTTGTGAATCTTGTTCATAACCAAAATAGGAAACTGTGAATGAATCACACAGAACTCCATCAGATAATCTCCTATTTCTGTTAGTTCTTATTTATTAAAGTGCTGCGGCAGACATGGATTCTGCTTGGGTTTTTTGTCCCTTGCTTGTCTCAGCATCTTTCTTTTCATTGTCATGTCTCTTGTCATATCTTATATCCTGTATCCTGTGGTATCTGAGAGAAAAAACTAGACTTGATTTTTTTTTTTTTTAGAGTTGAAAATAAGGAGAATATCTTGATAGTGATGCAGAGCTACAGTGAGTCTGAAGAATGAGGGAGACAGCAATAGTGACAAAATAAGAGGTCACCTTTTCTCTTGAATAATAATCTTGAATGATACCCCAGTGAAACATTGTAGAGTAACTTGGTCAAGACCTGGTGGCTGCTGAGCTGCTGTGTAAATGGAAGGAGTTTATATTTGAGCAGCTTATGGAAAAGTCTCCAAGAACACAGAAAACTGAGGAGAAGAATACTCAGAAAAAGATTAGATGCTGGATATAAAACAGGTAGTATAAATGATGAGTTTGCAAGTAAAATATAAAAAGAAAAATAATAAGTAGAGGAAGAAAATAACAACTAGTATTGCAAGGCCATAGAAAAGGATGATGTGAGACAGCTACAGCTGGAGAAACAGGAAAAATGAGACCAAGTTAGATGAAAGAGGAAAGAGCAGCAGGAGTTTATTTGAGGCTGAATAAGAGCCAAAGGTGAGCACAGTGGAATCTGCTACTCATCCATCATGATAGATTTGACAGATTCGTCCTAAAGTATCTAGAATATGACAGACTGTGAGGCCAAGGAATTAAAATAGTAAAGGTTTTCAAGTGTTATTTTTCTTATATTCTTTTACACCAAAAAAAACAAAACAAAAAAAGTGAGTGGAAGGACCGAATAAACTGTGACAATAGATAGATGACTGCTAAGACAAAATAACATTACGTTTTCAAGACCTTCAGCCATAGACAGGTGTTCAGAAACACAGCACAGTGACTGGATGGAGTCCATTTTAGAGAAAAAGAGCCTTCCGATTACCATGACTGCAAAGATCCTGAAAACCAAAGGGGACAAATTTGCACTCACTATGCCATTGCCATCCCTACTTCTAACACACAAAGAAAAGGGGAAAAAGAAAGTCACATGACATTGCAAAAAGAATGATCATGAGGGAGGAATATTTAATAGTAACACAATATCAAAGTAGGTTGTCACTATTCATGGAAGAGTTGAACATAGTTGAATATAGTCAAGAAGAAATAACTGAAAAGTTTACAAAGACAGGTCTGGGTATGTCAAACAGAAGAACAAGAACTACCTGTGTGAAGAGGGTTTTATATGGATATTTGAAACCTGGTGGCCTAGTATCTAACAATGGAAATTAATTACTAAAAGTTAAAAAGTCAAGAAGCAGTATTAAGTGTTCAAGGAGGAAGAAGCATTAAAGAGATGAAAAAATCCACAAAAAATGGAATGCAAATATACTAATAGCAGAATTTCTCTGGACCAAAATAATTTTTTTTTTAAAAAAGGTAAACAAATTATAAAAGTCATGGGAAGATTTTTCAAATTTTATTACTCGCATTACTGAACCAGTAAGACATGACTCTTTATCAGATTCAGTTTTGGTAAGAATTAACTGAGACTTAGTGGTTGAAGATAACATGGGTTTAGTGACAGTAAATGAATTCATTTTTTTTGATTCAATGAGTGGAAAAAAGATATGTCATATAAGCTCTTCAAATTCAAAAGAAAATATGAGCATTCAAGAAACTGTAAATTTCTTCACACTAAAGAAACTGTGTACAGAATGGGAAAATTTTATATGCCTGGCAATCTTAATAAAGGTGCATTATATTTCCTATAGTGAGTTTTAATTTAAAAATAATTGTTTATTTAAGTATTAATTTTATTCTTTTTAACACTGAAATAAGCATTTCAGGTTATCTGATTCTGTACTGAAAATTCATCACGTGAATCTCACCACTTTCTTCACCTTCTCTAGTGCATTCATGGTGGTTACTTATTGTTGGTATAGCATCGGAGTTATTGCAATTATTTAGAAAAATATGCTGCTGGTATAATTGCTAACTACATTTCATTTCTCACTATTTTTAAGTGGAACCAATTTTTATGACATTTCAGGATAATCGTATCTTAAGCCTTTCTGAAGTAAACTTGAATTTTAATAAAGGATTCAAAAACATGAACTTTCCAATACGCAGATTGAGAGCTTTAGATTTAATGCACTTATTTGATGCTGAAAGGTGTGAGAGGGTCAGGAATGAAAATACAGATATTGTGCTAATGCTGGCAGTTTCAATTCTGCATCTGTTGGCATCTCCATATTGCAGATGAACTCTGATAAATTATACCAATTTATAATTTTAAAGCAGTCCCATGGGTATCTTTCTATTTTGCATTTTAGTACGCATCTGCAGTGAAACAGTTCTGCAGCTCCCTTTACATAGAAAATGTAGCAGACACTTTTTCACTGTAATTGTCATGCTGTACGTGAGGACTGCATTAGGATTTGAGAAAAGGCTGTTGAGAGTATCCCTCATGATAGTTTTCACTTCAGCTGATGTTTACCTCGATTCTGTAAGTCCAGGCAGAATGTGAAAGAAGGCATAGAGACTTATTTTATTCGTTTCACACAAGTTCATTGGAAAAAATCTGACAAATATCTCAAAAGGTCAGTTCCTCTACTCATCCCAAAGACAGCAAAGATATATAGAAGACTCCATGCAGAGAAACATATGGTTAAAATTCTATATAATAAAATTTATGATAAACTCACTACTACCTGATGATAATTTTTAGTTCTGATTATACAGAACGATCAAAATGTGCAAGAAAAACCACTTAAGAGGAAAGATTAATGTTAAGTAAAACCAGTAAAAAAGTTGTTTGTGCAATTTTAAAAATTATTAGTTTCTCTGGTCTAAAGCTCTTTTTTCTTGCTAACTTTGATTATATTTTATGAGAAAGAATCATCATCTTTCAGCAATATTACATTATTCAGTATTTTCAATGTAAAGTATTTAACAAAAATACAAATAATTAAGTATGGGGAGAGTTTTGAGGCCTTGTATTTTTTTATTTGTGTGGTGTTGAATAAGAAAACAATTGAAAATACTGGAAGTTTTCTTTTAATGCGTATATATCTATTTATCAATAATGTATTTAAGTTTACACCACAGTAAAATATAATCCTAAAGTCATTTAGGATAATTATCAGTGGATCTTTCAGATTTTAAATGTTGATGAATATGAACCCATCCATATACATGCCTTAAAGAAATATGCCATATTGAATACTATAAAGTTGACCTATCTGATAAAAATGTTTTATTATCAAGATAGTCTTCATCCTGCATTACTATTCATCATTATTTCTGTCACATCAGAGTTTATGATGGAATTAAGTGATATTTATGTATTTATTGCCCTGCTATTTCATTATACATCATTGAGTTTTATGACATTTCTAAGTAAATTAATTATACGTGTTCTCCCTGCTCCCCAGTGTGAACACTTATAACCAGGGGCCATTTGAATAAATATCTGTATGTATCCTGAACTGGAGAGTTGGATTTGAGACACTTTTGCATTAGTTTGTTGTATGGAAATTCCATTAAAATATTTACAAGAGAATGAGGAAAGAATATCTGAAATAAAAATAAGTAGAAGCAGATTTTAATTACATTACATTATACGTAATCTAAGAGCTTGAATTTATGTGCCACATGATAATGAATCTGAGAATATCTTTCGATATTATTTATTCTGACCAATGTTAAATGTTGTGTTAAACGGAATTATTAAATATTTACTTAAACCACTATTTTTTGTGGTACCAAAATATGATATGTTTGCAATACATGAGTTACTATCATATAGTAGTTTTAAATAGTACTCATGTAGGAATTAATTTATCCTTATAATTATTATAGCACATATTAAAAATGATTCTGCAGTAAGTTACATCATACAATAAAAATCATATTAAGAATAATTAGATGGGTGTTGCAATGAAAAATTAACGTTATTTTTTAATCCTTCCCTACGTTTAACTAACTTATAAAGGGAAATATTTCAGTAGAAATGACAGTAGTACAGTTAACAATAATAAGGAGATAAAGCAGTTGGAACAACTATAAAGGGGATGTGGTGGTGCACATCTGTATGAACGTTTGACATAGCGTGAGCATCGAAGACAACACTGAGCATCTCTTCTTGACCCAAAACTGATTTTAATAGGTATAAATGTAACATAACATTAGCAATGGTCATATTAAATACCATCTGATGGTTTATTACATGCCTGGATAGTTTACAAGAAGAAATGGTATTTAATAAGAAAAAATATTTTGTTTCATATTTGCTGAACATTATGCAACTTAATATTCTGTAAAGCCTTCTGCTCAGCCACTTTCAAGTTTCTAGAATAGTCTTTTCATGAAAATAAACCAGAAAAATTATGTTCAGCTTTCAACGAGGAGTTGACACTTCATGGCTGTTAGCACTTCTGTGTGAAATGTTGGCAAATAAGATGAGCTGTAATGGTCTGAACAAGTAAGTACCAAACATCGTTTCTACTATAATATTTGGTGTGGAAAATTACAACCATCTCCAGTTTTAAAGATGACATCTTGTTTTCCTATTTTTATTGTTAACACCGTGCAAGTTTCGTAAGAGAGAAAAAATAAGGTGAGATTGTGGGAAAAGAGAGATTGATTTTATTTATCATATAAATGTACATATTTGTGCCTGTCTCTGTACTGACATACTGCATTTATTCCTAACATAAAAAAAAAACCAATGGAGATGGTGCCAGAAATAACAAATAAGTTTCCGTTCATACTATATCACATTTAGGTAGATTCAAAATTGCAATGCTTTTTATTTAAAAACAGAAATGGAAAAATGCCATACTGCTAGTAAAATTTCTGTATTTTGAACACTGTTGAAGTCTGTTACATGCCCAAATAATAAGAGTGGACTAAATATATGAAATGTCCTCTTCTGGAGCATGTAACAGATCTAAATATATTGCATTAAACCGAAATTGATCCTAACTTTCACTATCAGCCACTAGTAGTTACATGAGCACAAACATAGTCCTGGCTGTGAAGTTCTACATCGAGCAGATAATTTCCTAGATGTGAGATCAGACTAAGTGCTGGGTTTCATGCCTTACTTGTAACCATATGTGTTTTGTCACTGAAATCTGACAGAGGAAACTTCAGTGTCGAAGGGTAAGGTTAAAAAGTAACATTGTTCGCAATGCTCAAAATGAATCTCTGCACAATGGCTTGGTAACCATGGACACAAAAATCTCATCTGAATGTTACCTGGAAGATGAAAGATTGCATCTAGGAATTTTTTTCTGTGTGTTATTTGTTCATTGAGAGCTAAAGATGTATCTCCTCCAAATGTGGGTTTGATGCACAGAAGACCACGTGCAGTCACATGCATAACTAGTGGCTTAATGTCTTCATTGACGTAAAAACTGCTACTTTAGTAATTTTGCAATACTAAGGAATATAAATTGGTCACAAACTGCCAGGCTCAAGGTAATATCCTTTGTAAAATGAGAATTTAATTTGTTGTATTTTAAGAGTTTAAATTTTCAGATGAATTGTGAAGAAGTACCAATATTGATCAAGGGAAGTTATAACTCTGCAAAATGGTTACTTTGGAAGATGTGACCTGATTATAAAGTTGATAGATGTTTTATAGGCTGATGAGAATTTGAAAAACAGTTAGGGTGATGTTTTGAGGTGCAATTTATTATCATGATCATTGTGGAAGGCATGCAAATGGAGCTCAATTCAAATGTAATCTCCAGATTCATGCGCCAGAATTTGGTCTAAAATGTCCATTTGTTCATATATCTGCTCAAGGGACTAAAAATCTCTTGTGCTGTGACAGAATTTATATTCAAATTGCATTAGCTGAGAAAGTTCTTAAATTTTAAAAGGACAGTGTTTGAACCTAATGGTTATTATGACAGTGACGGGGTAAAATCCCCAGAAAGCTTAGGTGTCTAGGAAATTTCTTTCCAAACAGTGGCAACTGTTCGGGCAGAAATTTCCCATTCTCCACTACTCCTTCTTTACATAGATAAGGTATCACAAGGATCATGACATCTTCCTAGGATATTGAGACTATTTTGCAATATATATTTTTAGCACATTATTCAAAATACCGATCCTTAATATTTTCAACACAGTAGTCAAGGAACTTCTGCATCAAACACAGTAAAAATGTGAAAAGTTCCTTCTCTTCTTTTTTTTTTTTTTCTTTCATTTGAAACAACACTTCTGATTTTCAAACAAAAAATAAGACTAAAACTATGTTTAAATAGCTTTGTGGTTCTGCCTTGAACAGACCAAAAGGAAAAAACCCCGCAAATTTAGCTACCTTTGCCTCTCTCAGTGCTGCAAGCTGAATTATGGAAAGAATTTCAGTCAAAAATAGAATATGAATTGGTTCTTTTTATATCATCAACCCTACATCACAATGCACCACACATAGAATTAAACAAAAGATGCAGAGCACACTAAGATTTTCAGGTAAGATATAAATCAAGAAACTGGTTCAATGCAGTGAAAATTAGAAAGATAATTTTATATTCACTGGACATCACTATTTTATAGGACCCTGTGCTTAAAAAATAAGTCATTACTTAGTAGTAGCTGGGAGCTAAGTTTAGATTAAATGGCAGTGATCATTTTAGGGACCTAAAAGAAAAAGAAATGAGATTTAGTGGAGGGCGGAATAGGAAAATAAGTACTCATATATATATATACATAGTTTTGTAACATATGAGTGGCAAATGTGCTTGTGCAACTGGGACTCATTTTTCTATGAAAATAAACCAGCCTAAAATAATGAGTTCAACGAGTAATGACCAAGTCTTCGAGGATGACTAGACCTATTGCTTCAGGCACCAACTTGAGCTCCAAGAGGAAAAGAGATTTGTCTGGTTTTTTCCACTGTTTGTTTTTTCCTGCAGTGCATGAGGAAAACAGAAAAATAAGCAACCATGACAGTACCTTTCTAGGAGAAACCCCACTTGCTTAACAGAGCACAAGGAAATACATCTTTTGCTGTAAAAAAAAAAAAAAAGAAACAGAAAAGGTCCTAAGTAGGTTCAGAGGCATGATTTATAAAACGATAAAAAGTCTTCTGGAAACAGCTATGCCAGAATTTGGGTGAACATGCTAAAGAACAAAGGAAAAACTACTCTCAGCTATAAAGTATAAATACTCCCTACTATGGATTATGACAGCTTTATATTTGCCAAAGGAGTAAATATGTATGCAATATTATTTTAAAATATTTTTTTCACATAGTTACGCAAAGTGTATTAAGCGACTGGAGAATCTCTCACAAAAGAAGAGACTGAGACGAGGGACTGTTTAGCCCAAAGAAGAGAAGGTTCAGGGGGATACTATCCATATGTACAAATGCCCAACAGGGCCAGAGAGTACAGGACCAGATCCAGACTCTTCTCAGTGATGTCTACATGAAAGGATGAGAGGCACTAATTGAAATGCAGGAAATTTTATTTCAACAAAGGAAAAAAACCTTAACTTTCTGTAAGGTTGATTGAACACTGGAATGGGTTGCCTAGGCTGGCTGTGGAATCTCCATCCTTAGATATGTTAAATACCTGGTTGGACATGGTCCTGAGCAACCTGCATTTGGGCACATTGACCTTTCTCTGAGCAGAAGGATGAAGTAGAAAATCACTCTTCCAAACTCAGTGATTCCATGACACATTTTATATTACTGTGTATGAATAAGCATTCTAAAAAAGAAATTGTTCTGGCAGAAAAATGTAGAACTGACTAGTCTCCATTTGTCATGCTTGCCAGTTAGATGAGTTGCTTGTATTCTTTTTTTTCTCTTGCCTGAAACTGGCCTTGCCCTGCCAGTGATTGCCACGACAATGAATTTGTTTGACATATCATTTGATTTACTCTGGCAATAAGCATACACAAAATATTGTACTCTCTGCACAATAAACTGTGTCTCTTCTGAGAGCTTTGCATAGCTAAAACATTACAGGCTAAGTCAGCAAAGGACCTTGAACTGTGAGAAAAAAGTGTTGTACTGGAGGACTTGGTTTTCTTCTGGACAAAATCCTGCTATGAACAGTCTGTTCAACAAAACCATAGCTTCATACATATATGAAAAAGGTCGGATCTCCTGCCAAGATGGAGAAAGATCTCCATCTAATCTAGCATTTTGATTGGAAGAAAGGAGTGGTTATCCCAACACAATCTGCTAAGCTACGATCAAAGCTAGAGGTTCATTGACTATTAGGAATAACATACTATACATAAAAGAAGATGTAAGAATGCTTTCTAAATACCTGAGGTTGACTTTGTGTTCAGTGTTTATGCGCTCAGGTTTTTACCACTGATCAGTCTTAATTCAAGAACACATCTGTATTCAGGAAGGTGTTGATAAACGTTGAGTAAGTTTGGCCCTGATACAGCAGAAAAGTAAGTTATAAGATAGAGTGAGCATAAGCTACTAGGCTAGAAGAGGAAAACCTGATATTTAGATGAAAGAAATGCTTCTGTTTGACATAGACTGAGAATGAAAACAGACATTCTGGTCATCCTGGAGAAATAAACCTGATTTAGATTTTCTAGGAGACCTGGATTCTTATGAATGTATGTGATTGGTAGAAAATCTCATATTCCTTCACAAAGCATTTTGCCTGGTACATCTCTTTTCCATTGTTTTGCAGGTCAATGTGTGACCTCAGTGTCTTATGTCAAGAGAAGCACTTATAAAAAGTAAATGGTTACAATTCAAGGTAATGTTTAGTGTAAAAGGCTACTCTATCCAAGCAAATGTGACAAGGCCATGACACATGCCCAGCACGTAAATGTTTGTTCTGGTGCATTTTTAGAATAGTGGCTGATGCAGGTCAGCTAAGACTATCAGTAGCAAACAATTCCTGTTTTCTGCTACAGGAGATACATCTTAAGGTGAAGAATGCTACCACTGAGCAGAATGGTCAAAGCCATGTAATTTTTCTAAGCTGCCACTCTCTTCCCACACAGGTCTCAGCACAGGCTGCCCCACCATGCACGTCTGTACCCTTTGTGCCTTCATCATTCTGGACACACAAAAACCTGGTGTCCTATTATGAAAAAATCCTTCCCCTGAGAGCTCCAGAACCTCACCCTCCTGATTTGGATGAGTTGCCCTAAGTGTTTCAAATTGAAGCAGAGGCCCAGATGGGTGGTAGAAGCCTCTGATTGTTCATGACCTTGCAGTGGGTCCCATTCTTGATGCTTCCCCTTCTCAGAGTAATACTGTCCTGAAGAAGCACATAACCTTTGAAGGATGAAAGGAAAGGCATTGGGAAAGAGCCATCTTCTACACTGTGGCTACCATCACCCATACTGATGAGCCTTGCAGTGCTGTCAGCCCACAAGCCCAGCTCTGGTAAGAAAAATGTGCCTTAAAGCATGCTTCTGGGAAAGTTCTGGGTTAAAGCATAAAGATAAGGATACCTGCAAGATGACCTCACAAAATGGCTTTTAAAGACAAACTTAATTCTAAAGCAGTTTAAATTGTAGCAATGGAATTGCATTAAAGATTGATTTATTATAGTTTAAATTCTGGCTGCCAGAGGATGGAAGAGCTACTTTTCACTGAAAAAGCAAGAATTTGCTTTTATATTTTACCTGAATGATGTAATAAGAATGACTTAATAACTACAGACTGAGAAAATGATATATGCTGGCTATGACCCAGCTAGGTTATTCTCTGTAAACTGAATTAAACCCTGTGTTAAAATAGATCCTTTTTTCAGTTGGTTTTACATTACAGAAGTATACTGAGCATTCTATAAGTGCCCATTCATTACATTTACTGTCAATTGTTTCACGTGAATAATTTAGAGCAAATGATCTCCAAAAAATCAATACCAGACTTCTGAATTTACAGAGCTATAGGATATGCAGGAGCAAAGCTTTTATATTAACTAGAAATAGATCTAACTTCTCCCCTGTACCGTAGAAAAGAAACCCCAAAGATAAGAAATCTTTCTGAGTCTAAGTAATTGTAAGTACTTACCAGTTATTTACTAAAATTCAGTGTGCTGTCCTAGCATTGCCACTGGCATTGATGTCCTTAAGAGGATGGTGAGGTCTGGTGTGTAGGTGTTTTCAGGATCCTTTGTTACATTTTTGCGATGTTTCCTTGTGGGAGCACAGTTGAAAATGTGTAGATAAAATGGGGAAATATAATGCTTCTTTTCCATAATGACATGTAAAATATTGCCTTAGTATGCAAATAGCCACTTACAGCCACGTTCCAGAATGCAGGAGAGCTATGTCTTGTAACTGTCTTGCTTACGAGGAGTCACACAGTAACACCACAGCAGTTTGTAATTATTTAAAGAAAAAATGTTGATTTTATTACTTACTTTCTCAATTTTATATGTTTAAACGATACTTTTGAGTAAGTATTCCCTTTTTTCTTCCCTGTGCTTGAAGCATTCCTAGTATTATTAGCTCCAGCTACTATTGGTGTTACCACAAAGATTTTGTGCACAAGACCTCTGATGTCTTCCCTGCTCAGTGGTTAGCAAGGCACGAGATTTTTGGTCCATGTCAACTAGCAGTTCTCGGGCCTTGGGTGGGAGCTATAGCACAGGCCAAGGAAGTCCCACAGTAGACATCAAGGACAAGCTTGTACCGGGTTTGTCTTTGTCAGACAGAAATCTCCAACACTGAGGAGGCCTTGTGTTCTCCCCCCTCCTTATGTGCATGGCCTGTGGTGCGACACGCCCATCAGCTTCACGACACTCTTGTCAGAAACTGGCTGTACTGCCCTTCCATTATTTCACATACCTTGAATTGAGCACAGACATATATACACACACAAGTGTGTGTATACATATCACACAAGTGATTGTCATGTTTAAGCAGCATTGCAGAAAATCAGGTGCTAGAAAGGTGAAATGCAGCCAAATCTCCACAGTTTCTCCTCAGAGACAGAGGCTCCCAGCCATGTGTAGTCTACCAGCTTTTTTTTTTTGTAACAAAGTTCATGTTGTTAGTGCCTTCTGGCACTTGTGTAAAAAAATATTTTTTCACCATTATGCTTAAATTCTTGCAGAAAACACTACCTGGAGGAAGACTTTCAGTTTAGAGAATGGCGCCCAGCTCTCATACAGCACTTACAAGCGAGCCCTTCAACACTGGTGTGCCAAAACCTGCATCGTGCTGCTAAGCTCAGTTCACTGAATTTACCAAGGGAGAGAGGCCAGACTAGGGAGAAATTTACATGCACTCAAACACACATACACATACACATGTTGTTTGTGGTCAGTTGCTGCTCAGCTACAGGCTTACCAGTGCTGTACTTATCACCCAACTGGTTAATGAGTCATTGGCGTTTAGGAAAGGGGAAGAATTCAGTAGAAAACTAAGATTGATATTCAGCCCTTAGATGCAGAGACCATATTATATACTGGATATGGTAAACAACACCTTAAGTAAGGCCCTTCTATAGTACTTAGAATACCTACAGAAAGGAGAGAATTGTTCATCTGCTATTTTGAGTCTCTCGTGTCAGCTTTAATGATTTGTTTTATAAATATGTATTCATCCACACGTGTGCTACTGTTTAAATATATATTAAAGAAAAGGAAAAAAAATCTTTCAAGTGACTCACAACCATAAAGATGAATACCCATTTAATTTGTTTAGTGACAGGGACCTTAACCCCAGCATCCCCTTCCCCCAAGCTCTTTGTTTCTACATTGTGTTTGAAGGCTTTTTGATTTAGAATATAAGTTCCTGCAGAAATTAACTGTAACACCTTGCATATTATAACAAGAAAAGTGTGGATTTTCTCATCCTTGCTTCTGCCTTGAGACAATAACAACATAAACTTCAATTTAGCTAACGGCCCAAATATCCCACAGCTTAGAAGGTTATTAGATACTTTGTATCGTGGGGCCTCAGACATAATTTTGGGCGTTTTAAAGGATAAGATGTGTTCTGCTCTCCATTTCAGAAGCTACACCAACATATTATGATAGCTAAGAAGTAGCTGAGTAGCTGCCAATATTTCTGAAGTCATAATTAACCTGTAACAAGTCATTCGGACATGGCTATACTTAATATTTTGCACTGGCCAACTATTTTCTTTATCATGAACTGAAATTTGCTGCCAGAGGCAATAGTTCCCAGCTGTGTAACTGATTCCTAGGAATCAGATACAGACAAAAGTAACTCTGTCTTCAAAAAATCACTTTGGCCATTATAATATACCGAATATATTGTTTATATCTTTTGTATCCATCTCTCTATCTAAAGTTATATATCTACCTAATTCCTACCAAAAAATTACGGAATTAGAAAGAGAAGCTGAGGTGCACCCCTCATTAGGATACGACGAACATTGTATCAACAGTAGCACATACAAAGAATTACTTCTACTTCCATAGTTATAACCTTCACAAGCTTCCCTGGGAACTTTAAAAACAAAGAAAATGAAATATAGGAGAAATCCTAATCTCCTACTTACTCTTAATCTACCTGTCAGATACTAAGCAGATTGAGAATTTTGTGCAGCAACTGCAGTTAAATAGTTTAATTTTTTGTATGTGAATGGGCTTGTTCTTAGAAAAGCAGCTTTTTCTTTCCAGCCTGCAGCAGGAAGGAACATATTATGCAAGCATGCAATGAAATGACTTTATCATCTAAGGCTATTCATGTTAGAACAAATAAAATATTCCAGTTGTCTTCAGTGGAAACTCAGCTGACCCTTTGCTAGCATAGCATCTATTATGCAGCTCCCAATTATGTTTCTGTAGACTTGATTGGGCTTTTTATTTCAAATAATAGGGATAAAAAACTTAGCTTTCGCATGTGAAAATCCTTCATTAATCAACTCTATTTTTTAATAATTCATTTGCTACTTACATAAGCATTTACAGACTAAAAGGCAACGTTTTGGTTGATGGCATTATTTCACCCTTTGTGGAGAACCATTCCCCTGAGTCATGCAGTATTAATTCTGATATGCGTGAATGCAACAATATAAAAAATGATGTAACAAGAAAAATAATTAGTACTTTATGCCCCATTTGAATTGTCGGGGTGTAAAAATTTAACCAGGGAATGTAAAAAAAACCATTAATGAGGCAATTTTAACAAGCAACGGAGAGCCAAAGTCACTGTTCTTATTTACGTATCAGTTTCCAGTACTCAAGCAGTTCTAGAAAAGAGAGATTTACCAGTGTAAGTTTATTAATTAAAACATATATAAGGCTATTATAGAGAAAAATACACGTATTTAGAGAAGATTGAAAAAAATAGATGTGTGTAGACTAAGATATATAAGAAGGCTGATTCTTCTAGAAGAAATTGATAGTGAAGGTGAGTGTCCAGTACAGTATAATAGATGTGATTATTAATATAAGAGACTGGAAAGAAACAGTCACAGCAATATTTAAGAAATTTAAAAGAAGCATTTGAAAGCAACTAAACGGCAATAGTCTGCCCTGCCGAATCATCTTTAGGTGTAAAACAAGTGTGCTTAAGCAGGGGAGGGGGTGTGAAAATATTAGCAGGAAGGAAAACAAAACACATATTTGCACTGAATTAGGAGCCAACTATTAACTAAACCATGACCCATGTTCAGAAAAATGTAATCCTTGCACAATAGAAAAGGAGGTGGCCCTGATGGAAAGGTATTGGACGTTTTGGGTTATGTGATTACATATGATCTCAAGAAGAACTGAATGATCACAAATGCAGAATCAATGTTCAGGTTGACAGATAAACGGTTGCTTCCAGGCATGCTAAGAAATGTGGAAAACCAAATCTAAAATGGCAGATATTCCTACTCCTCTTCCTTCCTCCCTTACATAATATCCTCTACACTGCTTTCATCAATTACACAAATGTTAGCAGATGGATAAGTGCTAATATTCTCTCACTGGGAACTCTGATCTCTGAAAGGTGGAGGGACAGCACCAGCCAGCAGGTTGAGGGAAATGGTTCTGCACCTCTGCTCCACTCTGCTGAGACTCCACATGGATTGCTGCATCTAGTTCTGTCATGCCCAGCGCAGGAAAGACACGGACCTACCCATTGGAGTGAGTCCAGAGCAGGGCCACAGGAATGATCAGAGGGCTGGAGCACTCCTCCTATGAGAAAAGGCTGAGAGAGTTGAAGCTGCTCAGCCTGGAGAAGGGAAAGCTCTGGGGTGACATTATAGCAGCCTTCCAGTATTTGAATGGGGCTTATAAGAGAGATAGAGACAGATTTTTTTGGCAGGGCTTCCAGCAACAGGACAAGGGGTAATGATTTTAAACTAAATGAGGGTAGGCTCAGGCTTGATATTATGAAAAAATATTTTACAATGAGGGTGGTGAAGCACTGGCAGAGGTTGCCCAGAGAGGTTGTACACGCCCCATCCCTTGAAACCTGCAAAGTCAGTTTAGTGGGGCTCTGAGCAACCTGATCTAGTTGAAGATATCCCTGGTCATTGCAGAGAACTTCTTCTAGATGACCTTTAAAAGTCCCTTCCATCCCAAACCATTCTATGATTTTATGACAAAGTACCTGGAAAGTGAGTGATAACCTTTATTCCAGTCCAAGAAACTGTTCTTAACATTCTGCCTATCACTGGCATTATATACATGGGAATAATAATTTTAACAGCAAAAATCCTCCTATTAATTTTTTTATTGACTACACTGTCTTCTATGTGGGGTTTTTTAGTGGATAATATTTTAAGTTTCTTATTTTGGTGGGATTATTTTTGTCTTTTTTTACTTAATTTTCTTCTCTATCTTGTTTCCAAGGACAGGGTTACTCTGATTATGTCTGAATGGTAATAGCTGTATCGTTAAGCAGAAACCTGATTTAAGCATTGTCTAATTTCAAAGCTATTTATAGTTTTTGTGATCTGCCACATGTAAGTTTACAGGTGAAAAAAATTACATGCTCCAGACTGGATCATGTAAAGTTTTCACGCAATCACATTGTCTCACATTATATTTTATCTGTAAATGAAAGTGGTTTTGCACAATGATTATTCTCTCTGAATGATTTCAGCAAAAGAAAAAGAGGTATTGTGTTGATACAACTCCACTGAAGGATGCAGTGATTTGAGACATTTGAAGGTGCAACTGGGAGACTGCATTTAAATTCAATTGAAGTACAGTCCAATGTAGCCTTCAGGCTGATGAATATGGGCAATATTATATACAGCCCACAGAACACAGTAAATTTGCACCGTTTAACCGCCTACTGAATCTTGGCTATATATAATTCATTCATTACTGAGTTGTAAAAAGACCTGTTTATATTCAAATATTAGGAGCAATTATACAAAACCTCAACAACCAGGAGATTATGTTGACATCCACTTCATTGTGTTACTGCCTTAACACTGCTTTAAATACAGTCTGATTGAACTTTTATTTACACTGTCAATGACTCTTTCATTCCAGTATGAGTTTGTATTGCTATAACATTTTTGTATTATATTGAAATTACCTTTTTAGAAGCTGGATTAATAGATGCTACCACCTCTATTAGCCTGGAGGTGGAATGATTGCAATTAGCTTCACATTCCCACTTCTCCAAAAACTGTGCATTTTTAAAATTCATGGGGGGCTATGTTTGACAGGAAGATTGAAGCAAATGACTGCTCATGTATGTTCCACTGCCTTGTTTATGTTCTCAACAGAAAACAATCAATATATTTGGACGTTTAGGGACAGGAAGTAGTCAAGAATACACAGGCAGGGAAATGCAAGAAGAGCTCCTTTCCTTCACCTCCTCAGCCCCCCAGTAGCTGGCTAAACCAGTACAGTTATAATCTCAAGTAAGCCAGCATAGCTCAGGTCTATGCTAATACGTGGCCAAACAGCATAACCATGAGGCTGAGCTGTATTCCAGGGTAAATTTCTCTCCTGTGGAAAATGCTGCTTTTCAATTAAGAGGCTTTAGTGTTCATTGGAGCAAGAACTAGAGCCTGCACATGAATCAACCTTTTGTTTCTTCCCTCTCTTTTCTCTTTGTCCCAGTGACTATTTCATTACTTTTGCTAGGGTAATTAATTGAATACCTTCAGCTGGAGAAATTCAGAGCAAGAGAGATATGTCCCTGACTATCTGGTAACATCGCAATTAGGGCACTCTGCTGAGATGGAAAATACTTTCATCAAAATGCAATCAGATATGGAAGAGACATTAACTGAGTCCCAGCTGAGCACCCTGGCAGCTCTGCAGCTGTGCTCTATGGCAGGAGTGGACACTTCTCAATGGTTTTTTTTGCAAAGGTTTCAGATTGCTTTGAGCTCGTCTGCAAGGTCCTACCCTGGAGGTCTAATCTCTGAATCTCACTGTCACTGAGATGCATCATAGACAAAGGGCAGCTTTACTGTAGGCATTTCTGTCATCCTGAGCAGCAGAAATGTAGGCACTTCAGAGATTTGCTCTGTGTGGGTGTTTCAGTGCTGTAAATTCCGGTGACTTCATCTGGGGTGTGCTGGTGCATCTTGCTGAGCTAGAGGAGGAGCTGCAGCAATACTCTCTCTCACAGTATGCTGCAATGTGCTGGGCATCATCCTCCTCCCTATACAGAGCAGCAACTCAATGCTGTGTCTGAGATTCCAGGGTTTACCACATACCATACCACTGTAGACAGCCATTTCCTATTTCATTTAACAAGTTACGGAGCTGTGTGGCCAAGTTCAATGGGTAATCTTACACTTTGAGTTACCATTAGATTTGCCATTACTTACCTGTTTTGGGGAAAACGATTCATTCTGTGTCTCAATAGGACACCAGGCAGAGATGTATATGAGAGATCTGTAATCCAGAAAAAATTATGCTGCCAGAAAATTCAAAACAAGTTCTGTTCAGTCTGTATCAAACAGATTTATCAAGTATCTCATTATTTTTTTAAAGGGAAAGAAAGAAAAATTAGGTCAAAAGCTATGAAACCTAGTTAGAACAATCAGCAGATTCACTGTAAAATGCATATGTGAAAAGCATAAGCAAAGTATGGCCTGGGGAGCAGAAACTGATTAAGCTTGTGTAATTCTGTTTAATGCACTGGTGACGTGATAATTTTTAGATCCTCCATTTTCCTTGATGTTTAGCACCTTTGTATTTTAAAAAATTTGAATAAAATACAATAAACTTTTCTGGAAAGGACCAGCTCATAAGATTGCTTTTTCAGTTTCTCCCTTAAGCTCTCTTTCCACGTCAGTGTGCTTTCATGCTTGTCAGTACATGACTATCTGAAGGGCTCCTGCAGTGCTGAAAGGGACAAACATACATCTCCGTAACTAAACCTCACTGCTGGTCAGAATATATCATTCCTTTTCCTGTCAATCATTTTTGTGTCCTATGCCTTATAAAGACTTTGAAAACCGCACCTCCGGTCTCTGCACCAAGGGGCTTCCAAGAAGTTTCTTGTGAACTTACATCATTCAAATGAAATGTGAATGAGCCTGTAGTTAACCACTGAGATTACACTCCAGTAAACTATAATTTTCTATAGATTTTGTTCCAGATATTTTTCTATATATATTGTCAACCAGACTTAGACAGCATCTGGCTACATAATGGAGACCTGTATCAAGATAAGAAATAAATAAGCAGATTGGTCAGCTGTGAGGCTTTTCTAATTTGTCCTTCATACCTGACAAGAGTGCATTTTTGTTGGAGGCTATAAAACCCACCACCAAAAGGAAATCTGTTCAATGTTATCGGAAACCTGTAATGTCTGCTGAAAGTTTTTATTTCTCTACTTTAGTCCTCTTTTCTTTAACTCCTCTTTGTGTTTTATCTTTCCCATAGACTTACAGAAAGAAGACCAGAACCTTCCACAGGAGAACTTTCTATGCTTTTCAGTTAATTTAGTTTAATATTATTGGCTTAGAGATGATAATTTTTTTTTTTCTTTGCTATACAGAGAAACAATGGTTCCAGACTTTTCTGAACCTAAATTACCCACAGAATCCTGTCCTGGATAGGTGAGTAATTGCATAACCCTGTGTTTCACAAAATACCCAATTTCAGACAGTGATGAAGAACACTAAATACTATTTGAAGATCAAGAAAAGCAAGGTAGTGTCAAAGGCAAAAACACTGTTTTGAACATTTTTCAAATCCTAGGTACCTACCAGACAATATCACAAGGAAAACTGATCACAAAGAAGATAATCACTTATATAATTCCTAAAGGTCTTTATGTAGGTGTTACATATTTCCATTTGAACTACATTAAGTATCCATAAATGCATGCAGTTAAACCTTTTAGGTTTAAAAATTCAATATATTAGAACTCTTTGAAAGATGTAAACCCCAAACTTTGTTAATGGGATAAACAACACATGCGTAGGCTCAGGCTGCTGCATATGCTACTGAGAATTTAGATAAGACAATACTGAAAATAAGAATAATTTTCGAAATATTTTTTTCTTTCTGTAAGGTTCTTATAATCCTAATCTCTTTTGTCTCCACCTTCCTAAGGATTGTATCTCTTAATGTGAACATGCCAAGAATTAATATGCTCTAGGATTGACAATTTGACTAGTTAATATTAGTGCAGTGGAAAGAGCATTAATATAGTAGTTAATAGCCTTTAAGGAAAAGTACTAGACCATTAATCTCTTCAATAATTCACTCTAATCTACTCTACACTTACCCATAGCTAGGAATAGTTGTCCCATGTTAACAGGTCTTACTGAAAGCCGTATCTTGATTGAGGAAAGCTTTCCTACCAGTTCAATTCTTAATCTTTGCTTTCAAGCATTTCATTAATACTTTAATTTCCTGTGTTTTAGAGGTGTTTCAAAATCAACATGAACACATTCAAATACAAAGTAGTCCCAAGACAGTTTCACAGAACTGACCCATGCTTAGTGCGTGAGATGTCAGTTTGAAAAAGAACCTGAAGTGTTTCAAATTGCTGTCTTAATCCTTAGTCAGACCAATGTTATACACATTGTATTATTCTAGTAAATCTTCTGATAGTCTTTTATATTACGTTTCTTATTCACAGAGAAAACCTTGTTTTCTATGATTTTCATTTTACAGGAAGAGCAATTTATGCTTAAAACAAGTCAGGATGAAGAAGATGCAAGTTTAAAAAGGGAAAAGATACTCCTGGGAAAGTCGAATTCTGATACCATCTGCTCTTGAAATGCTTTGAGACTAGAGAAGTTAAGCAGTGCTGGGAATCAAAGTCGGTCCTGAAAGTGACTACATCAACACTATGAATAAAGCAGAGTGCTGAAGCAACGGGTAGAAGCAACTGCAGGCCCTAAAGAAAGAGGTAATGGAACCTTCTGTGACATTGCACTTGTATAACTGAACCACAGACCTGATCCATATTCCTGAATAGAAGTAAAAAGTTATATACGCTCATTATAAAAGAACAATGTTTCTAGTGGAGTGTTATAACTCTGTGTGTCTCTTGTGAGAGGGAATGGTGACCACACTAGAAACTGGTTTATGGTTGCCTTCCTTTAGGATGGCTGCTTAAAGTTTCTAATTGCTTTCAGGAAATCCATTTAGGACAGATTTCTTGTTAAGCAGCACCAAGTGCAATTCTACAACAGAAATTAAACATTAACAGTAGAATCCTTTTTAACACCTGCTCATACTGAGAAAAAAGCAAATTGACACAAATGTTTTTCAGTCAGAAAAATTATTTCCTGTCTATGGCTCTGAAGTACTTTATCAGAAAATCCGTCTGACATGTGACACACGGGACAAGAAGAAGCCCTACCCCATAATCCAGTCTAGCTTGGAAAAGCTGATTCTCTGGGCAAGGAATTGGGCAGTTATGCCTGAGACATAGCAGGCCAATGTGCAGGCTTCCTGTCCAGAACCATACAAAAGGGGTTGGAGATCACTCCTGCCATCCTTCCACCCAGTGGCCTTTTGTGTCTCACATCCCTTAACAGAGAGTTCTTTTGAACAGCCGAGGACGTTCTTGCAAACTATTCAAAGGGAAAAAAGTCCCTTTATGTGTTCCCTTTATGTGTAAGTCCTAAATGTGAGGCTTGGAACAAGGCCACAATAATATATAAAATCCTAGGTATTATTTGCAAATCACATGCAATGAAATAGAGTCGGTAGTCTGGCCATTAAGTACTTTGGAGAATTTGCAATATTTGTGGTTCTTTTGCTGCAGTTGCATTGGTTTTGTTTTTCCCTGACATTGAACAATAAGATTTTAAAAAACTTCTTTTAGTGTCTGAAAAATACCCCATTTTATGATTCACTTACCATTTCTGCAGGCCTGAAATCCCAGGGGACTCCATGAAAGATTTTTTCCATTAACTCAGACACACGGTGGCAAAATGTAAATTTTTTATGTTATATTTAAAATGATACCAATATACTAAAAAAACCCGCAAAAAACCCAAGAGAATTACTGTGATGGAGACAGCCCTCTGTAGCTGTGTGGTTTTCTTCCAATTCTTTACTGTCACAGAGTGTGTGCTGCTGCTAGATCTACTGATGTGCATTTAAATACTTCAGGAGAAACACTGTATGTTAGCTCAGTTTCAAATATTTTCCAAAATTGATGCATTCCCCACCCCCTGCTTTGAGATTACCGGGAACAGTATTAAATTGTGTAAAATATAAGTGATCCTGTGTTTTTTTAATAGAAATGTCATCCTAAAGAAGAAAGAAAAACAACCAGTCCCATTATTTCAGGTGAAAACTTTGTGCTAGAATACCAGAAAATAGATAAAACACAGTGCACTTATAACAAAGGGGAAATACAAAACAAACAAAAAAAAATAAAGAAGTGAAATACTAAATAAGGCATACAGAAGACAAATGGAGATGAAAGTAGTTTGGTTGATTCCTGATGTGCTATCCTGAAAACTGAAAGAAATAGGATAATGAAGGCAGACTTGTGGTAATTTCGGAGGTAATTTCTTGAAAAGAGGCAGATATCTGAAAGAAGAAATCACTTAAAAATGCAGCATGAACCAATTGATACCTTAAAAATAGATGTGTCAGTCACTACCTGTCAGAAGAGAACAGAGTTTAAGAATACAATTCCTTAACAAACAATACCAAAAGAAAACCAAGCGAGTACACACGAGAAAGGCTACTTCCAAACTGGAGTAGCTGTTTGGGAGATCACAAAATTAGAAAATAGAAATGGAAGGTACCTCAAAATGCTGTCAAAGCCATTTCTCCATCAAAAGATATGATCCACTAAATCAAAATTTTTCCTGAGAGATAGGTTTTTAATCTCCTGTCAAAAGTGTCTGAGAATCCTAAGGTCTGAGAAAAGCTGTCTTGGAAAATAAAGACAAGAATCCTATGCCATTTATAACACAGTCTGCTTAATAATATCCCAGTCAATTAAAAAAGCTATTACCAGAGTTAAGGCTTAAATTTGAGAAGGACTAAGGGAAACATACCAATGTGCTTTTCAAAATAACTTTTTGTAGTCTAATTTATTTTCTTTTTTTTTTTTTAGCCTTTTATGTCAAATAAGATAAATTGTAAGTACATGGGTTTTTTTCTTAGAAGCAGCACATCACAAATAATGTTTCTAGTAAAGATATTAGCAAAGATTTTTTTTGTTGTTCATATGTTTTTACAATTTATTTTTTAAAATATACTGGCATACTGGAGTTTCACTCAAAGATGATTATCTTTCCTATAAGACCACTTAAATGCTTCTAGTTTATTTGGAATGCTATCAACTTGCCAGACACTCCTTTTCTATTTTTACAATATTATTTATCATTGTCGAGGTGGTCTTATTATAAAAAAAGGGGGATTTTTATATCATGATCATTTTCTGAAGATTATATTTCTTTATGTTTGTTTACAGACCATCAAGATATTTTCCAATACCAAAGCTGTATTTTAATATAAAAATGTCAATTTCACATAATAAGCAAACTTGATTACGTGAGGTTATAACATATCCCTTGTACTATTTAAATTGTGGGTTCAGCTTGAAAATGTCCTTCTTTCTGTCCTACATTTTGAGATCTACCATCTCACTTTCTAGCACTTCAATTTTTGTTTTTGTAAACAAACATACAAATTTGAAGATGCCACAATTTGAGTATTACACGATTGAAGCACAAGGAAAAAGAAGAGTTACTACTTGTTTTCCATAGAAACTATGTATTTTCCCAATTTAATCAAAATGTTGGCCCATTTTCCCTAGAAATTAGTTCTAAGTCTCAAAAAACCAGAAAATGCAGAATTTTTCAAGTCAAAATCACTCAGATGTCTGACTCAAACACTGAGCTTAAATTTTGTTACTTATTTCTGATTTCAATCTTAACACCCCAGTGTTCTAAAAAACCAAAGGGGAAAACACGTATGGATTACTAGTAGGAAGGTGCCTTGGAGATGCATTTGTTTGCAATTCAGTGATGCCATCCTGTTTTATCATTGCAGGAATTTTATAGCAGAATATATTCTTGTTAAACAAGTACTGGGACATTTGGTTGCTTGCCTTTAGAAGTGGGCACCAAGCAGCCAATTCCTTGACCCCATCTTCAAATCATGAATTTGTGGAGAAATTTAGAACTTTCTTGAGTTCAACGGAGGACAGGCTAAGAATGAATGTTTGGGTTTTATAAGAGTAAAGAATTTCACAGAATGCAAAAACTAAATTATGGTTTTTGCAAATGAAAAAATTAAGTAATAAAACAATGAAGTCAAAAATCAAGCACAATAGGAATCAATTTATGAGAAAAGGACAGAGATATAATAAACAATAGAAGTTGGGTGACAAACTAGAAGACTAATGAAGAAAACCCAGAAACTGAAAGAAGCAATAGATAAAAGACCTGGAAATTCACAAGTAAGTGACTAGGCATTACAGATGAAAAGGTGCATGTACCTGGGGGAAAGCTGACAAAAACCCCCACACTCACCTGCTGCACACATCTCAAAATCTTTGCTGGAGGAAGGTGTGAGATTATGAGATCTATATTTATTAATATAATTGAAATAGCAAAGCCTAAAGGAAGAACTTTCCTGCTGATGTGCAGGTTGCTTGTTGATGCCTTGCAGCTGTTTCTCCCGGCATGTAATGCTGGGGAACAGGCTCTGCAAAGTGCTCCTAACATGGAAGTTCAGCAGAAAACCCTGTACTCCAGCTTTTGGTTTTTTTTTTTTTTAAGTTTTCCAATCTGCAGATATTAATGTTACAAAATGCCCCCTTCATCATTTCACTACTGAGCCAAGTAATAAAGTTTCACCTTTCTGCTGATTGGATCAATGCTACAGATCAGCTCTGGAGAAAATAGGCTGCGTGGAAGGAGAAGGAATCAGTCTCTGTGACATCTGAAGCTTTTTCCCTTGTTTTCCACTGCAATACTAATGTTAGGATGAGAACACTGAAGGCCCTAAGGACAACACAGAGATTATGGGAAGGATAAATCCTCCTCATAGATCCTCTTCCCAGGACACAGAGCAGCCATCTGGACAGTGGCTGTGCTAGTCTTTATTCAGAGGGGCTATATGCACCTCAGGCTCAATAACCGTGAGGGTTTACTGATTACAGAACATTTTCTGATGTTAAATACTGTACTTAGAGTGACATAGCTATTAATAACAAACACAACTGAGAATATGGATTCAGTTGGGCATGGGAAGCCATGGTTTTCAAATTACTTGCTGATTTTGTAATAACTGACTTGAAAGTCCAGCTGTGACACGCAGCTATTGAGCATTATAGTCATTTGAAAGCTATTTGCACATACTGAACACGAAAAGTAAATGCTAATGAGCTATTTTTCTTATCAATACATTTTTCTGTCCTTTATATTGGCAACCTTCACCAGGATTCCTATGGTATGTCTTTCAGAATAGTAAATACTGTTTTATTTGCTATGTGGGTCAGAGAGAAAGAGCTCCATGAATAAAAAGATTGTACTTGACACAGAAGGGTGGTTAAGCATTGTGGTATCTCCTTTGCAGTGTGAAAGATAAAATGACACAACTTTTCTTGGGAAATAATTGAATTTGGTAGAAAGAATTATCTTCAGTTTCAAAATTATTTACTCTCAATTTTCTGAAACAATGCATTACTGTAGGAACTAAAAAGGAACTTGACCAAATTGCCTTATCTTTCAGATAACCATAGGAAGCAAAATCCAGTGATGGCCAGAATGATCAAGTCTAGCTGTATATACATAGGAAAAAAGAATGTTTTTAGTGGGTATTTTAAGTAGCTTTGGGTGATTGGTTTGATTAGAGGTGATTATTTAAACAACCTTAGACAGCTGTCTGAACATACTAGCATAGTTACTGACTTCTCCTAGAAATCTTGGCATTTGAGCCAGAAAGAGAACAGCCATGGGTGGTGAGGTATAACAAAGAAAAGCTTTATCCTCTTTCCCCACCCTTCTCTCCTCACTCTTGCAAGTAGACTGGTTTCAGTGAATGATCTCTGTTCACACCACTGCAGTGAGGCGTGAATCTCATGTGCACTTTGAATAAGAGAAGATGTTGAACGCTCCCCAGCAAAGTGCTGCCTTTACTTTTAAGTTGATGGAAAATGATCAGCAATGAGAGCTGAGAACAGCTTCATTTTAGCATTAGCCAAATAATGAAAAATTGTCATTCTTTACTCAATGGTATGTTCCTGTAAATTTTTAAGGAAATGAGAATGAAAGCCTAGTAGGTAGTCATGGAATTTATGACTACATTTGAAATATTAGTGACAAGTCTTTTATTGCTACAAAAAAAACCTGTTAAAATGTTACCTCAATGTATTTTTGAATATTTGGAAAAGGCAGGAGTAGTTATTCTTTACCATTATTTCAAATGTATTGTTCAGTACATACAATTTTCATCTTATACCTATGGAAATAGAGTGGAATCTTTTATAAACTGCCTTCTGCTATTTTTTTGCTTGCTGAAAGAGATACGCTTTCTGTTTTTGAGGCTAAATTGGGAAATCAAACCAATATTTTCCTTCATATATTAGCCTTATATTTATTTTCACTATTAATAACGTGTATGTTATACATCTATTCTATTTTCTTTTGGAATCATACTTTAAAATTGAGGTTTTATGATTTAGAAGAATTCAGAAAGTACTTTGGTAGGATTTTCATTGAAAGAGACAAGGTTGGTAATAATAATCAGATTTTTTTGTAAGGCATTGGTAATGCAGAAGTATCAGCTCTCTTTATAGAATTCTAATTTTTCCACAGCTTTGTTTTGAACAGCTGTGAACTTTCATTATGAACTTTCAAACTTCAAGCTGGACACCTTCCAGCAAGGTAGATAACATTGAAGCAAGAACATCAGCAACAGAGAATACTGCAAGGAAGAGGAAACAGCTGGTGGTCTGGGTTACACTCACTGCTAAAAGAACTAGTTCCCACCTCCTTTAGAAGACACAAAACAAGCACTGTCAACAGAGGTAGTTATTTACTGGGCTAATATTAACCTTGCTCCAGATAAATTTAGTTTATCCTATTTATGAAAATGATTTTTTATTTAACTCCCCTCCCTCAATACTGAGAAATGATTTATCAGAAGAAAGGTATGCAAATGTACTAGTGCTTCCAGGTAGATTTTGTTTGTGTGGACTTGTGTTTTGGTTTGGTTTTTATTACAGCCATCCTGCTTTGCAGAGATGAGTATTGAAAAAAGAGAGAAGGAACTATAATGATGAAAAAAGTAAACCACTACTCAAAGCTCAAACAAAGGAAATGCTCTAAACCATGCAAAATTCAAGAGTACCATTTCTCTGAGTTGGTCAAATTGAGACCTCAGTAAGTCTTGCAGAAACCACAGACAAATAAATGTCTGAACCAAGCTATGGAATGTTCCACCACAGTCATTTTTAAAATGGGGTGAAATCCTGAAAGCTTGGGTTTCATCCATACAAGTTTCGAGAGCACTCTCTTTGTTTCCTAAGAATGTTTATCTTATGAATTCATTAAATTTTAGGTGTATTTTTTTTTAAAGCAAGTGAATTTTGCAATATTCAAAAATGGGAATGATTCACATTTCCAGCAAGATGTTAGGGAGGAACTCAGGGAAAGGAAGGAAAAGAAACCCCAATGCTAGAGGTATGTAGACAGTGTCTTGCAAGGGTGATATGCATTGAACTGAATAGATTTCAGTTAAACCTTAGTGGATATTGTTTCTGTTTTTTTCCTTTTTATCCTATTCCTTTGCTGACACATTTTACAGTCGGCAGACATACATACAGTGCATTGGAATAAGCATATAGCCTACCTTCCAAAATACATACTCTCCTCTATTTTTCAGATAGTATGGACCATTTTTAATATTTGTAAAGACCAGGAAAACTGTCCGTATATCCAAATGTGATTTGGCATTCAATAAATTTAAATCTCATGAAAATTCAGGCCTGCACTACAGTGAATGTCATTTCTGTATACAGAGAACATTCTTGGCTAGATACACAGCAAAGATCTTTTTGCCTAATTTAGCTGCTTCATGCATAGATCATAGGTGGTTGGCTCTGGCACATTCATAAGTATTCAATTTAAGGTCTCCTCATGCAGATCAAGACTGGATGGGTCTAAAACCACAGTGGCCATATTGGCCAGACATGAGCTCTTTCTTTATAGTTAGAAAGCTCTTAACAAAGAGTCCAGTGCAGCGTACATTGTCTTTCATTGTTACATTCTTTATCAGAAAGATAAAGGAATCCTCTTGCTCATCAACATACAGCAAGAGGCCAGTGGTCCCCTGGAAGGACCTACTGCCTTCTTTCCTGCATATTATGCTCCTCTTTAGTCCTTACTGAATTTTATCTTATTGATTTAAATCTGTTTCTCCGGATCTATCGAGAACATTGTGAATTCTAATCCCATCCTCCAAAGTGCTTCCAAACAGTCACATCAGATTTTACAGTGAAACACTTTATTCCATAATAAAAAGCATTAGTGGAGTTATTGACCACTATTTTGTCCATTACAGACCACTTCAAAACTCCTGTAGGAGTTTTCTCTAGCCTGAGAGTAAGTTAGGAATCAGGAAATTCAGGGTCAAAAATTAATGAGTAGTCCTAATGAATTCAGTGATTATTTGACCGTATGTCACCTTGTTATTCTTTTCAATCAAATTCTGGTCTTTCAAAATTGATTCAGCAATTTTACTTATAGTACCTCTTTAATTCAAGTAACTTCTCAGAAAATAATATGTTTAAGTAATTTTTCCATCAGCCATTTATTTTTGGAAATTGCAACTGGATATGTTAATTATTTCACTATTTTTAAGATTTAGAAGTGACCCAAACTATCAGCACAGCTACCCATTTTCAGACTTGTGTCTTAAGCATGTACTGTGTTCTTTGTTTGACTACATTAATTTTCATTGGTTTGATACAGACGGACAGACAGGGTAAGTTTATTTCCAAGTACTTGAAACCGTAACCTACTGAATTTCTCTCATAGAAACAGCCTTCACTGACACATCTCTAGCCTGTTACTTGGCAACCTTGACACATTAGGTATTAGCTGCCATTGATGTCACTTTCTCTCACCTTAAAAAAAAAAAAAAGAAAAAAAAGAAAAGAAGAAGACTGAAGCTTTAAACAGGAAAACTAAAGCTGGGGTCTGTCTTTCCAAACCAGTGAAACATTTTCTTTTTGACAGCTTATTCTGTTAAACTCTAGACTATCAACAATTATTCGCAACAGAGAATATACCTCTGATATCAAGTCAATAAATAGAGAATTATCTACCAGCAGACCCAACAGAGCTTTATATTTCATATTGCTATTAATGTCCAGTAACAACTTTTACTGTTGTCTTTTTCTGTGCCTTTTTTTTGTTTGGAAGAGCAAAAGAAAAAGAGGAATCTTCAAATGCTGTCCCTATCATATTGGTATGAAATGTAGACCATATATTCATTCAAAAAAATGTCATAGCATGTAGGAGACGGGACTATAAAATTTATGCAATGAGGCTGAATTCTTAATGAGGATAATGAGTATTTTGTGTATACAGAATGGCCAGAAAGATGCTGAAATGTTTTATTCATTTAAATGAGCAAATATAGGGGTGATTGTGTCTTTGATCTTTCCCAAGGATGGATTAGATACCAGTAGTCTTTTTAAGTGCAAGGTATGTCTTTGTGAAAGGTGTGAGAGGTTCAGTCTCACATCAGAGTCTCTAAACCATGACAGAGAGTAAATCCTCACTATAAATCTAATAATCAGATGAGGAACATCTGATTGAAGATGACATCTGAAGAGTAAAAAATCATCAGCTTTAGTTTAACAAAAAAGATTTGCTTATGACAATCAGAAACAAAATGAATTACAGATGCCTTTTATTTGATAAGAACACTTCACTTATATAACACTTCACTGTTATAGCTTCCAGTCTTACCACTAAATACTTCCTGTATCCATTTGATTGAAACTCACAAAACATATATGCCACCTTCTTTTCCTTATCTCTCACTTTTGCTGACTTTGAATTAAAACAGATGAATGAAACGGTGCAGAATGTACAAAAGACATTACCTTTAGTTCAATCTCAGTTTTGCTGTTTAAATAGTTGGTGTAGCTAGAATGGTTATAAACCTATATGATGACTCAAATGATATTACCATTTCAAGATACCTAACAACTGCAACACATGCTGAAGCTCCAATTTATGTCATCTATTGCCAGGCAATTTACAGCTTCTTCTGTTCAATCCAAGGACCTCAAAGGCAGGGTTTATTTTCTTTTTCCTGGTACTAGAATCATTAAGAAACCTGTCATTCAAACTTCAGGAGCTGGACTGCAGGAAAGTATTTCATAATCTAAATCTTCTTGTTTGATTTTCCTTATCAAGCCACTTATAATGCCTTGACTTGATACATATCACATGTGCCCAGATGAAGATGATGGGATACGGAGAGCCCATGATTACTGATGCTTTCCTCACCTCCTCACTGGTTCAGCTCAATGACCTGCTGTAGCTCAGACAATTCCACTGGCATCTATGGCAATTTTATAAACCTTTCTGAATCTTATAATTGGGTTGTGATGTGGCAATTGTTCCTGACATGAGAGGTGCAAGAGCAGAAGGTAGCATACTAAAAGGCATAGGAAGCTGATATGATGCAAATTTTCAACTAAGGGTGGTACGGTGTGCAGAAAACAGATTACAGATGTGAGGCTTAGAAGAAATATAATGACAGAAGAAAATGTGATAATGCGGAAACAATCAAAATGAAAGCTTTTGCATACTAAATCAATACAATTGGGCCCATAAGATGATACTGCCATGGAGAGTGAGAACAAAGCTGTATAATTTGTGCATAGTCAAAGAAGAAATGAAAACCTGAGTATGCGGGAAATGATTAAACAGAAAGATCAAGAGCTAGCACAAGCAGTTTTGACAGCAAGAAGTCAAGACCGGTGAGAAGTGTTGTGTTCAAATGAGACAAGAAATTATTTTTTGTCTATGGCAAAGATCTTCCGTCCCTTTACTTTGTTATCCACTGAGCCAAATAAGAAAACTGATTTACTTTTATCTAACATCCATAGTATCATTGAAAAAGTAGGTACAAAATCTACCACTATCAAAGCTTTGGTGAATGAAGAAATGCTTGATACAGTAGTGTTGGCAGTGTTGAGGGATGGCCTAATATTGCTTCTGTATGTGATAGGGAAGCATAAAGCAATGCTGAATGAGTAACTGGCTACAGGAATAATTGTGAGGTGTCAAGATCAAGGATAGATATCTGCAGATTTAATGAAGAACTGGCTGAACAATATTTGGACCAGAAGACCAGATGTGCTGTTAAGAAAAAGAAGAATAATTGTCCTAGATGAATTCAGAGGTCATCTAGTGCCTGCTGTGAAGAATACTGCCAAGAAAATACATATTGATCTTGTAATTGTATCAAGAGGAATGACATCAAAACTCTCTATGTAGTAGTGAACATGCCCTTTAAAGACTGTTTAAAATCTTCATAGTCAGACTGGCTATTGGCAGGGAACATGCTACAGTTTCTACAAGAAAAATATGGAGTAGTGAAAAACTACCCTGTCATTTTGAGACAATCATATAAATCCAGAACTTGCAGCTAATGTTTTTAAGAAATACTGCCTTTTAGATTCCATGGATTGGAACACACATTGATATGAAGACAAAGAAGAATCTGAAAATAGGAAAGACACCGAAAGTGAAGAATAGATTGAATATGGTGAAGAGAATGACAATAATGTTGGAATGTAAAAACTGAGAATTAATATTAGTATAGCAATGAGAAAAGTACAGATTAAATTCAAGCTAACTGTTAGAGAAAATATTTTTATATTAATTATAGCCTTGAAATAAGAGCATTTCTGTGTACAAAATTATTTTGAGGACCAGTTTAAACTCCATATGCTCCTCCTTTCTGGTTGGCATGGTACACTTACATTTTGATAGTGCGATAGATTTAGATCTTTCCAATCTCTCTCATTCATATCCACTGATGTGGAGCATCTATGGTACTGTGGCTTGTGCTGGTATAACACCCTGAACTGAATAATTACAAAGAACTGAGTTATAAGACTGACAGAAAGAAGACCAAATGGTTTTGATATTGAATTTTCAAGCAGCTGTATCATCATAGTTGAGAGAGCCTTGGGGCATAATGGAAAAATGGATACCTTGCATCAAAGGAAAGGAGTCAGTGAGCCAGTTTAACCACTAGAGTAGCATTACATACACATATCCACTCAGTACTACTTTTTTCTTTTTCTTTTTTTTGTTTCAGTTTGTTCTTATATTATTCAAATCGCAGTTTCAAGTTACACATTAAAACAATGATTATTTACCTCACTAAAGATTTCCACCATATATCTTTCCCCAAATGCAACACATGTATTTAGAGGTCATTCTGTCCAATTCTGAACTCACTGATCATCATCGTTCAACCCAGAATGCAAGAGTGACACTGATGCATGACTGGAGTTACTCTGCATGAGAACAGAGCAGTAGACAGAGATACCAGACACAAAGTAAATGATGGAAAGACTTTAGATAGGTGAAAAAGTGAAATGTGTTACAGAGTCAATGTGTATTCCACCCCTCTTATCAGATACCTTAATCAGGATTTTAGTTTTCTTTTCAGAACATTAACAATATTCCAAATTTTTTTCTTTGCCCTAAGAAACAGTGAGCGTCTTACAGCTTTGCCAACCTCATCCCAGAAGTACACACCTGACATCACTAAGCCTCAGTAAAGAGAATCTGTCTGTTCCTACAGTACTGAACTACAGCATTTGCAGCGGTTCAGTCACATCCTGTTAGCTATAGCCCCACAGACTACCGACTCAAAAAGCAGGACAAGCCATTCATTAACCAACCACCAAGTTTAGGGGTTGTGCCCATATGGGTGAACAGCTTTTGATTAATTTTCTTGTATATAAGAACTAATGGTCTGGAATGCAAACTTAATTACAGGTTAGGTTAAAGAGCTGCAGGAGCTGATAGGATAGTTTTAGTCTTTATTCTTGTAATGATCAGAGTACTCCATCTGACCACTGGTATTCATCTGTACAGAATATTTATACGAATTCCATTGTGAGCGGATAAAAGGCAGTATACTCTGAATTGTTTTTTATTTATCTTATTTTGTGGACTGAAATTTCTTTTTAGAAGAACTGAAAGAGGAGAATATTTTACCCTTACAAATGTTGCTTCCTAAAGAGACCTTAACCATTTTCAATATGAATCAAAATAATAATTTTTAAATCCCTAGTTTGCCATAAAATTTTCTTTGACCAGACAAATGATAGCTATGATACTCTTTGCACATACCTATTTTTTTTAATAAAAGCATTCACAGGAAAATAAAATTAATCTATGTTCTTCCAAAGCACACCATCTGTTGAAGTTTTAAACTAACATGATAGAAATAGTTCACTGCAATACCAGGTTTTATTGGAAAGATTTATCTCCCCCCTAGAAAAAATAATTCTTGAACAGACTAAGATATGCTTTCTGGCAAAAAATGGTCACAGTAATCATTTGATCTGAAAAGCTTTGAATTCAGGTTAATGCTCTACAACTCTGGATATTTTAAACTGATTCACACATCTTTTTTGAAGTTCAAACTAAAATAGTCATCTTCCTTCCACCTAATACAATATCTTGCTTGTATTAGAGTCCCTGAGAGGCATAATACTACATATATTTTTGTTCACTTCTCATCCAACTGTTTTCAAACAATTTTTTTTTTGAAGTCATGAATATGACAAGCAAAAGGAAAACTTTTTTTCTGCTATGGATCTGATCCAAATCTAAGGAAGGTATTTATTTTTCAGTTCATAATAAATGGATCAGCTACTATACAGTGCAATTAATGCAACAGCTCTATAAGAGCAACAGGGGAGGGAAGATGAGAGATTCAAGCTTTTGGGACAGATAGGTTTCAGCATAAAGCTTTGACATTATCAGTTGCTAAAAATCAATTATTACATACTAATTAGTGTGTCAATTCAAATAATAAACTCTTTAGAAAATGAGTTAACTGAAACACTTACCATGGAAAACCTTATCATTTCCTCCTTCAAACGAGTGGATTGGGATTAGAGTAGGGTGATCTGAAGAAAGAGAACATAGGGAGATTATGAAACAGATCTTCAGTGGAATATGATTTTTGGCATGAAGAGGGTTGTTTGAGATAAAAATCTTCTCAACTCTGTGAAGATCACACTTGCTGGATTCAGAGACAGACTCATAAAATTTCTAGTCAATAGGAGCCAGGTTAAAAATAGAAAAAGATGTCTCTTTTTTTAACAGATTTTTGCTGCAGCATGCTCTGGATTTAACAAGTCTAGAGGGTCTCAGGGAAACTGCAGAAAAGAGTGAAAGGATAAACTGTGGGTTGCTCAACAGACCTACCATACTTGAGCTGAGGAATTCTTTCACATGAAAATAGTTTGATCTTCAGAGGAGATTACTGGGCATGGTTATATAAGTTTTTCCTGTTCCTAGTCTTCCTGTCTAGACATTTACTTTGGTTCACTGCTGGAAAAACAATGTTAAGTTAGATTGACTCTTGGTCTCAGCCAGTGAAACCATTCCTATATACTTGAAGCCGACCAAAACTATCAACTTTGAAGGACTGTGGATCATGTGGGTCAAACGCTGCAGTGGCAAAAAGAAGTACAGATCCTGCAATCAGTGGGCATCCTGAAGTTTGTGCTCAATTATACACCTAAGTACTCTCATCAAACTCTTTATGAAAGAGTAGAACTACAGACTTGTCTTTAAGGATTCTGTAAGTTGTGATGTGATAAGGACTGTGAAATGAACCCAGTTTATCACTGGAATATGCACTATGACTAGACCTACAAGAAATCAGAACCATCATCTCTTCTAGTACATTTCTCACCATGCAATCTGTATGCTCTGGCATATTTGCCAATTTTGTCAAGAAACATCTGGTTTCACATCTTTTCCTGTTGTACCTGACAATACTTATCATATCATAGATAAAAATAAGGCCAGCATCTCACGGCTTAAAGAATGAAAGATAATCATAAAAGCAAAGGAGCAGTCTTCTGGGTTATGGAAAGCGCCAGACTTTTTCGCCTGCAGTGAAGTGAATGAAAGGACATAAATTTTGTTTTCCAAAGACTTATCCTTCCTGCCCAGTCCTACCGATTCATGAAAGCACACTGGCAGCTGGGATAATGTCACTTAAACCCCAAGATTAGTTTCATACTTAGAGATGTACTGAAGTGCTTTTCTGGACCTGGGCCAGATGCTCAGCATCTTCCAGGATCAAGTTCATATTTATGAGTGCTTCATAAGTGAACAAAATCATAAAATTGAATGGTTTTGTTCCCATAAAAAGGGAAATATAAAGCACTCAATGCAAAGTAACCATGTGTTAAGTACTCATAGAACATTTTTTCCTTTGTTAATTAAGAAAAAATTTCATATGGGTGGGGCATTTCCTGGCAGCTGATGTTGAGGCGAGAGTCGTGAGTCTTAATTGCCACTTAAATCTAGGGCATTTCATTGAACAAACAGGTGGAGCATATCCACTTTGAGTGTATGCAAACAGCTTGCCTTATCACAGAGAGGAGAATGAGTTTTCTGATTGATTAGTTCCTTTTTGTTTCAAGCAGGTTGTGGCCAATTGCAGTAACTGCAGATTTTCTGCATTGAATGTTAACGCAATTTGCATAGAAAACTAATTCAAAGAGAACACTTAGAGTTTTAAAATCTGTAGTAACATGAAAGAAAAAACAACTGAGAAAGCATATTCCATTTATAACTCCTGGAAATGGGAATTATTAATTGAATTATGTGGCTGAAAAGGAGAAGAATTTATTTAAATGTGACGAGTCACACTTGCTCTGAACAAGCAGCTATTTCTAGGCTGACACCTTGTAGGATATAAGATTTAGCTAGGAACCGGATATTAAAGCACATTGAACCAGTTACCAAGCTACATTCTGTGATCTGGAAAACAACTCAGTGGTTTATATTTTTGTTTTTAACACAGAGAGAAAGGGAAAATGCATTAGTGAAATGTGTTCCATTTTATTCTAATAATAAGTGGTTAGCTTTTAAGAAAGCTTTATTTCCTCTGAATCAGCTGCCAAGACAAAGGTAACTCCTATAAACACCTCTCAGAGACAACACAGTAATTTGTTGTCTTTTCAGAGGTTTATATGAGGTGCTAGTAGATGATAAGTAACTTATCTCCCCTATTTAGATGTGTAATGGCAAGGCTGAAGAACACTTCAGAGCTAAGTAGCTGTATAGTGGATCTAAGTCTTCATCCTTTTAGGATTGGTTTATACCTTTGATCAGTAATTGAGGCCCTTGATTCCAGTATCAGTATATTAATATATGAAAGGTAAGTAATCTGACTCTCAACTGACTGGCTTGGTGTTACACTTTGTGACATTCATTACTGTGTTCATGTGAACCAGATCCAAATTTGCAGATTAGCTTACATAAGACTGTGTCTTATCTTTACTTATTTTTTATGACTAAGGTAAAACAAATTTGCAAAAATTTTTATTACTGTCTACAATTTTCTTTTTCTGCATATTTTTTTTCCATATTCTCTATTTCTTCAATAATCATTTTAGACCTAAAATGGGAGGATGAAATACCTCTTTGTATTACAGTAGACTATGCAAGGGATGCTTTCTTGAGAGGAAAGTAACATGAACTTCAGGTCATTTTGGGTGGTTAAATCTGCTCTGGCTTTATTTTGAAGACAATGTCAACCTTTAGAACTGATGTGTGAACTAATATCTAAACCACAGAGGAAAGGAAATAATAATTTAGGAGGAGTAAAAGGGGTTGTGTTTTAAAAGCAGGCCAAAGTGTAATAGAAAACTCAAGTACTGCAACCCAGAGGACCAAGGCAAGAGCATGGTTTGAGGTTAGATAGCTGGCTAGCTAAAAGGGGAATCAGGGCAAAGAGTACACTCCTGGGAGATTAAGTAAAAAGGGAGCAAGGGGATGCAAACAGATTTTGAGTACAAATTAATCCTGGAAGGGCATGAAGCATAGAGTACAAATGATACGGGAACCAAGTATCAGTGAAGAAAGGGCTGTTCTCCATGAAGTCTGTAGCTTACCAAGACATCAACTCAGAAAGTTTGGTTTTGAATGGGGTTGATTTTTATGTATGAAAAACAAAAGTCAATAACAGGTGCTTTACAGACAGTAGAAGTGCTTTTATGCATGTATCATGCACGTGCCAAAAACCAGACGCTGATATAGTCTATTTATTTCAGGTAACATGTGGCAGTCAGCTGTCACTGTGACAGGCAGAGAATAACTCATACAGCTTGAAAAAGTATTCTGACTTACATTTTCTTAAAATCTAACCACACTTTGTAACTGTAGGCTAGGAAATGGAGTAATAGAATTACAGCAGTATTTTAGAAAGGTGGTCACCGTGATAGTCTAGAATTACCAGTAGAAAACATATCCTTATTTAGTACTGTGTCTCTGAGATGAGCTTTAAAATTACCTTTCTTCCATTATATGTCCTCCCTAAAGAGTTGTTAAAATAGTTTTGTAGTATATTTTAATAGGATTTTTTTCTCAGTAAGACCTTTTTCTTCAGAGCCTGTATTTGAAGGTGACTGTGGTGATTTTCAGTGAGAATAGATAAGAACAGATCAAGAGAAACTACTCTTAGGACACAGTGAATAAAGTATTTAAAACAAAAAATGAAAGAAGGAGGTAAGCACATCTGCACATTAATTTTATACAGAAGAAAAGTTAAAATATTAGAAAATATTTGATCAGTTGCAAGCTTGGAAATCTCTCTTACATTTTTCTCTTTAAAACATCTGCATTCATTAAGGTAGGGGTTAATTTTTCATTAAGAAAATGGATATTGAGATCTTTAAAACTATTACTACCCCTTGGGACATAGATCCCTTCTCCAGGAAACTGAATATTTATTCTGTTATTTATTGAAAAATAAAGAAGCCATTTGGGCCTTTGCTTTTAAATCATCAATTTTAGCTTAGAATTGTGAAATTGTGAAACATTATACAGGTTATTAGTCTTGGTGATCTATGTGGATATACAACACAAGAAACAATTTGAAATTAATAAAAATTATCACATGAAAAAAGCCAGCTATTACTGAAGGCCAAAATCGGTGTTTTAAATCATGAGCTTTATTGAAACTCACGTATTGGTGTTAAGATGATTTTGCTGATATCATATTTGAAGAATGTTTTCTACAGAATGAGACTGGGATAAAGATACTACCGTAGTGCAGCAAAGCCATTTGACAAAAACATTTTATGGTTTCTGAAACTCACCTATTTAAAAGAACATCACTTCCATAAAGAGAATCTGAATTATGTCATGTCTTCACACCAATGGACTACACCTGATATATGTCAGTCCTTCCAAATCATAAAAGGAAGACAATAATTGGGTAGAAAATTTAACAATGGAAATATGGGACAGAATAATCCAATTCTGCAAAAAGTACTTCAGCTCACAGTAAAAGTTTTATTCATCTTTCTTCCTTTAAAAGACTTAGCCTAAGGTGTTAGCTTGTGTTAGCTATCTAAAAATTAAATGTTTCATCTAAGAAACTGTTTGCCTAGAAGATGGAAGAAAAACAAACCAGTGAAAAATATAACACTGCCTGTACAGTTTCCAGTGGGATGAAATGGTCTGGCTAATCAGTTAAGATGATTAGAAATGACTTTTTAAAATCTTATTTTTAACCAATATTTAACAAGATTTCCAAGTTGCCAACTTGATCAAATATTTGTTTCTGGATGTGTTCAAGACCAGGCTGGAGGCAGCGCTGAACAACCTGGTCTAGGGAAAGGTGTCCCTGCCCACAGAGGGCAGCTAGAAGTAGATGATCTCAAAGGTCACTTCCAACCTAAACCATTCAGTGATTCAATGTGTTATTTCAAGTCAATCTCACCACTGTTTTCACCTTTTGTTCTTTAAAGTCTTATTTTCCTCACATTTTTATAGAGAGGCTATAATGAGCTCTGGAATGAAAATTGAAGGTGACAGACCTGTACGCAGAAAAAGTCTCTGCCTGTTTGCTGGCTCACACAGGTGACTTCTTGTTTCATTCAAAGTTGCCCCTGTGCCTAAATGATGTTGCACTCAGTATTTAAGTTCTTAAGTTTAAATGATATTGCTCAGTATTTAAGTTCTTTTCATCAAGAATAGCTGCTTTTTTCTGCTATGAACTCTTCTGGCAATGGGCCATTTAATGTTTTTAACTTTATTTCATTACTGGCAGCATAGAAGCCTTGTAACAGGCAAAATATAAGTCTACCACTACCTTTCTTTAATGCTACACCTTAAGACTTTAGTCTCTAGTAGGTTTCAAGCATCTGTCTCTTTCCATGGCATTAATTTGTAATACTTTCATCCAAAATTTATCCTTCTTTAAAGCTTGCCTTTATAGCTCTCTTTACAAGAGCACTGTGTACTTGCAGGTCTACTTACCTTTTTGTTTTTTGGATACTTCTTAGAGTGGCTTATCTCTATCGAGTATCTAGGAAGTAGCCTAAGACAATATGCTTAACTTTTTGATGGTTAACCTTTCCTAACCTTTCTTTCTGGAAAGTTCAACCTGTTTTTTTTTTTTTTTCCTTTCCTGTCCTGTTTATCTTTCTTTTTCCAATTATCTATGCACTTTTTTCTCTACAAGCTCTTTTTGCTACACTGCTCTAGATAATTGATTGTCTTGAAGGGAATTGAGGAGCTTTATTTCCTGATGCTTTCCTGCCAGATATTTAGCATATGTTACCTTTTGCTTTTGCAGCACTGCATTTAACAGCTGTCTAAAGAAATATAACCAAGAGCTAGAAGACAAAGAGCAATAAGATCCTTGAGAATGCTTTTTCTTGTAATGATATTGCCGTGGAGTTGGATGGATATTACTTTTAATGATAAAGTATTTTGAGAGCAGTTTTTATTATATAATTTTTTAAACACATTCAACTCAAATTTATATATGGAGAACTGTTAAAATAATCTACGTCTCTCAGTGATGGAAGTCTGCTAGGAGATTAAAATGATAATATTTGTCAAAGGAATAAGATAGGGACACATTTGAACCATATCAATATTAATACATACATATCTAAATGTTGATTTAATGACATATTCATGTGCTTGTTTAGTTATAGCACTATGAACTTTTAGGCACATAAAGTAATTTTAACCCTATTATTTTTATTATTTTATATTGTTATAGTTTCAAGCATCTGCTTCTGATTATGCTTATTCTTATTATTACTACAAGCCTATGCCTCACAAATCATGTTAAAAAAAGACAAAATACCTGTGATATAATTAAAAATCTGTCAAAACAAGAACAAAAGTCGTTAAACTTGATAACTCATTTCTGAGGCTCTGTAAAACAATTTCCTTTTACTGCTTGGTAATTGTCAGCTCCATGTTTCTTTTTAGATTAGAATAAAGTGATCATGGAAATTGTAACGCTTATAAATATAGCAAATACTATCTACATTATCAGTAGTCTGCAGCATCACCTATTTATTTGTAGGGTTGTTCAACTATGACATGTAAGAATGAAAATAAAATCCTAATGCAATTAAAAAGCAATTTTTTCCTGTGGAATTTCACCTATAATATTTTTACTTGGATTAAATTTTGGAAGATTTCAGTAAAATTAAGTCATTATAAGGCAAAGACAGGAAAGCTTTAAAGCTGCTAAGAAATTCTAGGAGTTTCTCTGAGCATAGAATCATTTTGTTATAAGAATGATATCAGGTTGGGGGTGTGGAATGATGGGATTTGGTCAGGAATACGTTACGTGTTATAGAGGAAAAGAAATGGTAATACAGAAGTGAGAATTGCAGCTGTGGTAGTGGATATCCATTCAGCTGGTAGACAGATGGATCCATGAGGAGGGGAAGAATAAAGACTGAGAAGTTCCATAAACACTGACAGTGAATGAAGATCTGTGCCCAAATAAACAAGAGCGTGGGCTAAACAGCCTGGGGAAGCCCTGGCATGAGTTGTTTTGCTTATATGTTGCATAAAAAGAGAAAATAGAAAACTGGTTTGATGAGAAATAGAGAGCAAGAAGAAATTATTCTGTCTGAACAAGGAAGGAGGAGTCTGGCAGAGAAACACTAGTAAGGAAAGGTGATCAAGCAAGAAGGTCAAGGAGGTGAGAGAACTAATGGGGACTGGGTGAATTGGATATGAAATGATAGCCTAAAGAAATGAATGCCGTAATACACATTCATATTAGGTAAGATTATAATAAATAAGATGTAGAATAGTAAGGGGGTTTTGTGTCATTTCTAGCAGTTCACTAAAGCGAAGTAAAATACTACTCATTTGGAAAAAAAAAACCCAACAGACTGTGCTCTGTGCTGTAAGCTTCAACATCAGGTAACAGTAGAGTGAGATCAGGATGAGGATGAGGGTGGGGTGAAAGTCAGAGTAAGATTGACTGCAAGGTATGAAGAGAGTGCTGCATTTGGTCAAAGCATTCATCAGAGTTAGTGTTTTTGGAACATTGCAACTGGAGAATAATAGCCATCAGAAAACATGTATAGACAGTATACTTTTTTTAAGACAAGCTTTGGTAATACAGAGTAAATTAGGAGGTCAAGATGGAGGNCTGGAAAACTACAGCTCTGTGTATAGTTTCTTGAGTTTGATTTTCTATCAAGCATTCTAGTTGCATGATACCATCTCACAGCCCACCAATGAATTCCAGAACTTCCTAACTTTGAAACAATGCTCTGAAAGCACTTCTAATATTTCGTTAAAATGTTTTCATATCAGCAGCATTTAAAGCAGATACATTTCTCTAACACGGATAGTAGCCAGAATTGACTAGGCTTTGTTCTGTTATCTAGGAAGATGTAATCTTCTGATGGAGCACTCATAATTCAAAGCTTTAGTCCTGTGAACAGCTCATCTGGGATTTTTGTGGTTTAAAGACTGAGGGGTCTACTGCCTCCTACAATTGTTAAAGAGCACAAGATATATAGTTAGAGATCACCTTCCTAAGAGTCAGCACCAGTCTAAGCCTCTAATAGAGCTATTCTGAAGCAGCAGCTTCAGAAACAGTTGGGTCAGCATGGTTCCTTGGGGAATCATATAGATTTCTGGATGCCCAAAAGAAAAATTGCCAGTGATACTACCTGGGAGTGCTTAGCAGAGCTAAGCTGCAAAACAATTCAGCTGTACTCAGCCACACTAATGCAGTAAGACTGGCTGACTCTGTCAATTCTCCTAACTAGGTTAGTTTTGTCTCTTGAAACCAGAAATTAATTTTTATGTTGAAATAAGTTAAATGTAAAGAACTTAACACTAAACATTCAGTTCTCTCAATGTATAGCTTTTTGTTTTGTTGTTTTGGTTTTCTTCCCTGAGGAAGTAGTGATCTATTTTAAGGGAGGAGCAAAAAGTTTCAGCAATGCCATTTTCTTATCTATGTCCACATTTCCTTTTCTCAGTGGTATTTGATTAAAAAAAAAAAAAAGGCAAACAAGAAAATCTATCCTTCATCCAGGAACAAAAAACCAGCATCGCCCAATCTTCCAAGCGGTCAGAAAAATTTAGGCTGCGATCCTTCTCAGTAGATCTAAATCCCAGAAAATATTTGATCTCATATAGATCTCTAGACCTTGAGTTGAATCAAAATTCATAAATCTCAAGTCCTAACCTGAAATTCTAAGCTCACGTGCACTTTTGTCTTGATTTGCTTTGAAGGGTTTTTTGCTTATAAATCCAGAAAAATAAGCCACTGTTTTGCCTTTGAATGTTTAAACAGAATATTAAGATAAATCAAAAATAACCTTTTCAACGTTAGGTGAAAAAAAAAAATAAAACCTGTCTCTTAGCATCAAGCCAGATAAGTGCTACCTGCCTGTGGAATCCTGTGAGCAGCCCATACCTGGATAAGGGTCTGTCAGTCCAGGACAAAAGTGGGGACCAACACCTCACAGGTCCATGTGGGGCTTCAGAGAGGGGTTTCCTCATGTCAAAGAAAATTATAAAATAAGACTAACAATTTCATTGTGAGGAGACAAAAGACACAATATAAAAACCCCCCAAAAAATATGGTAAAAAGGGTTTCAGTATGTCTTCTATATAAACATGAGGCAGAAGAAATAGCACAAGCCTTTATGGGTTTCTGTTATATCGCAGAATATCTGTTCTCATATTTATATTATACTTTTTAATGATTACATGTCTTTTCAGAAGGAACCTAGAAACCATAATGGCATTTTAAGTGCTATTCATTTACAAAAGTGAGAAATAAAGGAGGTTAGGGTAAAGACTTCTCACAGTGCTGCAAATATATTTTCTGTGTAGTCGGGTGCATAATTAAAGCCATCAAAGTAGAGACAATCCCGCAGCTGTCTTTTAACTGAATACTACAAGTTATTTTCAAAAAATTCTCTGTTAACCTCTTCTGATGAATCAAATTGCCTTTTGATTATTTGAAAATGCTCTGAGTTATTCTGAACCTGTAAATGTTTTAAATACTCTCACTAATCTGCAGAGGATCTAAGAGTGATTAGCAAAAAAAGAGAAGACTTCTTTTGGAAGCTCTGGGACTTATTTCCTACTAACCAAGAGCTAAACATACCATAAAAGCAAACTCTGCAATAGTCAAATTCTGCATTAGTCGCCTATGTTATCAGAACACGACTGGTTTCTATCACAAAGCTACTGATTTGATACCACTAGTGTTCATAATTGCAGAGAACCACCTGACTATTTTTTCCTCAGAAGAGGTTTGGGACTGAAACAAGAGTGATACACACTGGACTTAGATTAGTTTTTCAAATTATGTGGAAGACCACCAGTCTAGAAACTTTCAAAGAAACTTCATAATTTTCAGGAAATCGGGAGGCTGCAACTCTATACAAATATATTATTGTTATTATTATTACTACTACTACTTTAGATATCAAAAGTACCAAAAGAAAATTACCTATCATTTCTTGGGCTGTTACAATCTCCAGAGTCTCTGCTTGGCAACACGACTTCAGTTCCTATCAGCTGACATAGCTGTTTGACATATTTGTAGGGAGGGCAGATGCAGTATTTGATGAGCCTCAAGAACAACAAGTTTTAGAAGTCTGTGCTACCAAACTAATTAAAACATTGGTTTAGTGGTTTTAAACATAAATCACTAGTAGGTCGAGGATTTTAGTGTACCCACACTAATGAATAGGCTGTTCAGATTACAGTATTTTCCAAATAAATACTTAGGAAAGTCAATAAGAAGGCAGCCTTTTAAGATTTCTTTTGGCTAAGAGACTACTGAATCATGCTCCTGACTTACCTTGGCTCATATTCACTGAAGTTCTCAAGTAAGATAAAAATCTAAAGTTTTCATAATCTGCACTTGACAGAAAGAGAAATAAATATGGAAGTGCACCAAAATGAGCAGATGGGTGAAATTCATGCCATAATTTCCCCTCTGCTGGGTTCACTTGTAGCTATTTTACTTTTATCTCCTTCCTGAGATTTTACTGACAGTGGAATACTTTTAGTTTCTTCATTCTAGAAGTTGCAAATATTTACTTATTTACTTTAAAGTAAAACATCTTAAAAAAAATTAAGCAGATTTGGGAGTGATGTTTCAGGAGAATCCAGAAGATCATGCTGTTTTGCACCAAAAAATCCCAAACAAGCACAGCAATAGCAACTCCAGCCACCCAGTGTTTCCATTTCCTGAGATCTGCAAGGAAAGTCAAGGAACATGTATGATAGATTTATCAAGTTTCATTTAGACTGATCATAAATTGAATTTTTCTGAACATTATACCATCTTAGTATAGTATCGCATTTATTCCACTTTTATAAGGAGCAACTAATTTCCTTTTTGTACAGTTATAACCCGCCAGAGTGATCCCATAGATCAATAGAGAACCTTACGCTGAAGTACAACAAAATTCATCTTTTGAAAGGTTCCACACTGAAAACAGATGCACTTAGTATCTGAGAGTTAATAAATAAAGACTTCTTTTTAAAAGTGAGTGGTTACAGGCACATTGAGCTCCACTGTCAATTTCAATGTCATTATATTTCTACAGCTGAAATGTTGTAGTCTGAATTCTCAGTTAAGACTGCCAGAGAGAAACTGAAGGCAATTTCAGATATGCCCTGTCAAAGCTCCTGTGGGCTTTGTTACTTGATGCTGCAGAAGAGACCTTGCACATACATTGGTTTCATCAGTTCTTGCTCAGCCACTCCATGAACTAGTTGTTTTCCTCTCTAGGCAAAAAGAGTTGTCTGTAACTCTGATTTAAAGTGGACATCTGCAAATAGAAGAACCTGATCTAGAGGGAAGTTATAAAATGATTTCAGTACACAACTTATCAAACTCTTAAGCATTCACATTTCAGCTCATCTCCCCTTTGTGCTGTTTTTCATTTAACCAGCATAAACAGTTTCTTATGATAGGCAGAGAGAAGATTGTGAAAAAAAAGAGCCTGAAATTCTTAGTTATGACAGCATGGAGATTGCACACTGTTCCATGCCCACAGTTTTTCATGTTTATCAGTATAACCTCAAGGTTTCTTATTCCCCATCATATGTTTTAAAATAAATTATTCTCTTTCTATCCATCCTTAGATTACTAACTCCTTAGGATGGCCAAAAGCCTTTGAACTACTTCTTCTGCATTGTTTAATCTATGAGCTATTGCTGAGACCACTGAAATGTGTTGTAGCAGAAATTTTCAGACAAGTTATTCACACCACATTATGCTATGTACTAAATACAATCTCCTCTACAAAAAGAAAAGAAAAAGATATGCTTCCTTTAAGGAAGAATTTAGAAATCAGTTTCAAGCTTTCTTATGCATTTTGGGGGGTGGGAACAAGAAACAGGTATTTGTCTAATATAGTTATTAAATATTTTTATACGTATAGCTGATTAAAATCTTGGTGGTTATAGCAATTGCAATATTGGAGCTAAGCAGGCCAGAAAAATAACATACCTTCTTCTTATCCCTCAGTGGCCTCATTTTATGTTCTGGCACGTGTCTTCAGGAAGTGTCAGAATCTCAGCTTGCTGCATGCAGGCTGATGGTAGTTTCTACATCTTCAGTCACGTCAAATGTAGAGAAAAAAGAGGAAACAGTTTGAAAATGTCAGCTAGTCATAAGATTAGAACTGCAGCAAGACTTTGCAAAGACACAAGCTTTTTAAATTTCATCCTGAATCACAAAAGCTGTGGCAGTACCTTAGGAAAAAGTACTGTTACTTTGGGTTATCCAAACATACACATTTTTAAGTGTCAGAAGGGCATTTCTTTGTCCGAGTTGATGTTACTACATTCAAACAGATTCTGTCTCAAGGAACATCACTAAGGACATGTCTAGCAGACAGTAACACATTGCAAAGACTTGGAACAAAGGAAAAGCACTGTGATGTGATTACTAATCCCGACTATTGAAATACATTTTTGTACTTACGTATAATAGCCAAGATCAAGATTGCTGGCTGCGGTTCAGATCATCTAGTCATTTTTATGACAGAAAGACACCTAAAGCAAGCAGATGACTGAGGTGAAAAGTGAGGTGGCTCCCATTCATTTTAGCTAGACTCATTCCAAAATTGTGACACATCCTTTTGGGGACTTCATAAAAACAGCAGTTACAAGACTGAACTGCAGGATACGATATCTACAACAAATCTGGCCTCTTTATATTTTACTTCTGAAGGTGCAGAAAATACTGCTTGAATCATCATTATCTCCTATGGTTTTCTGTTTTTTAGTAGTTTATAAATCCTTCCTTATGGATTTCCTAAATGTAAAGACTGAGCAGACGAGTCCCCTGAAAACTACAGATTTTCCTTGCAGAATGTTTCTTCTTTTCCCACAATACTTTCAAGACTTCATCACTATGGGAAACCTATAGGTGTGTTAAGCTTCTGTATGCTTAGTTTTCCTCCTTCTACCCTTTATTCAGCTTCACCTGCCTAATCTTCAGTGTCTTTTCAAAGCACTCGTCTTTACTGCCCCCTCTCCCCATTATAAATATCACTATATCAATATGGTTGATTGATAAATGTGTACATGAATCTCTAAGCATGCCATCAGAGTGGCCAGCTTTGGGAACACACAGTATGAGTTGCTCTAAGGTCAACAGGCAGTAAAGTCTTCTGAGCATTCTCCACCTCAGATTAGAATCAATTTCTTGACTAAATAAATATGCAGCCAAACTGCAGCTGACTGACAGAAGCAGTAAAATATGAGTGTGAAGGTCAGCACTCTGGAGAAAATCTTTTACATGGTGATCAGACAGACCCCATCAGGAAATAACCAGCTATGATAGATAAGGTGGTCTTAGCAGGCCCATTGGCAGTGAGTGATCCCTGTGTTGAAGCCTACGCCTGCCAGGAGGAGAAAGTCAAAGTGAGGTCTCTGCATCATTTTTCTAATTGAAACAGGCATTGGTAAGGAAGAGGCAACAAACTTGTCTTTTTTGAAATCTAAGGGGCAAACAATGAATATTTTTTAATTATAGAACTTGTTTGGAAAACTGGAACAAAATGTCCTGCAATAACTTTTAGCAATAATATAAAAGTATGCAGAAAACAGTCAAATTTGAAAACAGTCAAATCTTAAACTCGAAATAAACCTGTCAGTGATAATGGAATTGAACTTTCCTTCATAGACATCAAAAATTAGCATATTGAGAGAGAATATCTGAGTCCAATGGTTTATCTAATTTCAAACACATTTTCTTTCCATCTTAGAAAAATATTTTCTTTAATAATCTTGATTTTATTTAATTTCATTGGCAATTTTATAAACCTTATAATACGCTTTTTCTGATGGTATAGGAAGGCCTTCTTCTGAGAGATTTCCAGAAAAACACTTCGTTTTTCTGACACATTAAGAATCAGGGAGCTCCCAGGTCTTGCTTCTGTGGGAACCAGAATAAAAATTTCATCAGAGTGGAATACAATTTCTCAAGAGAGCAACCTGTGNAAAAAAAATCAAAACTTTTTATGATCTCAGGAAATTTATTACAAATCTGCTAGTCAAAAGAATAAATAAACATTTTTATTTTTAAACAGTGTAGAGGAACAGACAGTAAAATTTCCAGGTACAGCTGTTCAACCAAAAAGGCATGTTTAACAGAAGAGTCCATTCTATTTTTATCTCTGCCTTATGTTCTTAGTTAATTAAGATTTTAGACATTCTAAAAATTATGGGAAAATTACTGGAAAATCAGTAATATATTTGGATTATATTTACATATAAACACATATATCAGCAGCAGGTTGTTAGAAACCTAAGGTTTTATTCCAGGAAAACACATTCTACCATAGGAGACAGCCCTCCATGAACATGTCCAAGATGAAGAGTAAACTTTTTTTTGCTAAGAACAATGTAATATAAAGTTCATAATTTCTCATCTTTGTCTTATAAATTCCACTACTTAAACTTTTCTTTCTCACTGCGACTATTTATCTTTTCTTTCTGATTTCACTTGCATGTGGGGGTTCACATTTCTTAATAACCTCAATCTTTTTTTTATATCCTTTTAAAATTTACCTCACTGTTTCTTATATGGCTTTCTAATGATTTTTCAAATTACCAGTCCCTTCAAAGTCCATTAGGTGCATCAGGCTGTTTATTTGAATTCATATTAATGAGTATTTAACAGTTTTGCCACTTCAAACTTTTCTTTTTTAAAATTAATCCTTTTCACACAGAAGAACTTCAGCTTCCTTGAAAAGTATCTATTTTGTAACTACAAGAATTAGATGAAAAATGATGCTATGGAATTAAAGTTTTTTAAAACACACTTCCATACAAGCAATGTGTTAGAATTACGATGTAGGAAAGATTCTGCTGCTTAGCTTTGAATCTCACAGAGACTGACCGTGCCTCATAAACCATAAGAATTTTTTTCATGGTGTTTTATTCATTGTGCTTATTTCCAAATGCAGGTCACAGCTGGTTCAGAAGGAAAGACGTGATCTGATGATTTAATCATTCTATGACAGGGGAGACTAACTACATCCCTCTGGACAGTGCTCCAGTCTCTCCTTCAGAGTTATTATTTATAGAGACAGTACAGACACTAGTCAAACTAAAATGTTTTTCACTAGTGAATAAAAATAAAAATGTTTAGAATCAAACCAGAATTGCCTTTGTTTCTCTTTGACTCCTCCTCCTCTGGAGATCTTTTCCTAAAGTTACCCCCAATCAGAATGGATTTTCTCAGAAGCATATTTTGTTTTCACCCTGTAAGAATTCAAAAAGCTTTCTCTTGCAAACCCTGACATCAGACATTATGATATAAATAACAGTCTCATTTCCTCCCCAATGACGTTTAACTTCTTTGGCACCGTTTTTTTGTTTATTCTTCCAAACCCTCCTCAGCTTGTCCACAGCTTTGCCTGATCTTCCAAGCCATCCTTAGCGTTTGGCTCTCCAGGCTCTTTGTAAATCACTTAGCTGGAACAGTCTGTATCCTGGCTAATCCTCCTAAGATTCTCATCCAAACTTATTAATCATAATAATGTAGGAGCTAGTCTTGCTCCTTTCTGTTGCTTTGCTTACCAGAAAGACAATCAAAGGAGTAAGACCCTTCTCTTCCCAGAATCTTTTGCTAGGAGTCATTTGTTCTGAACATGAGAGATCTGGAATTCTTTATAGTTGCATGTTGTAAGTGAAACATGGTTCGTCTGCATGCCCTTCTTCCATGCTTTTCCCTAGGCCTAGTTTTTAAGGCTACACAGAGGCTGTTTCATTTGACAATGGCTGGTCTAAATGGCTTACAACAGACACCAAAATATAATAAATAGGACTTTGTCATTGTGATCCTCAGCATTGTGGGCCCTTAGAAACAGACAGCTATCTCTGAGAAAGCCGTTGGCAATGCTGATAGGCTTATTTGTGATACAGAATTATACAGGCAGAAAAGGTAGTTAACCTGGACTGGTAATCACAGCAATCAGCACTGACTAGGGTCAGTCTGTAGGAAACATCAGTATGAGGATGTGAGTGAAACACTGTTCTTCACTACAAGGGGGTGAGTGATTCTGTGTGGAGCCTGAAGACATAAGTATTGCTCAGAAAGCAGCTGCCTCGTGCCTTTTCTTCAAGTGGTGGGGGTGCTTTTGCTGCTTGGTGTCACCCTCATCTTGGGTGATAAGGATATTTGGCTGTGAAGAATGTCCTCAATATCAAGATCTTTTATCTTCATATATGAATTTGATGTCTACTGAGTCTCTCTCTTGCTTCTTTTTAGCTCCCATGACTCAGGCAATCTGGGCTACACACTCCTCCATCTTCTTCAAACTGAGGAACAGGATGGCTTACATCTAAGGAACCTCTGAGGCATGATCCTACCATGTGGATTTTCACTGAAAATGCAAAAAAAAATGTTTGGCAAGATGCTAAAGTTATAAGATCAAGCTTTTTATATAGAACTTTGAGTCACTTCCTATAATGTATGTCAATTATGCTTCAAGAACACTTTGACAATTCAGATTCTGGATATAGCTAAGCATGGAAATGATCTGTTTCTGGTTTTTAAAGAGAATCAGACAACCATATTATATCTTTTCAACCAGCTATCTCAAGGCAGGAGTATTTCTAGCTGAGTATACAAAGCTCTGCTATTGTTCATAGGGAAGTTTCCTTGTATTTCCTCACCTTCATAAATGTAGATATACCACAGTATCTCTTGCATCTGAAAAAGGTTAAGAAGAGGTAGGACCAGGAGTTTCTTCCTTCCCTAAATGTATATCTCTAAATTACCCTCCTAGTGAGCTTTGACTTGGGAAAGGCAATATCTAGGACCACATTTGGAAAAACAAATCCATTAACAACTGGCAGATAAATCTGCAAAATAAAAGAAAACAATGTCCTAGCATTCCTTCCAAAATATAACTGGAATAAATTAGTCAAATAGTCTTCTGTTTATAGTCATTCCATGATCATAAAAAAGGAGGGGGAAAAAAAGATAAAATATAATATGATTATATTATATGAAGAAAATGATATGCTTAGTTACATTAATGTTATTATGCAAACATTTAGGAAAACATTCTTCTTAAATATGAGGAATAGATGTCATCTTTGGTAATGCAGATTTGTTATTTTGCAGCATGGCAAAATTGCTTAACAGACCTAGGCATGTATAACAAATGTTGCTATGCACTGTCCTTAATTTATGTGATGGCCAAATTCCCTAAGCAAGGCACACATGTGTCATGTCCTGCGGAGGGGAAAATACCCCTGTAGCTTGCTGAAAATGAGGAAGAAAACAGATTTAAAATTTAATTTGCATTTTTGTTTAGCGTTACATGCTTGCCAGAAACGCTAATATTATGAGGTCTTGATATTTATTAGAAAAGTGTACCTAAATATATATTGGAATCTTTTGATGGTATTGCACTATTTTACTGTATTTTTGATTATATTAAGTGCAACTAATCTTTACAAAAACTGTTTTGACATATTCTCACCTTTGAAAGTGGGTTGTAAGTTCGCTCTTCCCTACATTGCTTACATTATTATTTGTTAGTGGAATTCATAATCTCTATCAAAACCCCCCTAATAATTACATTGATATAAAAATATGACAGTGAAAACAAATTAAACTAAACTAAAGCCATGATATTCTTAGGTGGTTGTTCAGGTCCTGTTTTCAGATTGTCATTTATTCTCCATTGAGGACCTCAGAAAAAGAAACCTGTTATTTAATGTCATTTTTCTTTTTTTGAGCTCATATATCATGAAATTGGCAATCAAGACACTACATATGGAAAATCACAGAATATCTCCAGCTGGAAGGTACCCATAAGGACCATAGAGTCCAAATCCTTGATTCTCATAGGACTACCCAAAGAATAAACAAAAAGATATCATTATGATCAACACAATTTGAGTAGAATAGGTCATATGAATTAGTAGAAAAAGAAATTGCATTACACATGAGAAATAAAGCAACTAGCTCTGCGTCAAAATTTCCAGGTTCTCTTTCCTTGTCTAACCGCCAGACACAGTGAAAAAGACAGTTTGCAACACACACACTCAATTCCAGCACACAGGTACAACACACAAGACAGTAATAACTTGACAGCCCTTTATGTACTTTTTACATCCCTTTCTGATTATCCAGAATATTTTCAGAGGACATACCTAAATATTTCAGAAGCAATTCTTCTTCAAAATTTCTGTACTTACTTTCAGTCATAACATCAAATATATTTTCTTCTCCTCTTATGCTTTAGAGTTATTGTAGTGATGGAATACTTTGAAAGGAGCTTTATTCTTAAATTTATGTGAATAAAGTGAAGGGCTTCTTGGTAGACTGTTTTGCTGAATCACAAAGTTGATTACACATATATTCTGTCAGACTTCTGGATCTTTAACAGAAATTTCTAGATATATACTATGTATCTTTACTGGATCTCTAGAAATTGAGAGATCTCTCAAGATTAAAGTCTTCAAAGCAATGTGCAAGAGCAAAGCAACAGCTTTAAAAACAATGCTTAGGAATTCCCACGTAAAAGGCATTCCTCATCTGTATTTCCTTATGGTTGCACCATGCAGCTTAAAGGATGCCCAAAACATCTTAAGAGCTCAATTCCAAAAATCCCACAAACTATGTTAGGCAATATTTTCAGTCGTTAAGTTTTGGGTTTTTTTAAATTGAAAAACAAATGGGGATTTTATGAGATAAATTAAACTTAATTTAGCTATAATTTTGGGGATTGCCATATGGTATCAATAAATAATTTCTCAGTAAGATACTGCTATCCCTTAAAATAGATAAACATATGTCAGCGGTTTGCATGGCAAGAGTTTGGTAGCAGGGGGGCTGCAGGAGGCTTCTTCTGTGAGAAGCTGCCAGAAGCTTCCTCCATGTGTGATGGAGCCAACGCCAGCTAGTGCCAAATCAGACTCACTGCTGGCCAAGGCTGAACTCATCAGTGGTGGTGGTAGCACATCTGGGATAACACAGTTATGAAGGGGAAAAAACCTGCTGCACAACAGCATTCGGGAGGGAGGAGTGAGAATGTGAAACTGCCCTGCAGACACCAAGGTCAGTGCAGAAGGAGGAGCAGAAGGTGCTCCAGAGCTCAGATTCCCCTGCAGCCCATGAGGAAGATCATGCTGAGGCAGGGTGTGCCCCTGCAGCCCATGGTCTACCAGGGGACCCTGTGGAGAGAGGAGCCTAAGCTGGAGCAGTTTTGCCAGCAGGACTATTCTAGGGGAATCACGCTGGAGCAGTCAGTTCCTGAAGGACTGCACCCCATGGACAGGACACACACTGGAGAAGTTTGTGAAGAATTGTAGCCTGTGGGAAGAACTTACTTTGGAGATGTTTCCTAGAGGACAGTCTCCTGTGGGAGGGACCTACTGGATCAAGGGAGGAGTGTGAGGAGTCCTTCTCCTGAGGAGGAAGGAGCAGCAGAGACAATGTGTGATGAACTGACCGCAGCCCCCATTCCCCATCCCCCTGTGCTGTTGTGGGAAGGAGCTAGAGAAAATTGGGAATGAAGTTGGGCCTGGGAAGAAAGGAGAGATAGGGGGAAGGTGTTTTTAGAATTTGGGTTTATTTCTTATTGTCCTAGATCTGATTGGCAATAAATTAAATTGACTTGTCCCCAAGTCGAGGTTGTTTCACCTGTGACAGTAATCTGTGAGTGACTTTTCCCTGTCCTTACCTTGACCCACAAACCTTTCATCACATTTTCTCTTCCCTGTCCATTTGAGGAGGGGAGTGACAGAGCAGCTTTGGTGGGCAGCTGTCACCCAGCCAAGGCCAACCCCCCACAGTCAGGTACTCATACTTGAATCCATATCATTCCACTCTGAAATAAATCCATACCAATTAACCACCTTGAGCAGACAGGTGATGGCTTCATCACATGGCTGATTATGGATATCTTATGGATTTATATGTCATGAGAAGCATAGCTACATTCTGCTGTTATATTAGTGAAAATTTTCCCACCTACATCACGGAGTCCGGTTTTTCAGACCTGAAGAATATTCCTCATTCCAATGAAAGTCTTTTGGTCGCAGCAGTTGTCCTCAGCATCATTAGTCCTCCTGAATGAAATGGCTCTCAGAAAAAATGAAAACAAAACACTTTGCAGTCACTGCTGCTGTTTTCATATAACTATGAAGCCTGTGAAGAATTTCAGTATACCATAGCACAAGAGTCAGGGTTGAGGTAAAATAATAATACAGAAAAATAATTCCTTTAAATAGCATTTTCATTCTTCAAAACTTTTAGAATCTGGGAAAGGGGATGTTGTTTTCCTAGAAATGACAATGGAATAATTTTGCCAGGTTATCCTTTTACTTGGATATATAATCCAGCTAGAGAAGACTTAACACACTTTGAAGAGAGTTCATTTTAGTTTGGAGCCCTTGTAAGTCATCCCTGGCTGAGAAAATGTGAACAAGTGTGGCCAGAGCTTGTTCTCAGAGCTGGATGTAAAGCAAACACAATTTCAGCTTCAGCTGCACTATCCATCCCATGAAACAATCAACGACAAGGTGAGAGACTGAATTAGAATTCAAGTCCACTTCCACAGTCTCTTTCCCTGAGCATCAATCTCCAACTCTTTGATGCTATACATAAGCCTCAGCATAGGCCAGCAGCAGTGAACCTGTTTTGGTGGCTTATGACAAATTGAACAGCTTGGATATGATTTCAGAATGGGAACTTCTTTTTATAAATGTGCCTTACTTCTTTTTCACGTCTACTGTGGCAGCACAGAGTGAAACTTTGCATATAAAATCACATAATTTCAGTAAACCTACAATTTTTTACACAATCTTTATGCTCAATACTTATTTTAGTTTTCGTAACTAACGTTGTTGTTATTGATTTCTGGGACTGGAAAGCTATTAGTTGTTTTTTGTTTGTTTTGTGGTCTTTTTATCCCCACAGGCCCACTGGGAACACTGTATTTTACCATCTACATTCTGTTCCATGTACTACTATAGCTTATGGCTTTCTATAGAGAATTACTTTCTGCACTTAAAGGGAGAGATAGGTCAGATGCACTGCAGCAAAACAAGAGCTTAGAAAAAGACATTTTTGTAGGGTCAAAAAAGAAAATATTGTAATCAGCATACTACTGCTGTTGCTGTACCTCTGACCTCTGGCAAACTTGCGGCATCCAACTGCAAACTCTGCATCCTAAAATATTTATTCTCCACACTGACTTGTTTATCAGTTTGACTATTGAAATTTATTTTATTTCTTTTTTACCAGAAGTGAGAGAAAAGTGATATTTAATGCTTTAATGTGTAACAGATTGTAAGTTACACTTTGAAAATATAAAGCCAGCTAGACTCAAATCCCCCTTATTTATGAGCTAGCCCATATAGGTAAACTTTATTCAGAATTGTCCAGACTGTGGCTATTAAAAAGCCAGCGTAAGAGGCAAGGAGATCAGGAATAGAAGCAAGCATATGTACCTACAATGCTACAATACAACTGAGCCACTTTTAATCATAGAATCATAGAATTGTAGAAACACAGAATAGTTTGGTTTAGAAGGGACCTTCAAGGTCATCTAGTCCAAACCCCCCTGCCGTGGACAGGGACACCTTCCACTAGACCAGGTTGCTCAGAGCTCCATCCAGTCTGGCTTTAAACACTCCCAGTGGTGGGCATCTACTCTGGGCAATCTGTTCCAGTGTCTCGTCACCCTCAGTGTAAAAACTTTTTTTCTAATATCTAATCTAAACCTAATTCTCTTTCATTTTGAAATCATTCCCCCTTGTACTGTCACTACATACTCCTGTAAAAAGCCTCTCCCCATCTTTCTTGTAGGCTCCCTTCAGGTACTGAAAGGTCACAATTAGGTCACCCCTAAGCCTCCTCTTTTTCAGCCTGAACAAACCCAACTCTCTTAGCCTTTCCTTTAAATATATTTTAAGTCCAGGATTCCCATATTTTAACCTATGTGCAGAAATGCTCTTCCCTACTGATGAGTGGCTGCTCTATTGGCAGTAGCTATGCTATGCAGAAAGCACTTACAAATGCTGATTAAGGCATTGCTGTACCCTTTACTACAACTGGAACATTTCTAAGAAGGAGACCTGTCCCTGCAGCTGCTGTAATAAATAACCCATTCAAATGGATGAACTATCAGGACATGTTAGCTATATTTGCATTTATCAGCATCAAGGATCTTTTCATTAAGTTATATTCACAGAACCAATGTTAAATCACATTTTTCATCTGCTATTATATAGACTTAGCTTTGCATCAACATTTAAAATTCTTAAACATGAAAGAAGGTATTTAAACTGTCATCACCACAAATAAATCTATCATCCAACAGAAATCCTGCAGTAAGAGTGAAGTATGACACAATTTCAAGAAAACTCTTCAAAAGAACCAACATAGAGTCTTATCTGAAGGTTATTCCTGTCTTGAAAAAAACTTACCTGCTTGGATGAAACTTTGGAACTTTTCTGGACATGATAAGCCTTCAACATGATTTCATCTAAAACCTACTTTTTGCTATACAAGCTTTCAAAAGGCTGTCAAAATTTATAGCTCACAGAAACAGGACATAGCAGGGCTTTGATTAACATATCCAGCAGAGGAGCAAATTGAGTGACCCAAATACCATCACAAGGGCAGACTGAAAAATGCTTTCTGGTTCTCTGTATTTTGATAGGGAAAAAATAATAAAATGTTCTCTACCTCTCTTGGTCATCTTCATCTTTCCTGAGGAAAAAAGGTATCGATCAGTGACAACTGATTGCATTGATACTTCCTTGGAGAGAAGGAAGAAGAGAGTTAGTGACACCACTGTCATTCCCTTCTAATCTCCAGCTTCATGTTAATAGACTTTTTCTGTGGTACAGTAGTTGCCATGGTAAAGCTTATCTGAATCCCTCTTACCCAAACCCCTTCTCTTTCTGTTTCTCCTTACTTTCCCTTTTCTACAAAATGTCAACAATCTCTGATTTTCGCTTTGTCTTTGAAAATGGAAAAATGATCATCAGTGAAAAAATTCTCAGTTTTGTTCAAAGTTTTGGGCACATGCAAGATGCTGCTACTGTATCTTCTGGAGCCACTCTTATCCAGTCATGACATGCAGAACAATATTTCCTGTCACATATCTATTACTTATGGGTAATTTTTTTTAACGAGTTCTTCTCTTTTCTACAAATCAGAGAAGATTCATATAGTGACATGAAAATTTGTCACACAGAATACCTAGCAGGGAGTCTTAGCACAGAAATTAACAGTAATTTGAACAATATTCAGACTGATAGAAAAATAACACATTTTATTTATTTCATTTAACTTAATCTGCTTCTGTCTACAACAATGACTTGATATATTTTTGGTAATTGAAGCTCTCTGTAAACATTCCCATCACTGACTGTCCTCTCAAACTGTGCATGACTAGTTATCCCTAAGTCCTATTTCAAGCTGTAACCATGTTTAAATTATTTAAAGGGAGACATATTCTAGAAGATTAATATCTATTAAATTGCCCCAAAAAAAAAGGTAAATATATTCTCTCCTTCCCAGCATCTTTGTACCTCTGCTTTGGATGTTTTATAATAGCTTTATGTCTTATGTTGTGGTGCCCAAACTTGGACAGAATATTGAAAGTGAGGCCATACCAGCACAGAGCAGGGAGGGACAATTGCCTCCCTCAACCAACCTGTGATTCTGTGCATGAAATATCCTAGAAAGGAGGACTATATTTTTATAAGGAAGACCTTGTGAAATTAGCCTGAAGTATAAGATGAGAAGGCTGTATTTTCTAGAGAGCTGCATTGAATCATATAAATAGATATATTGATTTTTGGTTGGCTCAGGAATTTCTGTTTTGAATATCACTCTGAATTGTAGAAGATGAACTAATTTGATGAGGCAGGTGGTAAAAACAACTGTGATATTTTAAAATATTGTCTTCCACTACCATATCCATAACCTCTTACTCTATTACCAAATTTTAAGGGGAATGGAGTTAGTATGAAGAGACACTAAAAGTGTTCTGAAGTAGCTTGGACTACTTAGCATGACAGCAGGTTTATAAATGTTCTTCCAGCTGAGTGATGGTGCCAAAACCTCCAAATGAGGGACCAACCCAAACCATGGCTAGTTAACACCTTTAATTGACTCAGGATGTTATGTGGTAGATCAGATTTTTCTGAGATTAAAAGAAATATACCGATAAATGAAGATAAAAATCTGATTGTTTAATATTTTGATCAAGAAACACCTTTTCCAGAGTATTTTCTGAATTGTGTTTTCTTTTAAAACAACTAAGAAATGTACCCTGACTTTATTTGCAGAACGCCTTTTGATGTGAAAGGCAGGGAAAGGAAGAAAGGCAAAAATGCAAAATATTTTTTGTAGGCAAAACAGTATGGGATAATTTTCATTGTTTATTATTTTTAATTGGAAACCACTGTTCCCAGTTAATTAACTTTTTAAATTTTATTTTTATGAATATGTATCCTTTATAAATCTTTGTGTTTTCCTCTATTCTCCTTGCATTCTACTTTAAATGATTTTTTGGTGTTTTATTTTCCCCTTGGCTTACTCATGAAAGTTAGACAGTGAAATTAATTGCAATCATCTAAAATCTATGCTGTTCCAGGCATTGTAACAGCATGGAGAGAAATACTGTGTTTGAATTAGCATAGGGATAAACTATTAAACTGAGCAAACTACTTAAAATATGCTATAAAGGTTTTTCCAAGAAGAAGAGGAAAGGAAAATAAAGGAAAATGCTGTTTCATACCTTAATTTATCATTTCAACCAGAAACCTTTAATCACTGATCAAAATCTCGAATGCTATAACATAGGTGGTACAGGTTGCACGTAGGTATAATAATTTTACAGCTATGAAACTTTCTTTAAAAAACATACTCTTTGAAATATTATACATAATTCCTTATTTTCTCTTTCTCCTGTAGTACGTTTCCAATACCTCACTTCATTCTAATCTGCCAGGAAAGTGGAGTTATTCTCTTAAGAGTAGGAGATGGAGACTGGAATAACAAGCAGACTGTGTAGTGGAATAAGAAAACTGAAAAATCAAATTAAGCATTCCAACACAGAGATACTTGCCATCACCTTAAGTGTTTCTGTTACTTCTGCAAAAGGGGGACTAAAACTTTAGAGGATGGATTTGTTCACTACAAGTTTTTTCCAGTCCGAAGGAATGACCACGAATGCAGTCTGACGGAATTTTCCCGAGTCCAAGCTCAAGTCCATACAAGAAACTCAATCTCCACAATCAATCAGATATTTAGTTATATCTTTTTGAGAATATTAATTTATCTATGTAATCTATATAGTAATTAATATAATAGAAAGTCATATATATACACACAATACACATATAATGAATATATTACTATTCATAGAGAGAATTTGGTTTGAAATGAAGTTAAGCACAAGTTCACATGTAATAATAGCACCAACGTGAAACCTGCTGCAGTCTGTTATTCTGCTTTTTAGGGCTGAATTCATTTTTTTAATTATTATTCCACATATAAATCACTTTCAAGGTAAAAGCCCATGAAGAAATTCAACAGCTTTTTTTTTGTGCATTTTCATCTTTGAGTTTAAAAGTATTTTTAGAAAAATTCAGGAAAACTTCTATGTCAGTTAACATTTTCTCCTGGACTAAAACTTACATTATAATTTCTTTTAAAATATACTATATACTTACTGGGTATGTTGCTCATTGATCTGCCTAGTATTTTCCAAAGCATCTGTTAATACGTAAAACAGATAGAAAACAACAGATTCTCAGCCTCTCTCGAGTACTCTCCAGGTTTCTAAGCCTCTCTGGAAGTCCCATCCACACAGTCATGTTTAGTAGTCACTGAGAGGATTTCATACTATTACTGCACCCTAAGACAATAAATCCTGAAACTTGACTTTGTGTTATATGCAACAATAATTCCATTTGTTTTAACTTTACTGTTTGTTTCATGTATTTTACCACGCAAACTTGCATTGCTATCTTCCTTCCTCATCGCAGGATTGACACACTTTTGGGAGTAAGACTTGAGTGGGAGAAAAATAGATTAGAGGCTTTAAAACTGGAGCATGAATGGGTTTTTCCTATTTCTATAAATCATATGTCTAGTAAAAAATATATTTGAAGATCAAAGATATTGCTTATGTTTTTATCAAGCTCATAGTGCAACCTAGAATTTTTGGATAATTATTCTTGTCTATAAAATATTGATTTCTGATAAATATTTTTTTATGTCAGAGATATTAGGAGAATCATATTGGAATTTCTAGTTGTTGCAAAGATTATCAACATAATATTATTCGGACAGCTTTCTATAATTTTGCTTTTCAACAAGAATAAACATCATGAAGAACAAGCACCCACTGTACTTATATCACTGTAAAAAGTGTCATAGACATACAATTTGTGAGGACTGGCTAGAGTCATTGTTTACCACATTCACCTAAACATGTTAAATGAAAACTATTGCAAAATAAGGATTCTGGGTTACCGTAAGTCTTCAAAGTATTTTTATCCCCTGAGGCACTACCTGTTAAAGTAACATCTGAAAATATTTAAAAGATGCTAAATAAATTATCATTCAAATGAAAATATTCATTTTCAGCCTGCCTTGGCAAGTATCCTTGGACTTTCACCTTCCCCAACCTTTAAAGACATTTACAATGATGATTTGTTTATTGTATTTCCAGTGCAGCATATTATATATGATTTTGGGCTAATATATAATTATTTGTTAAAAATCCCACAGAAATAGTCGGTCCTCTATTTCTGTATATGTACACGTGTGTGTAGCAAACGAAAGGATGATACAAATATTCATCTGAAGTGTTTTTGCATGGATGAATGAATATGTTTGTTGACACACACAAGTATATTTGTCAATTTCTGTGTAGAAATGTGGATGCCTGTGCATATACTATAATGAACTCATATATTTTTAAAGCATTTGCACAGATTTATAACAAGGAACAGAAATATTTCATTCTAGGGCAGTTTGCCACCACAAATATTCTTTCATTACCCCGCATGAAATATTCTTTTGTCACAGGGAATAGTGTATATTTGTTGTTGAAAATGATGTTTCTTTAAAAGGAATATAACTTCACTTTTACAAGGTACAGAATAGTCTGAATACAGGCGAGCATAGCCCCAACATTCCCTCCTTCTGCTTTCAACACCTCCTCCCCCCCTAATCCAAACAAAACAGAAACCTGTCATAAAATAAGCACTCAGTAAAACTAAATAAACTCAAAGTGAAATATCTGCCATGGGATGAAAGAGCCGGTGTAAGAGTAGTTAAAGCACAATATGTTTAAGCCTGGGGATAAAGTGAAGTGCAGATGTGTCATTCCTTGAATAAAAATAAACTAATAGTTCAGCTATACAACCATAGCTGCAAGGTTTATAGAAGCAGGTAAAAACACATCAGTTTTTCTGTGCCATCCAAGGTCTTATATCATAGTCTCTGGCCGATCCTTCCTTTGGATTAAGAAGAACTTTTACTCACAAGTGTTATTAAGTATTGCAAACATCGACTTTGCCCTTCTAATTAAGAAATATGATTTTTGAAACTTCTATGGGCTTTTTTTGTAAAAAAATTTGCTTGTGTTTTTAACTCACACAGGATCTGAAACCACATACAATGGCATACCTTATGTTCTGTAATGTCCCTTCCTGCTTGAAAACTACTCCTACTCTTGCATAACTGCCCAGAAAACAATATTTTGCATTCTCTCAATACTCTCTGTATTACTACCTTTTCAGAAAGCAATAAGGATGAGGGAAACCATCACGCCACAAAGAAAGCTACTCTAGTGTTATAGGTCTCACACATGAAAGCTGTGCCACAGGTTTCCTGAGCTATGTGGAACATGTGGACAGAGACAATACTGTATTTATAGGTTTCCCCAGAGCAACTAGCAACTATTACAGCCTTAGAGCATGGAGCCTTTCACTGCATTTTACCAGCAGTTAAAATCTCCCCACCCCAGACTGTTGGAGAAGAGAAAACCACTGCCTTTTCTTAAGCGAACTAAGCTGGAAGAAACTTTCATATAAAATTACCCTCTCACTAAAAGCAGCTTGAATACACTTACACATTTCTCCTGAGTGAGGACAAAAGATGTGTCAGAGCTTGTGAGAGAGGTAACTGTTCTTTCACTCTCTCCAAACATTCACCATCTTATCTACTTTGACCTCTTCTAGATGTAAGAGGTGCTTTTCATTAAGTCTTAAGTAATGATCCTCTACTTTGCAATATTTTTTCAAGTTAAGTGTTAGCAAAACAGGAAAAAGAACTGCATGTGTAGTCGGGCAGAATGCTTTTAGTCTGTGCTTGTACCATTTACACAATCTTATGCTGCTATAATAGGCAGTTAGAAACCATCTCAAACGCATGAATTTGAATAGAGAAAGCCTAGGATGAGAAAGACACTGTTTAGTCATGAAATGCATTCTATATTCTAGACGTGTTTTCGGGTTTTTTTACAGAATGAAATATTACAGTAGAAATCTGTTAGGCATTGTGTCACGAGAGAGAAAAGCACGTTCTATGAAGAAGCTGACAAGGAAAATTTGCAAGAAGAAAATAATATGTTAAAGTGAAATATTTTTTTTAAATTCTTTTCAAAGTGATACTTATTTTAAATAATTTTATTCTTGTTATGACATTAGCTATAGAAATGAAAAAAAAACTTAATCAGTAAGAGCTAGAAACTCGATTTTAATGCTCAAAACAAATGATATTAGATAAAGCTGAAAATCTTTATGATCCAGCAATAATATTATACAACATTCAAGTGTTATGTGCATGACTTAAAAAGACAGAAAACTGTAATTTATAAGAATACTTTCACTGTTAAAATGCAAATTATGCATTGACAACATATTTAACAGCTCTTATTGTTTCTGTTTAGGAAATAAATTATTATGTTTCTGGTGTTGAGGGGGAGCTTTTCCAAGTCACTGCCTATGGTTTTCCTTGAGAATTGAGCTAAGCAAAACACAGTAGCATAGTAAAACATAGTATCTAATGATAGGCTCACATTGTAATTTGCAAACCAGGTTTGATCTTCATTTTTGAATATACGCTGTTATGAATTTTACATGAAAATTACACAGCCACAAACAGAATATGTAAAGTGAAAAATGTGCCCCTTGGCTGCCCTATTCTAGACCCTCTTGGTGGTTTAGAAAGCAATCACAAAGGGATTCTCCTATTCACCCACCTCGTGTACAATTGCATTCACCTTGTCTGCTACTGGCAATTTATTCTCCTTTGCCTCAAGGGAACTCAAGCACCGTGATTCCTAGATAGACACCAACCCTCATTCAGGGTTAGAAGAAAAAATGATGAGTTTCTCCTCTTTATTATTCTTTTCTCCTCCCTGACTCCCTTTCTCTTGCTTTGTTATATACAGCTTCTCTAGCACTGAAGTCATCCAACTAAAGAGAATTTTCTGATCTACAAGACATGAAGCATATTGCTGAGACAGATTTGTAATTTGTACTTGTTTTAGGAAATTAATCTACAAAAAAAAAAAACGTGCTCTGAAGAGATACTTTATATCAATGGATTGTATCTTAATATATAATGAAATGCAAGCCTTTGGAATGTTTTTACTTTTCCAATAAATTTTATCTGCAACAGTTTTAATAGCAACGAGAACTCAACTCAGTTTTTTCTTCCTCTGTTTCTTATCCCCTATAACTATACTCTGCCAGTTATTTTACATGAAGATTGTTCCGTGGAGCAACTGAAATTTTCTGTCTTTCACCATTCAACTCAACTATTCTGTAGAACCATGAAAAGGGGTGATTTATGCCAAATATTTGCAATTCAGTGAACTTATGTAGGTAACAATCTTTAAGAATATATCAAACAAAAATAAAAACTAAAAGAATGTAGTTTATGAATTTATAGCAAGGTTACTTTTCTCAGTCTAGATGATGTTAGATCTTTATCCATCTTGATTAGTAGTGTTTGGTTGAATTGGCTGCTGTTTCTTTAGTTTTGCTTTGTGGGTTTGGGCTGTTGTGTTCGTGTTTTACCAACAGTGAAATTACATTCTTGCCTGAGATTTTGAGCTTTACAAAATGCTCTTTTTTTTTCCTGAGTGCTCCCGTCACCATCAGGTACTGCTATCAACTTCTTCTATGTCAAGGGTTTAATCTGTAGGAAGAGAAGTGGCAAGAGCACAAAACAAGCAAAGCATTCAAAACTGTGAAGGACACGTTGGAAGGGGGATTACCGATATAGGATTTGATAAAAGACTTACAAAATAGCATGGCAAAGGATACAAATGTAAGAGCAAGCCAAAGAAATGAAAGTGTCCAGTATTAATCCTTCATTAGAAAATCTGCCCAGACATCTCAATTTTAATGGTCTGGTAAACGTCCTAGAAATTATTTTCACTAAGGAGGAGAATTTCAAGGCTAGTATATGCAAAAATATCACCACCATAAAATCAGGCTTACTTTAACCAGAAGCTAAAATTATTTTGAAACATTTAACTAACTACATTTTATTAATAATACATAGCCTCCCAGGAATTCAAATCAAGCCTTGTCTAATAAGTAAAAGGTATGCTAGTGTAATTTTAAGGCAATTGAAGACAAATACAAACAAATCAATAAAAATACATCAACTGTCCGTCAAGAAATAGACAGTGTTTCAATGTACAGTAGACAACTGTACTTGCTCACTTGACCATCTTTGCTAAAATTTATATGTCTGTGTTCCCAAGCATATGTCTATCCTTGCCTTAAGGAGAGGCTTGCTCCAACAGAGCCCTTTGGAAAAGAAGGCCACTTGTGTCATCCGGGAGTTTCTGAGTGTATTCAGGGCAGGAAAGGTTGCTGAGCTGGCAAGCAAGATCCAGCCTGAAGGCTGGAGCTCATGCAGAGGTTAAGAGGCAGAGAGATGAGGAGTCTGGTAGCAAGGCCATGGTAGCAAACATAGAGGAAAGAGCTTCTCTGAGACAGAAGGGAAAGAATCAAATTTTGCTGCTGTTTAGAAAGTATCAAGCTAATTGAACTGAAACACAAAAGTGAGTTCCAGTCTACAGGGACAAAATGGGCCGCACGTTAAACTCTCCATTTTTGTTCTATTTATTCATTCCTTTGACTTCATTTTGAAAGTCAATACACTTAGACTTCTATTTTAGAATAAAATTTATTTTTGAATCTAAAGCCTTTTGGTCCCTTTAGGGAGTTTCTCCAAGAGGAAGTTTAAGTACATCTGTTCTGCAGCAGTGGCCAAAACATTTTCATAGTTAATACATGCACAGGTACAGAGCAAGGCTACAGCTGCAGCAGTGTGCTCACAAAGGATAAAAAACATCCTATCCCTTATGAAATGATGAAAATGAAGATAGAGAATATCAAAATTCTTCTTTAGGTGATGTGATGCTCAGGTAAAATGACAATTTCATGTCACTGTCACAGAACTAGGGGACAGAGTAAAAATCAACTTACTTCTCACTCTCTTCTATTGCTTCCATCACATTTATGTTATTTCCCAGGTAGCTAAATAATATTTTGTTATGCTTTCCTACTCACCATACTAGAAATAGCACTGTTAACACTTTCATTGTGCTGCAAATATTTTTTTGCAAGTATCACTTTGACATAAATCCTACAATATTAGTTTCTTTACTACCTTACTAATTGATTTTCACGTTTTAAGCAGATATACTTCCTTAGATTTTTTACATCATTTTTTGTTGTTTTTTAACTTGATAACCGAACTTTTTTTGGTGTTGTTTGATTCCCATTATTTTCCTTGTTATACTTTTGTAATAACTTCATTTCACATTCAGTGAAGTTGCTAAGCCTGGATCATACCTGTTTCCTGCCTTTCGTTTTTGTTCACAGTAAAATTCATTTTTATCCATCCATTTTCTGCTGTATTTTTTCACCCTCTCATCTTTCTCAATAAATACAGTACTGTTTTCACCTGTGCTTCCTCTCTGTGCACAAACGTAAATAATGCAGAATTTGCTTTAACAACAAAGACATAAACAAAGCACATTAAAAGAAAGCCATTAGCTGCTGGGTACATCCTTATTCTTGATTTCAGTCTGCTTTTGTATCTTTCACTCAAAATTCCTTCTTTTTCTCTCTTAAAAAATTAAAATATGCATGTGTCAACTGAGCTTTCTGCCACTTCTTGTTAGATAATTAAGGAAAATCCTGTCTACTTTTTCTTTTTGAAGAAGAGTTCTTACTTTGGACTTCTGGCCTCTGCAGGGAAAAATCTCCCTGTCTGCTTCTTTATTTCTTTTAAAATTTTCGGGAATCTTCTACTGAGAACTCAAACCCAAGTCATCCCCAATTAACTGATATAGCTGGGTAATCTTTTGGTATTCAACACTCCATTTTCTCTATGAAAATAAAGAAACTTTCATAATTTTGCTAATAAAATGTATCACATTAGGAATCTAAAAAATTACCATGGCATAATTCTCCAGTTGTGTGGTTTACCGTTTTCCTGTGGCAAGACTACTTTGACCATTTGTTCCTTTTGTAAAGGTGAGATTAGGTTATCATTTCCTTGTTGATGAATTGTGGGAAGAACTACCAATTGCCACCACCCCACCATTGTTCTGTTAGATGCAGTATAGGGAAATGCTGGAAGGAGAGTGCATTGCCCATTAGCTTTTGGAAGCAAAGACATGGTACATTGTAAAAGAGTAGTAAACTGCTGCCTTCAACTGAGCCAATATTTGTGTCCTCTTCATACTTCTAATAGTGGCATGCCTTTCTCTAGTTGAGGCTTCTTCCTCTTTTATTTTAGTTTGTGTATTGAAATGACATCTGGCAATTGAGAGCTTAGTAAGTTCCTGTTTTACACATGCTTGAACTCTTCTCTTGTTTCGTTATCCTTAGAATAATTCATCACCAATCAAATCTTTGCATTCTTACTCAAATAAAGCTTTTTCACTAAATGGCTTTCTTCATTGGTATTCTTATTTTGATATTTAGAGTTGGGTGTAAATATATTAGCTTTATTCAATCCAGCTAAATGCTTCATTTCTTGATTGTCTTTTAGGTTTATACCTTAAATAACAGTATCAAGTGCAGCTGTATTTACCATGATCAACCTTTCTTTTTCCTTTTATGTGAGATCAATATTTTATACACCCTCACCATAACGGCTCAGGACAACTTCTGCATTAAGACTTGAACTGAAACTAAACCAGCTGTAACTTGAAATTCCACGAACTTCCAATTTTTTGTAACAGAGTAACAGCCAAAGAAAGCCATCACTTTAAGTTACACAACTGAAAACTAGAGGGAGAGAAAGTGTATTTAGCAATCTTTTCAGTAAAGATTGTTCAGAGAGGCAATAATTATGCAGCAGGTAAGAGGTTGCATGTGTTGGGAAAGATAAAGGTTCTGCACATAAAAATAAAATTAAAAAATAGCAAAAGTAGAGCTAAGTTTCTATAATATTTTTCCCCAAGAGAACAAGAACTAAATGCTGTGCACAAAGGTGTTAGGTACAAGGTTATACCTTGGACACACAGGCAAAAAATAGCTGCAGGTAAACAAGATTTGTAAAGATCAGTTTTAAATGGTTAATTTTAAAATGTTTTGTGGACTTTTTCTTATTCTACTCTGACTGATGGACTTGCTAATTAAAATCTACTTTTTATTAAAAAATAATGAGAGCACGGATTTAATAGAAATTGGCAGCAGAGAGGTGAGTCTATTAACAGCAACTTTAACAAACTGAAAAAAAAAATCAATTGAGCTTAAAAAGGGATCTTAAACTTGTCAGAAATCTGTCCTGCGGAGGAACCCTACTACTTCTGTTTCAGTGAAGCCTGGCAGCATTTATAACTGCTGTTTCAATTCAAGATTAAATCTAAGTTTCAATCCAAGATTCTTATTTTTCTATATGACTCATTACATGAAAAACTATTTATCATTCCGATGTTAAAAAAATTTTAAATTCTAAGTATGCAGAGTTTCCCGTGCAGTTTAAAGTATACTGCTGGTCCCAGTATTGAACCTTGGGGGACTCCACTTGTGACAGACTTCTAACTAGCCCCCGTGTCACTGATTACAACCCTTTGGGATCTCCCTTTCAGGCAATTCTCAATTTCAATTTTCCTCCAAAGTAATAAAAAACTTTATTACAAGAGTAAATATTTAAAGGGTGTGTGAATACCATAATTACACACATACCGTAATTGATACACTTTCATGTCGCTGAAGGCTTACAGATATTTGGTTGCACTTCTGATCTCCACATTCCTGATTTGTCAGTGTTGTTGTGGTTACCTTGTGGTATCTTCCATAAAAATCAGATCTTGAATTTAATTCCATGGAATTGTTTGAGGCATTACTTTTTTCACAGAAGAATATTCCTGCTTTCTGTTCACTTTTTGTTCTTCAAACTACAGAAACAATAGACAATTACAAGCTTTTTATGGAAACAGTAAAGACATAGAGCACACCTAAGCTATTTTAATACGAACGTTATGACACTAAAGGTTTCCTTTATACTGTAGTTTTAAAAAAATTTACCAGAGACCACAAACAGCTCTATTAACCTTGTACTGACTTTTTTTCTAAAATCTCATCCAGTACAGCAGTGAAATTATTTAAACTCAGGTCTGTTGAGTGCAAAATGTGTTGTGGGTTTGTTTTTTTTTTTTAATATAAATCCCAGAGTATGAAAAATGGGAAGAAGAATTTGAAATGATTGCTTTACAAAAAATGCTGCCTACCTTAGTTCACTGATCCTCTGTCGTCTCCAGGCTCACTTTGAGTCCCATTTGCGTTTGGGGCTCACCAACTGTAGCGATGTCCGAGGTGTTTTTGTTTTTTTCTTCTCAGGTATGAGGAATGTGATTGCTTTTACAGAGAAACAAAAGAAACTTTTTACAGTATTTGAGTAAAACAGCCCATTACAGAGTGAAGAGATCAGAGCTTTCACTTTGGTGTATGTCACTACACTCTACATTTTATAGCAAGTGTTCCAACTAGTGAACACTTCTGGTGAGTACTGAAAGGAGAGAAGTTGTGTGTGCTGAGGATATAAAATGCAGAAATAAAGTTCTTCTCTTTCTTGTTACAAAGGTCAGAGCTTTAAGAAAATAGCAAGCTGATCTCAAGTCATGAGTCAGTGTCCATTCACTCCAGTGCTACTCTGCAAACAGAACAGACAAGGGATGCCACATAGGAACTACAGGGTCTTGTATCATTTCTGCTGAAATCATATGCCACTAACTACAGAGGACTGTCCTTCTTGTTTAGTTCAGACTAATTTCCTTTTAGTCTTGTGTTATTTTACTTACAACTATGCCCACCACACTGCTGAAAGTGCCAAATAAAGTAAAGTAAAGTAAGTGACAGTATCATTGTCACTGCTGATTTCTAGGAAATCTGAGAAGGCTTAAAATTGCAATGCAAAAATCTAGAAGCAAAAAATATCTAAAAGCCTGGGTGAACACATAGTGATATCAATAGAAAAATATACATTTACATTAATGACACTTGATCAGACTCTATATCTGACTTCAAGCCTTCAGGAAAAAGAAAAGGATATTTGGTGCTATTTATGTTGATGTAAATTGACCTAAAAATACTCAGGTTCTGTGCCAAAAAATAATTCAAAATTCAAGTTAATTGAAAAATACTTGTATAAAAGGATTTAAAACAGAAAATAGCCAAGATTAAGAAACGCATTCTATTATTTTTATGTGGGGATTTGGGGTGCTAAGAACCAAGCTCATGAGAGAAAAAAAACACAGAAAACCCTTTCAGGAAGGAATTAGTAGTTCAGAAATAGGCCTTTGAAAACTCTAAATCCTGCAAGATGATTAATTATTCTGTAGTTCACCATGAAGTATTTTTAGCTACTTTAACAAAGACAGAAAATTGCTGCCTTGTCCTCTGAGTGCTGCAAGAAAATGAAGATTATGAAATGTTTCTGAAGTACATAATTTCAGAAATGCTTGAAGTAACCAGTCATTGCTTTTACTATGGTACTTGGATTTCTGGACCAAGATTAACCTTTTATATACGTTACTGCATGGCATTAGATGTCTCCCTTCTTGACATTATAAATTTAAAAGAAGCTCATATTCTCTTTGACTTTAATACCTTTGGGTTTATGAAGAGGAATAGGATTATTAGGAGGGAGTTTTTAATTTTTGCTCACACACTACCATGGTTATCATGAAAGGTCTCTTTCACAAATAAAAATTCTTTTTAGCTCTCCCTTAAATTCCAAAAATGTACAGACTCAACCTTTCTACACAGTTCAATCCAAAGCATAGGGCTTAAACTCACAGAAAATCCACAAGAGATTTTTTAAAAAACTTACTTTTTTCAAAGTCTCAGCCTGAATCTTGGCCTAAGGACTTTTCCTTTAAAATGGTCTTTAAAAAAATAGATTTTTCCAGAAACCAGTATGGAACTAGACAGAACTATTTCTGTAAAATTTTAGGAAACCGGTTTACTTGTTTATAATAAAGTAGAATAGTTCAGTTGGAAGGGATCTGTCCTTAAGTGATCTGATAAAAGCTTGCATATGTATGTAATATTAGGTTATAAATGGTAGAAGTACTTTTCAGGGTTTTGAATATACCATAAGAAATTATAATTAGGAAAATAAGGTTATAGCGTACAACAAGCTTAAAAGAAATACTTGATTCTAACCTCTAACAATTATACTCAGAAATTGCAGTTCCAGTGTCTTTAGCAAAAGAAAGGCTTTGTGATTACATCACTAGAAAAATGTAATGAGCCCTGAAAATATTCTGTGCTAACTTCCTAATATTTATTGTTACTTTTATTTTACAATATCTCACATACCAAGAAGCATACTACATTGCCTGTAAAACCCCAATAAATGCTCTTTTCACAAGGCCCACTCCATTAGTCAGGAATTCTACAATGTTCTAAGAATTGATCCACTATACAGAACTAATATAAATAGCTACTTAACGGAAAGAAGACACTTAGGGAGACTTGTAATGGAACTGGCAATGAACTTCTTTTGTTGAATAGAAAATCTCTTAGATTTTAATATAAGGTGAAAATTATGACAGTAATTGCATATGTGGCATGGCAGGGATCCCATGTACAGTCCTATTAATGACTTGACAATAAGCCATTGGCAGTTCAAAGAGAATTCTAAAAATGACATTAAACCAACATAATAAAGCTACTTTAGAAACTGAAAAAAAGAACACACATACCTCAGTCAAAACAGAAATTAGAAAGCAATGTCTTAATAAAATAACAAACTGTTACTGAAGGAACTAGATCTCTTACTGCTGAAGGGAAAGGAAGAGATTAAGAGGTCCGTGGTGCAGGAAGGCTCACAAGGTCTTGGGAAAGGAGAAAAGGAGGAAGTGAAATAAAAGAAAGAAAAAAAGAAACACGATAGTACAAAATGTTTAACCTTGAAATAATCTTTTAAGGAAACCGGAAGAAATTATATCGTTTGCAACATTTAATTAATAAGCTTCAATGAAAGGAAAAGTACTGCTCCTGCCTCCCTCCCCTCAAATGCAAATAGAAGCAAGCCAACCTGCTTTCCTTTCTCCAGCAGCTATTATTTTTCTCTGTTAAAATGTCCCAAGGCCTAGTAGTAATATCAGAAATTACTAGACTGGAGAAATTAGATGAAAAAAAAAAAAGCGAGAGAGAATAATAAATTATAAGAAAATATTGCTATTATATTTTAGATACCTATTACATCCATCAGCAACGTTTCAGGCAAGAATAAATCCTTGCAATATTTCAGACATAAAAATTTCCTGTATAAAAGTTGTTGGTAATTATCAGAGACTCTGAAATGAGAGAGAATTCCTGCAGTATACTGTTATTTTTGAGTGTCTGAAGCATAGAGGGCAAAGCACAATGAATACCTGCTGATTACTTAACTACCTTTTTCCTCCATTTGTAAGTAAAATCTCTACTGGCATATTGTAATGCAGCTTTTTCACTGAAAATCCACAGAAGTGAGTCAAAGGTTTGTTTGTTCTCACAAACTCTAAAGGACAAAAAATTACAGATGAAACAGAACTTAGCTTCTTAAGCCTTTCAAGACATCCCTGCAATCAGCATACCACCAAGAAAACTGACAGAGCAGCAGGAACATGTGGATTTAGCAGCAACATAGAATAAATGTCAAATAGAAAACTTCTCATGGATGTTCTGAACTCAGTTGTCATCACTAGCCATTAAAGCACCTGTTTACATGAAAAAGTGATAGCAGGAAAGTGTTTTTAGCTGCCTGAGGGGATACAGCAATGAGAAACAGCAGAGCCAACACCACGGGCCATGTCAAGACTGCCTGGTGTACCAGCTTACCTGGCGTCAAACTGCCGCCACACTGTTGTTTGAGAAGCATGGCCGTAGGAAAAAAAATGTTTTGTTCAACTCAAAATTTCTTCTTACTTTTTGTCTTTTATCACTGATTTTCAACTACACTTATTGCTAATATTTCAGTAACGTCTTTGTTTTAGTTGAACCACAACCAGTCACAGCATTAGTAAGATATGACTGATAATTTCAGACCTCTTACAGTTCATTAGTTCTTCCCTATCCTAAATTACCTTCATTTATGAAGAAAAATATTTCAGATAATTTTATTTCCCTTAAATGTTCTTATCTCCCCCAAAATATTCTGGCCGTGTTGCCTATGGTTGCAGAGATGGCCTCTCTTTACTAAACTTTGGGGTGACGAGAGTCCTTCCTGATTTGTGAGGGTAGCGTATGCAAAAGCTTTGTGACCCTCTGTCACGTGACATCATGCCCCATGCAACAGTAATGAAGGCAGTGAGGAAATAATAGAAGAATCTATAAACTTACTGGACATTTTTACATGATTTGTTTTGTCACTTGGATTGTTCATCTATGATATTTCACTGTAATTGTCTAATTATTCCTACAGAGAGGCTCTTCTATGTTCTTTTTAATTGCCTCCACTAAAATTCAATTTCCATTTTGTGATCAATGTCCATTTTGACTTAATATCTTCTTCAATAATTAACAAAACCCCACAGTTCAGGAAGGACTTATAAAGCTCCATATATAAAAATAAGACCTGAGAAAGATCATCACTGATAGGAGTTAAACTGAACTTATTTTAAAAGCCACACAGAACTGAGATCTTAGTCTTTTAAGACAGTTCTTCTCAAGTAAAGGGATATGCTGCAAGATTATATAGTAACTCCAACTGCATTTAATTTAGATTAAGACAAGGCATAGCAGCAGTTAAAAAAAAATGTTATCAGCCATGAAATTTTAATTTTTCTTAAATAGTAAGACCGAAATCTCTGAAATCAATAACAATTTTCCATGTGTAAAACAATATTGTCATATCTGCATAGAGCAAAGAATGAAGAAGGGATTACCATAATGACGATGAAAAAGAATTGTCTAGGAAAATTCTTAAAGGGAAGTCTTATGCTTCCCTTTAAATCTAAATCCATAATACTTTGTTGTCTACTATTTTGCCCCAGTAAGGTTCTATGACAGCCTCAAGAGACTCAAAAATGAATGTGCTCTCTTTCAGGTGATACAACATGTTAGTCTGTTTCTTCAGAAAAGTTTTTTCCTGTACAAAGTAAACCCCTGAAGATATTTCTAACCTCATTTAATCCTTTCAATACCTTGATAGCCTGCCCTGCAGTATTTTATCTCTATCACAGTCATGGAAGAAAGTGCTTTGGTCTGCAACTTTTCATGGGAACAAAATTGCACCTCAGACTTGTGGTAAAAGACATGACACAGTAATGCGTGAACCATGAATTATTGAAAAAGTAAAGGAATCCTGAAACAGAATCTATTTTCCAAAGACAAAAGTTCAGTCCGGGTTTGCAGGCTGGATACCCTGAACATCAAAGCCAGCCAAAACATGACCTACAGGGAGATGAGTCAGGATATCTCAGGTCACATTCTGACAATCAAGATTTGTGCTGAGTCCAACTGTAACATGAATTTTTCACTGAGATAACAAAACAGATAGTTGCACCTCCATGTTTAATGCTTATTTAATGTTTAAATAACTTTTCCTTTCTTACTCCCGCTCCAAATATGATCCAAGCTAATGATACAGTAAGTGGGAAGAAAACAAACCAAAAAATGCCCCCCGTCAAAGTACACAAAACTGCATACCCTTACCCCCACACACTCCCTGTGGAAAAAAAAAAAAAGGAAAAAAAAAGACTCCTTGGAGAAAACGATCACAGACCCTACATTTTGAAATATTAAGATTAGTAGGTAAACTTAGAGTTTTTGATATACATACAATATATAGCCAAACCCAGTGGCTTTAAAGATGCAGGTAGTCTATGCCCTCCAGAACTGACTGAGAGGATCTGCTCAGTCCCATTTCCAGCCCTCACCAGGAATGGAGCTGAACACTACCCCCTCAGGGGCACACATAAGGTCTCTGCAGACACAGCTGCTTGCAAGCAGATTAACAGACAGAAGAAGAGTATCGGCACAGGCACCCACTTAAAACAGGGACTGCCTGAGTAATCACCCAGCCCTTTCTTAGGACTCTCTGGGAAAAACCCTTCCCACATCTCACCAGTGTTTGACTCCCAGGTGCTCCATCTCTCTGGGGTCCTGCTATCAGATCTAAAATCTCCAGTTAAGTAGCTCTAAGACCCCTGGCATCCCCATTAACCCTGACTTCTCCTGCTTGCCAGATAGTCTGCCCTGAAGTTTGCTACTGGGTCACATGTGCAGAATAGAAACTGCACTGAGACAGAAAGTGATTAAAAACAGGAGTTGACCACGAAATGAGGGGTGATGATCAGCTGCAGGGTTGGTGAGACAAACACACTGACCAAGGGCTTGTCGTCCCTTGCTTACACGTCCCCAGCCTCTTTTAGGCCCCTTTCATTCTATTTCTCTGCATTTGTTCCATCCCAGTTCATCCCCACCTCTCCACTCCGAAGCTTTTTTCTTCTCAAATATTTGGTGATAATTTCTGTGCAATTCTCAAAATCTTCAAAGCCACAGTGCCCCTCTCCATCCCTTTCCAATTTTCCCAAAATACATCCTGTCCACCTTTTTGCAGTCATCTCCTTAGTTTGTGCAGTGTTCCTCTGCGGAACCACCCTAGAAGGTTTTGCAGCAGGGACAAAGGTTTAGCTGTTTGGGATAAAGACTGACTGACCTCTATAAATTTGGGTGATTTTAGTACTTGATTCAGAGGGACTCAGATGCCCAAGCTATTATTGCTTTTCTGATCACTGGTTGCTCTTTGTGGCTATTTTGAACAGCAATTAGTCAGAAATCCTTTCTTTTTTCAGCCTTTCTCCAGTGAAAAGTAGAGTGCAGGCAGCCTAATTTCATGGGTTTCTCTCTTACTAAATTCCTTTATATTTTATATAGTGAGGTTTAAAATCAAACTCCCTCAAAGTGCATGATTCATTCAGGCTTTCTACAGGCCACCCAAGAGGTAACAAACAGTAGCAAATTAGTGAAAGAAAGAAATATATAATTCAAATATCACGTAAATAGTATTAGGGACTTCAAAGACTAAAAATCTACCCATTTAAGCAGAAACAAACTGACACAAATAATGGCAACACTTAGCAAAATAATGGTTATTTAATGAACTCAAAACCAGCAAAACTTTCTTGAGATGGTAGTAATTTTAAATTTGTTGCAGTAACTAACAAAGTGTGATACAAATACTATATCACACACATTACAGTGTACAAACAATTAATGTAAAGGGCTTTTTCCTCCTTTTTATAATTTCAGACATCTTTTTTACTGACGTCATGTTCCTGAGCCAGAGATTAGGAACTTACGTCAGATTTATTATCTCAGATTTGTGTATTTGTGACTAATACAAGAAAGCAATCTGTTGTTAAGTGCTTTAATTTGCATGGAAGATACTAAAGGGATTTATACATTTGATCTAAATCCTGAAGTTCAGAAAAAGAAAGAGAAAGAAAACGCAGCTAACGTAAAATCAAATATAGACTTTTAAGACTTTTCCCTATAACTTTTTTTTTACTTTTACCTTGAGATGGATTTTTTGTATATATTCCTTCACATAACCATAACTGCTCTTAATGCTTTTCAAGAACAAAGTGAGCAGTCTCTTTCAAAATAAAAAAAACCAAAAGAGAAAAAAGGAACCATCTTATAAGTGCCATATAAAGTCTAGTTTCTCCTTTATTCCCCCTAAAATTATAATCTGAAATATTTCCTACATTTTTCTGAAAGAAAAAAAAAATCATATTCTTCTTTAAACATACTGTAACTGTAATTTTTTTTTTTTTAGTACAACAGTACTTTTCTCAAGTTTTTAATACTGATTCTTGTATATCAGGCTCATAACCTGAAGTGCTTTAGGGATTTTCCAAGTTGAGCCTTGGAAATGCTCAATGACTGTCTATACTTAACTTGAAGAGAGGACTTCAACTAGTATGAAGACTGGCTTCGAGCTCTAAAATGATAGAAAATTTGGGGGTTTAGGTAATGTCTTAAGAATTGAGACTGTCTGTATTATCCTTATAAAGAAACGTTATAAGATAGGACCAGATCAGAAAATACATACCAGTTCCAAACATACATGAATATGCATGCTGTACTTTAACCTCAGTGTTCCTGTTGGGTTTCTGTGGAATTCTAATCATGTGACTGCAGGAAAAAAATTGATTTACTTATGTGCTTATAAAAAGTTACTGATTAGCTTGTGCTTTTCAAAACAATTATTTCTGACATGTTTGGGCTTTGTTTACACTTCTAGTGTGAAGTGGGTCATCTTGAGTTCTTTTATGCCAGAACACTGAAATTGAAAGCTATACAGGATTGGAATTTGTAAATCAGCAACAAAAAGTGTAACAATTTGTGTGGAGACTACAGTCATAAAACCAGTATGACCTTCTCCTACTACTGTCTTTCTTTCTGGATCTCAGTTGCTGAGACTGGCACAGAGGTGCCATTCAGTGAATGCCAGCTCATCCATGTAAGGAGGAAAGGACAATACAATTTAAAAAAATTATATATATATATATGGAAGAAGAGTCATGAATATGAAAATAAAAGACAGGTCAGAAAATTACCAAATAACTGCGTTTTTGAAGGAGATGTGAATATTCCTGGTCAGCATTGTGAACTCTTTGGTACAGTATTGCCTGCTACTATTAAAATATTGTAAGATTTTTTTTTAAGACTTCTATCGAAAGATGCGGAAATTAAAGAAAACACTCTCTTAAATTGAGGTATGTGCTTTTCTCCAGTAAGTACCTACCAAAGGCAGAAAAATTCAGAATACTTATCCTCAAATTCCATCTCTAAACTTAGATTTGCGTTTATATCTGTTTTCTTAAATGGAACCACAGGTTCTGCCATGCTGAAGAGATCTCTCATGTAGATGCCACACCGTGGTTTTGTGAACCCAGCATGGACAGTGCCTTCAGATGCTGTGAAATTCTGGCAGCATTTGTTGGCCCGAGTGTTCAGGACTATTTTCACCCATGGAGCACAGTTTGCTACCTTGGCTTCAATGCTGCTGCCTACAGAAGGTACTTTAAAGAAGATAAAAGAGAAAGGTTTTCGCAAAGCAAGCCTGCTTTCCCCTCTGCACCACCACGGACCTATTTCAACTCAATTAAAAGGGGTCAGGTATACCTGGAGTAACAGAACTATTTTTCAGTCCCTCAAAAAGCTTCTGCTTTGAAGCTGATCCCAGCTCACACAGGAAGAGGGGTGAAGAATAGAAACCAGAGGGGAAAAAAGGGACATTATCCAGTATGATTAAAATCTTTGCGAAAGAGTGGTCAAAAAGTATTTCAGGGATACTTGCTCAGTGTTGAGTCCTCATTTCAAAATGTTAAGGATTTAAAAAATGATACAACATAACATTAACAATCAATATGATGTATACAAATAGTATGAATGTAGGTATACAAAAGCAAATACTAAGTGTGGCCTTTGGCAGAATAATCTTAATCAAATAAACATTTGAAGAAAAGTTTTAAGAAATTCCTCAAAATTTGTGGGTATCCACCACCACACATTTTCTCACATCAAAATTGCGTTGAACACATGCAATAGCCTTCATATCAATTATTAGAAGTGGCTATGGATTTTTCATGTGGAGTGTTGCACACTCTGCTTTTAAAATCAGATCTCAAGTCAATCAAGTAATAGCTTGCTCATATGTAGGGAACAAAAAGGACACAGAATTAGTGTTTTTGCTAATGCACAAAGCTACTAACAGGGAATTCAGAACTTTCACAAACTTTTTATGCAACATTATCACCTATGAGATTAGATTATGCCATGTGTCCTTTTAATGTAGTTTTTAAAAAATCTGCCCTCAACCTTTAAAAAATTAAATAAATTGTAGAAAATACTTTTAAGACACTCATCAATAAATAAACATGAAAAAAGAAACATTATATTTGCACTGGTTTTCTTCTACAGTGCATTTTATTCGCTGTGTTTTAAAGATATGAATTCAAGCCTTCGCTGCTTTTTTTTCCATTTTGCAATTTTTTGAGGTTTTTCCTTACCTTTCTTTTAAAAAATCCTCATTTAAAACTGATGAACTTGCCCATTGACAGCAAGAAAAGCATAGATGCAATCCTCTTGTCCTGAGGTATTAAACCAATCCTACGATTTTATGGAATCTTTTAATTGTCTGCACTTTTATTGTTACACCTCAATTCTCAGGGGACATTTGTGAAAAATAGCTGACTGATCTTTTTCCTTAAGTTTTATTTTAGCTGCAAGAAACCTGGTATACTGCTAATAATGCTAAGTAGTCTGTTGCCAGAAAGTTCCACTTGCATTAGCACTCTGTAGCTTTTCTAGCACTGCTCCAAACAAGGGAGAAGAATAAATTTAGTTAAAATCCTGATTATAAGACTATTTGTCGTACCTTATTGTATCCTTGATCTGAATGCCATGAAATTTTACCAACACAATTGTGATAGTGAAATTTCACGTCTTCAAGCTTTCCCCATTTTCTCCCCTTCCTAAAAGTAAATAGGTAATTATATTAAATGCTTTGTTGAACCCGTAAATGAAGCTTTGAGGTCCCCATAACCATTTAGAGAAGTGAATAATTTTATGTGAAAGAGAAAAACCCCTAACAAAACTATTGAGTGACTTAAATTATCTCAACTGGTTACAGTGTGGTGCTAATAATGCCAAGGTTATGGGTTTGATCCCTGTACAAGCCATTCACTTAAGAGTTGGACTGGATGATCCTTGTGGGTCCCCTCCAATTCAGAGTATTCTGTGATTTTGAGCGTGTTCATTTCAGTGTGGTTTTGTGTCTTACATCTAAGTGCAGCATCAAACTCACCTGAAATAGTCAGAGAGAATAACAAGGCCTTGTTAATGATTACTCCTATCGCAGTAACAGCTAGGATATGAAAGCAGTGATCAGACTGTACAACCCTAAGCTAACTGCACCAATGGCAACAGTGGTATTTATTCCATTTTAAAACCCAGCTTTCTTGAAGACAACAGGGTTACCTACATAAGGAAAAACCTGTCACATGACATACTGTGTATAGTTTCATTGTCAAGAGAGATACTACTTACACTAATTCTGTCCCTTTCTGCTGCGAGTAACCATTTGACAGACAGATAATATAAATATGAGACAGCATCAACAACTGACTTTCCTGGGGCGACAGGATTCATGTTGCACAGACCTAATTACTTCGGACTTGTCAAAGGCAGAGACAACTGCAGACGATAGATAGCGTACCGCTAATGATGCATCTCATGTGAACGAATGGACAGGTTAAGCTACATGCGCTTGCCAAATTTCTATTCCTTCAGACAATTAATACAAGATGTTCAGGAAACAGATGGCCAGGCATCTAAAAGTCAAATCAGAATATCTTTTATGGTCTGTGGGGAGCAGTTACTGGCAGCAGAACTGAAGGTGATTAGCATGTTGTTGACAGTCTATTCAATCTTCTCTATCATTTATTTAAAAGAAGTGATTATTCTCTGCAAGAGACCTGACTCACCTTTCCATCCTACTAGTACAGCTGTGCCTGAGAGAAGACCAAGTGTTTTCTGTCACACTGAGTTTAGACTTCTCTGAAACACAAGAAGTTACAATGATGGTGTTTTCAGCCTCAGAACAGAAGCAATGTGAATCCAAGCCCTTCTCACCATGCCTGCCAGGAGTTGGGATTATTTTGTCCTGCTATTCAACTTAACTTTAATGTTTAATGCTGAGAAGACCATCATATTCCCTTTAATTATAAGGTAGGTAAGCAAACTCAGTGGGAAATTATCCCAGTTATGGTTTAGTCACTTTTTTTTTTAGTAACCTTTAACTTTTATCTGTCTTTGCAACTCTCAGATTTTTTCTGTTCTTTTTCTCAGGAAAACTTTCAGTTTGGTCTTTTTGGTAGTAGGGCAAACCATATTGTAGTGTAGGGCAGGTGTAGTACTATCTGAATGCTTTAATAGAGCTATTAATATTCTTCATGTTCTGCTTTTGTGCGCCTCATAAAAACCTACCATTTTCTTTGCTGACCCTCTTTTGCTTTGTCACAAAAATGGCCTCCACGAGATGCTGTTAAGCTCATGAGAAATTTGGACAGGTGAATAAAGTCTGAATTTTTTTCCTTGCTGTATTCCAATAGAAGAGGATTCCCTTGTATGTATGCAGTACATATGTCACAATGCTGTTCTGATTTTTTCTGCCACACAAATTAACAAGGATTTGCCTTGACATACACTCACCTCTTTTTGATTGCCGAATATGGGCTCATCAACAAAACGGTTCCCTCATATATCCAAGCTCTTGGCAAACTCCAGACAGGATGAAAAGCTCAGACCACAACAATTTTGAGCCCCATTACGTTCAACTTTTTTGTCATTGTATTTTGAGAAAGCATAATCAGATAATGCAATGAGATTCACATAAACAGAATTCCCTGTGGATGTTCCTCCTACCTTAAACTATAATTGCTTTTTTACTCATAATAAAGACATTATGTTTTAGCTTCATTCTATATTATATGATTTCATGATCACACATATTATATGACAGTCAGTACACTACACCTCCTGGTAAAGTGACAATTTTAAAGGAGTTGTGACCTATGGAATAAGGTTTGATTTCGATAACTTTGAGGAAGGACAAAGTTTTGTATGCTGTTGAACAATAGACAGCTGTAAAGCAATGTCAGAAATATATCCTATACTTCATGGAGAGACAAAAAAATCTTTCCATTGACTCTAGGGATTTTGAAAAGTCAATTTTTTTTGCTTATTAGTAATAGAGAGGTAGATTAGAATTAGAACTAAGCGTAGTCCTGAGACAGTTCTTACCATGAACATTTCAGAATTAAGTGAATAGGCAGAATTTCTTTCTAGGTCAAGTTTCGTCTGTATATTTTCCATGAATGAGTAACTTCTGAAGAGTATTAGACGATAGAGAAAATCACCCAACAATAAAAATCTGATGAGTGTTATCAATGAGAAAGTATACATTTAGCTCAATCAGTATTATCATTCTTAACAAATAACTCAATCTTCCGTTTCTAATTTACTCGCACTGACCAATCACACTAATGCAATACATTCCAATCAGGTAATAGCTGAGGAAAGTTAAACTAGGTTGCTCATACCTGCCAATCTTGTAAAAATCTCATTTTTGTAGTACTGATTTTAAAAACTGTGTCAGTTATTGTCATAAAGCAATTTTTAAATATTTGTGTGGAATAAAGGTAGGTATGGAATGGATTTGTTTCTCCTTTGATATCTGCAGTAGAGTGAGACAGGACTCAGCAGAGAATTTTTAAGGTTTTTTTCTTTTTCACTTGAATACTGGTATCTTCTTGAACACATTGCACAAGAAAGCAATTATAAACAAGAACTACTAATGGTAGGCTAATCTTACATTTCTGAAATGTTGAAACAGAAATTCAGAAAGCCCACAGCCCACAGACATATTGAGAAAAAACTGTAAATATTTGGACAGGTTATAGAGAAGTGGATCTCAATTTGATATCTCGTAGTTACACAAAGGAGTCCTATAGTGTAAATAATGGTTTCTAATCACATCGAGTTTTGGCATAGATTTTTTTTATTTCCACAATTGAAAGAATTGTCTATTCTTTGCTCCTGTTCCCAGCTGACAGTCCGAATAGCTTGATGACAATTTACACTATGATTTTAAAAGGTTTTTTCCAACTGAAACAGTTCCATGATTCTATTGATGATGTTATTTTTAACTTTATTCTACAAAACTATACAACTTTAAAGTCACACACAGCCATATGAAATGGGCTATTGTATGACTGTATGATGTACTGGAGACCACAGATGTAAGCAACAAAACTGACAGAAAACTTGTGTATGCTTCTTGTTTTTTTTTTTCTTCCAGTAATTATGAATGTTCTGACATTTGCTACCGCTGATCATAAATTACCAGACAGCAATTTTTACTTTTGATATGTGCAAAACTGAAGACACAATTACAGCCCCAAATAAACTTTTAAAAACAGTTGAAAGATATCTAGGTTAGTAGGATATGTCGCACAAATTTGTGCTCTTAAGCTCACTATTGTCTCAAATATTCAAAAAAACCTCTTTAACGACACCAAGCTGGTGATATGTAGATTCCTTATTTCATATTTTTCTGATGTGAACATATTTCGACCCTTTTCCACTATCATTTCCCGCCTTACTTCTCATCCCTATTTCCTCCATATTTGATGAGGTATGTGATACATATGCCTAGTTACCTACAGAAATCTTCTATGATTCTATAATCTGCATTAGATTTAGCAGTTTTTCTTGGAAATTTTTATGCTCTAAGAGCAAAAGATTTAGATTGGTTAGCACTGTAATGGAGTAAAGTCTTTTAAAAAAAATGAAGATAGCTTAAATTTACAAAGTCTAAGAAGGGCACACAATTTAATTAGGCTTGTTATTCTAGTCTAGCTTCTCATTTTACACAGTGTTGCCTCTGTGACTCCAGACTAATTTCTGTCTCAGAATATCAAAAAACTGTAAATTATGTATGACTCACAAAAATGTTTCAAGGTAAGTGTTCTGATTGAGACACATATGCTGATTATAATGATTGACACTAAGAAAGGTCTCAAATCAGTGTGGCATCCTGCAGAATTATTCTCAGGTATAGCCATCTTTACTATGCAGATCCTCAAGTGACTTCAAAGTTGCTTATAAGTAAGCCTTCACAAATGTTAGCCCTGCTTGCCAGAATATTCATTTTAATCTCTTTAATCTTTTATTTATCAGTAAAACATATGGAACTCATTTGACACTAAATAGAGAATATGTAAAGGCAATAATTCCCATCATTTAAAAAAGGTGAGGATGAAACAGGGAGACACAAAATGGTTCGGAAATAATGTACTACATTTTATGCTCAATTTATTTCAATACTGATCCTTAACCTTGCTTTTCCTTCTTTCCATATGCAGGCTTACATAAAAGATTTCTGAGTTTAGACCAAAATAAAATTAATAGCAATGATTTATCTCTTTAACAAACATAATGACTATTCAAGAAGCACAGACCTGAAGGAACTACTTGAATCTGTCACCAATGATACATGACTCTTTCTAAAACAATCATCATCTGTTTTAAAATTAGGCAATATCTTTCTCCCATTCCTTCTGTTGTGGTAAGAAATTGTCTTCCCTTTTCCAGGCTATCTTAATCAGCAAGAAGTTTACATCCCTGCATTCTGGTGTCTATATACTTTTAGGTGTTTTTTCACTATTATATTTTTTCACTATATTTATAGATCACTCAGATTTTTTTTTAATATGTTATTTCAGCCAAAGTTCTATATTTTCCTCCTATGAAATATATTTCCCATTCCCCTGTTTATCTTGAAAACAAAGGTTTTTCTTCCTTGTACATAACAGTCCAGAGGAAGTCTCGTGAGTGTTTTCTGTAAGAACAGTAACTCCATCTTAAAAATGCTTGAGTGATGTTTTCTAAGGCTGAATAACCATTTTTTAAAACTGCTTTGCTTTCATGATTTCAAGCAATCATAGAATGTGTTGGGCTGGGAGGTACCTTTAAGATCATCTAAGTCCAACACTCCTCCCTTGATCAGGGATACCTTCCACTAGACCAAGTTGCTCAAAGCCCCGTCCAACCTGACCAATCTGCTGCTAACTTGGACATCCCAAACATTTTATTCCTTTCTACCTGTAGTATTTCCATTATATAGCCTAAACCATTGATACAAGTACTTTTTGAATTTCAAATTAGTGAGTTTTATTCTACTTCTATTAATTAAGACATCTAATTCTTACTGTATCTCCATCCTTTTCTGTACTGATTGCCAGCTTCATTGCATCAGCAAACTTCCACTCTCCAGGTGAATACATCAGCAAAAAGTATTAAACAAGATTTTCCCCATTATTTATCTTTGAGTTTCACTACCAAACTTCAACAAATCAACAACTGTCTCACTAACAGAACTTCCTTAAGCATCTTGCAACTCTTTCTCTGTATGGTATTATATCAAATGTTTCACTGAAATTGGATTAAAACTATTGAATTTCCCTGTCTAGACAATCAATCTGTTGTCTTATCAAAGACAGGTACAAGGTTAGTCTGACACAATCTGCTTTTGATGAACTGATGCATTATTTTCCAACATTTTTCATTTACAGTCATGACTTGAATACTTACTTTCAGTATTTATTCATAAATTGTATTCTACAGAGGATAGACTAATCAGCTTGCAGCTGGATGTTTTTCTTTCCTATAAGCCAGATATTATATTTTCCTGTCATGTGGTGCCACCCCAACTTGGCAGATTCATTAGAAATTCCTACTAATAACTGCCAATTTCACAGGCCAGCTGTTTTGAACTTCTGTGAATGAAGAACATGAATTTCATACAATATTCAAGCAGACCATTTTTTTATCACCTTTCTCTAAAACATTTTTTTTTAATCAAACTATTTCTTTTTATCCTCCCTTTACTCATTGTCTACTTCTACTATTACTCAGTCAGTAATACTCTTTTAGAGCCATTCTGTCCTCCATTATCATTTATTTCTTTGCTGACTGGAGAATCTACTTCATCAGTGAGAGGTACAAGCTTTAAGCACTCTTACTTGATCTGTTGGCTGGAAAAATCCTTTCCTCAGTGCTTAAGTACCTAACTCACATAGACTCTACCACTGACAGGTGGAGGAATAAGGAAAATTTATTAAACAAACATACACCTCCAGTGTGTTAGAAAGAAATCCCCAAAATCTGAGAACAATTATTTTTGGCCAATAGAATTAATCTCTCTTTCTCTCTTTAAACTCTGGTGTTCTTTAAGCATCTCCACAAACCTTCAATATGGGAGCTTTATTTTTCAAAAAAAGTGTCATCCCTACAAACAGGAATTTGATACATTTTGATTTTGTTGTGTAGCAATAGATTTCACAACTTCACTTCTCTAATATAAGGCTGAGGTACAATGAGCATATTTCACCTTCTAGAGCTCAAAAAATTTTCCTCTGGGCAGAGTTGATTTGTTAGTTGTATGGTAAAGTGCAACTATGCTATGTTAATTTCAGCCACTTCTCACTCCTTCCTCTGTAGCTTTTCACAGTGGATTGATACACTGAAAATAGATATTTTTACCGGTTTTTAAATTCCAATAATTAAGTTATTTTATATTTTATGCAACTCCATTTTAATGGTACCTTACATTTTTATTGCAGGTTAAGCTGCGCTTTAGCAATCTGAGGAATGAATACAAATTGTGTGATACAAGAATCTTAAAAAAAAAAAAAAAGCTTTCTTTTCATTGTTATTAAAGATCCAGTAAAACAAAAAAATTTCTTTTGGCAGACCATGCTTACTGTCCTAATGTTTGCAATTCCATTTTTACATTAAAAACTAAAGCATATCAGCTTGGACAATTTAACCTTTGTACAATTTCCATTTAAGATTCTAACTTCATGAACGCTAAGAAAACATTATTTCTTAAGCTCCATATTTATTGCCAGCAATTCCTGCTCCTATAATGTCCTGAACATACCTGAACTTCAATACTGTCATAGCTAACACATGTAATCTTGTTTCAACAAACTTTACCTCAATAAATATGTCACAAATGTTTTCTTCTTAAGTTTCAATTACTTTAATTGACTTGGCATTTGACTCTGTTAATGAACATTCATCTTATCTCAGTTGAAGTAGTTTAACCTGAGTTCAATTAAATTAATTCTCAGTCTCATTCTTAGAAAATTGCATTCACAATTATACTCTGCACAGACTATTTAAATTGCCCAGAATGAGAAGTGTGATATTTCAATATCTGTATATTGCCCTAAATGAAAGTTACGTCTGATTTCCTTAAAAATTTCTTTACAATTGAGATTTTTGACCCAGGTATTCAACCTTCTTGACAATTTTTCTCTAGTGTGTGATTTCTCTTTGTTCTGATTTCCTTAGTAGCAACTTAGAAGGAATAAATGCTCGCTCTCTTTTCTCGGAAAAAGAGGAAGCAACAGGTGAAACCTGTTTTCCTCTTTGGAAAAAGAGGAAGCAATAGGTGAAACCACCAGTTAGAAAGTGCAAAGCAATCAAAGAGAAGGCAGTTGCCTAAGTTAAGTTCCCTCTATGGAATGATGTTTGCTACAGGATGTTTTGGATGGCCTGAAAGATAATTTGACAAATACCTGGAGAAAAGACACATTAGTGGCTGTTAAATACAAAAATACCACCTCTGACTGAAAAAGGTTCTGAACCTTGAACAGTAGGTATTCGTTGGAAGTATTACTTCACATTTAGACTGTTTGTGCTCCCTCCTCTGGATATCTGTGATGGGATGGTAAGTGCTGCTATATATCATTATAGTTCAATATGATCTAAGTATTCAGAAATTCTGTATTATAATGATGGATCTATTTAATGACATGCAAAGACATTTACCACTTGCACAAGATTACTTGAAGGAACATAATAATTTTTCCCATAAGAAAATTGGTTTGAGTTCATGGTGTTACTACAAAATATCCTCAATTAAAAATATGCGGTCACATCTTTTGTTAAATATCACCTCTGGTGGGTTTTGTTGGGGTTGTTTTTGTTTCTGTCCTTTGGTTTTTTTGAGTGTATTGGTTTGGGGTTTTTTAAGGAATTGATCCAAAAGTATACGGAAGCTGTCAACATATTATTACTAAATATTCCAGACTTTTGGGAAAATATATGAAACTATAACCATGCTGTCTATATTTACATAGTTGTGCAAATGTTTCATATAATTTTTGACAACAGGACATAAACATGCTTGGTTTCATTTTCTATCTCTTACTCAATGGGAATTTTACTTTCTTTATCATGATTCATAATATTAGAATATTTTTTATTAGCCTCAGATGACTTCTTTGTGACAATATTTACTGATATATATATATTCACTATACTCTATGTGTTATGTTATATATATTTATATATATATAAAATCTTCTGCTTGCTTTAGAGATGGGAAGTTATTTTATATTCAGTTCAATGCTTGCTGTCATAGAGGCAACACAGAATATTCCTTGTGTTTTCTATAATTTTAACTCTCTTTACAACAGAAATCACTTACATTTGTTCCCTACATATGATAGCAAATCAAAACCTGTAAAATCTTTATACAAACAATAACCTTAGACTAAAAGAAAAGCCTAGCTCACATTAGTTGTTAAGAAAATATGTGGGTTTGATACTTGCTTTGTTTATTCTCTTATATATCATTCCTGGGGTATTAAAAATGATCTTAAATCTTAAGAGACTTTTATAATTTAAAATAAAATAATCTTAATTGTTTTATTAAAAATAATCTTAATAATTCATTTCACAGGACACAGCTCAAGTTGAGTAAAACTCCTCGTCCCACTTACTGCTCCATTCAAGAATTTTTCCTCTTAAGATCTGAAATGTTTAAAAGAACATTAAAAACAGTTCAATAAGTACATTTCTCTAAAATCAGTCTGTTAATTGCCTGAGTTGCTTTGATAATCTGGTCTTTGGGTTGTGATGGGTTACTCACAAAGACTAATTTTAAGCTGGTTTCCTAAGGCTCTTTCTACTAGTAGCAAAATGAGAGGCATTCTTTTAGAAGACAAATTGGCGCACACAAATCACCCTCTGGTAAGGGCTTTCCACTTCTTGATGTATAGGGCAAACATAGGGAGACAAATCTCCTGGGCAGATATGGAGACCACTAAAATCAGACGGGTTTGGAAATCTGAACATTTTTTGAATTAAGCAATTTTCTTTCCATACAGTTTAAGCAAGGTAACATGCTATATCAGAAAAAATGAATATCACTAAATCATATTAATGTAGAACAAAAGATGTTGAGGACTATCACTTCAAATTTAGTATCTCTTTTTAAATTAAGTCTATCATCTTCTGAAGGGAAGTAAGAAGATGTTTTAATAATTCAAAAACTCAGTTATTCAGGGAAGCTTGATCTATTTGACTGCTAACGCACTGATGACAAGGGTATCTATACTTCTCTTTTTCATCTCCTGCTTTTTACCCCTGCCTTGAGAAGTCCATACATGACTTAGGTCAAAATGATACTGTGAATTTGAAAACTACTGCTCTGATCACAAATTCTTTCCTACTGCCAGAGATAAGTTTGCTTCGTACGACAATTAACTCAAAAAAATGAACAACCAATTTCCGCTGGTTAATATTCCTAATTATTACTGCACATACAGCCGGTGGTTACTGTTCCAAATCAAGTGGGGCAGGGAGGGGGTAAGGTGGGGGTGGAATTTAAAAAATGTACAGTTGCAAATACTTAAATTACATATACAGGAGCTCAACTCAGTGAATCTACCATGCTGCTACTAAAGCAACCACCAAATTTCTCAAAAAAAAAAGACATAAAATTCTAAATTTATGGTAGTCATAATTTAGATATATATTTATACAGTTTTAGGCTGTCCCAAGTCAGAAACTCCAAACATATGACTATTTCTATGACATTACTGCAACTGATTAGTTCGGAAAACAAGGAAATTAACTATTCAGACTTCTCCAAGACATTCAATATTATTCTTGTAAATGGCTTAATTTTGTGGAAAATCTTAATTTTGTGAGAAAACTAATGACTAGAAATGGAATGTCTTTTCTGCCATGTGGAAGCAGATTCCTCTCAAGTAGATGTCTCCAGCAGACATTACTTGTGACAAATGACATTATGATTAAAAAAAAATTAAGATGCTTTTATTTGAATTAGTAACTATTGTGGTCTATAAGAAAAATACTGCATATTTGTGTTCAGTTCTACCTTTATGCTGTTATCAGATGTCAACATGTTGCAGTGAAAATAAATTTCACAGGATTGAGTTGTTTGGCCAACTTCCTATTCACTAAGCATAAATCTGTTAAAAGCCTATCTTGAAGAACAGCAACAAGTTTTAGACTGCTTTGAAAATCTCCCCTCTGTTAATTAACAACACTGAATCTCTTAGCTAGACTTTCCCACAGTAAAGCAGATCCGCCTTTAACATTCAATGGCACCAGCTGCAACGCAAAGCAATTTTGGTAGTGTTTCCTGTACTATCACTTTTTGTTGATAGATGACATTACTGTGTGTAAAAGCAAAATATTGCACTAAATATGCCAAGGGTTGTACGGTAGAGCAAGATTAAAAATTCCATAGGATTTCAAGTGAGAGCAAGAACTATTTCAGTTTTAGCTAACGCAGTCCACTATTGCTATTAGTCTGTATATCTAAAATAGAACATATATTGAAAGAGATATTTATGATCTCTTATCCATCTATTGAGAGTTGATTGTCCTTTAAAATTATTCTATTCATTTATTAAAATTAAACATTAATATCAGTATTAACATTGGTGCCTTTTCTTTTAATGTGTCCAACATTAGCCTCTGAGGAGCAGATTCATGCATCTTTCAGAGAAAGACACTTCTTTCTGGCAAAGTTTGTATTCTGATGTAAAGGACAAGTGTTGGTAACATTGCTTCTTAAACTTTTGCCTCAAAATCAGTGAAAACAGTCATTAGAGGAAAGATTTCTAAAAGTTTTTCCGATCTTTTCCTCTTTTTTCCAACATTATTTTTGAGTGTGGATAGTTATGCCATTGTAGTGTGGATCTCAGTAGCATTGCAAATTATTGACCATAGTACAACTATTTTCTCTAAGAATTCAAGAATCATATAACCAAATTTTTAGCCACTGCATTTCTCAGATGTTCTCTATTACTTTTTCATCCACTGGCGTGCCCAAGAATTATTTCCAAAAATTGGACAAATAAAATGAAAATAGGAATTGCAATCTTTAGATACATTCATGATCCTGATTTTTTAATATATTGGTTCATACTGTAGAGTGAGCTGTCTGAAAACAGATTACTCTGTAGAACTCATGCTTCTAATTAGCATGTACTCCAACACTTAAAAGCATAAGTTTTATGGCTTTTCATTTATTACAGTATGGACTAAGTCCCTAAGACTGCTTCTCATTTTAACCTGGATCAAACTTGAATTAATGTAGTTCTCTGAAATATTTCCTGTCATCTTGTTACTTCTGGCAACATACGGGCTACCAAACTTTGAATATATTGAAAATACTGGAGTTTCCTAATGACAAAAAGTTTTAAAAACCCTCCGAAACCAAACAACAGCACTGTCTCCCCCACCCACCCCCAAAAAAACCAACCACAAACTCAAACTTATGAGAGGAAAAAGAAAGCTACTTAGGAAGAAGTGAGAGAAAACTGATTTTAAAAAGGAATTGTAACCTTCAAATCACTGAGGAGAATTGTGATATGTGACTGTGAATCAGTATATAAAAAAGGATATGTTAATCAAGGGCCAACCAATCGACTTGGAACTTTCAATGTGCTACTTGCAATAACAGACCGAGTAAAAGAGTTTCAGAAGAGAATACTAAATATATTAAGTATAAATTAAGGCAACATTTTCATTGATTTTTCATGGCTTTAGAAGTCCAGAAGAAATTTTCCCTGGGGTTATGATGACCTCATATACAAGCAAATTTATGATAGAAACATAAGTAAAAAGGGCTTAAGTATCCAAATTAACAATAGGGAAAATGTGATTTGGAAACAAGTGTAACTAATGAGATATCTTCTTTAATTGTTAGTCTTAAACTCTAATTTAAGACTGTTGTCGTTATTCTCTGAAATTTATCTGTAGTTAGAGCACAAAAAGGAGGGGCTGTGGACTCAGTGATCCATGTGGGTCCCTTCTGACTCAGAATATTCTGTGATTCTGTGAAAAAATAAGTCAAAATTCCTGCACATGACATATGCTGGCAGGGTATGACATCTTGTTTAATATTTATTTAATATGTTAATATATGTTAGGAGAGCAGACAGAGTTAGCAGTAATGAAGGAACAAGGACAACACAGATGTGGAGGAACTGGATAAGTGTAAATATAAAAAAAAAGTTAAACTATGAAAGAAAAGGAGCCATGTCAGGTGAAGGATGAGGAATAAAGATAGATAAACTACTAGATAAAGTAATAATAATTGCTGAAGCAATTATCTTCAGTGAGATATCTCTACAACAAATACAGTTCAGTTACTTGGGGTAAAATAGTCATTAAGGATGTAGGAGCGTGAAGCTGTACACCTCTCTATGTGCCTAAACAGACACATAAATATACCAAGGAATGAGCAATTCCAATTTGATAGTCTGGTCCCTTTCGAATACTCCTGCCACATCTAGAAAGGCTCATTCATCACCAAGGAAGCTCTGCCTCATTATTCAGACTGCTTCTGCAGTGTGCCTGCCAAGGCTATACACAGAGCAGCCCACTGCTGAAGGTCTCAAAATCTGGGAACTGGACACAATCACTGAGAAGCCTTCAGAAATATTTACAGAGCTGAAAACACTGAAACAGTCTGTTCATGATAGTAGTGTTTGAAAACACAACATATTTGTGGAATAAACTCAGACTCCTGTGCCATTTAAATCTGCAGGTTTAACTACACAGCATGATAGGTTTGCATACCTTTGGAACCAATACATCAAAATGCATCGTTTTGAAATGATGTCTGAATTCAGTGTCCCACAGCAACCTGGAGTGAATATTTGACCTTAGCAGCTCCCTAGGAGCTGCCTGCAGTAAATTGACTACATGAGAAGTGGGACCAAGCCAGCACACTGACGTAAAGTCAGCCCCTGCTGCTCGAGATGCACTTCATATTTCACATTTTACAAAGATAAAGCAGGGAGAGGAAGGAGTTCTTCTGGAAGTTTCTTACTGCCTCAGCGAATGCACTATGCTGGTCTCTGTCCTGCTACTGTACCACTTAACTCTGTGCCCTGAGCACAGCTCTTGTGTTGGCCCTGTCTTTTGTGTCCCACACACCCAACGAGTGCTGGGGCCTGTGTACAGCCAAGGCATTCTCATCCAGTGCGAGTGGCCTCTGCTGCTGCTGCTTCTGAGTGCAAGGGAAGGGAATCCCTTCCCATGCTCCTCAGCTGTCCCTGTGGACAGAAAGATTTGAATCACAAGGCATTTACAGGAACAGCTCTATCCCTGTCTGAAAAATACTTTCAAAGATGAAATGTACTGTAGCACAGAACAGGTAATTACTCTCTGGAGCGCACTGGAGAGGTAATTCTTACCTCTGCATGTATTTCCTCTGCACTTATTTCCTCTGCCTCAACAGAAACACTGTAAAAATAAGAGCCTTTGTATGTAAAGAGGTCAAGACTCAGGCACTGACTGCCCCTAGAGCTATTGCTTTATATGGCAGCCTTTCAGTAGTCAGACAGACACACTTAAGAGAAAGGGTTGTTTACTAAGAAGCTATATCAATATAGTTAATAAAAAAAAATAAAAAAAATTACAACTGTTGGATATCTAACATGACTTTTCTATCACTTAGTGTTTGAGATGTAATTTTTTGCACATATATTGGTGTCACCAAAAGAAAAATAATTTAAACTTTTTAAAATACCTATCTAAATAAGCATATATTTCAATATAGATATCCCACTAATTCGATAGCACTGATTTCAAAAAAAAGAGCTAAATTCCAAAGGGAAACTTTAAGACACTTCACTACTCTCAAAACTCAAAAGAAATAAATGCAATATTATGCAAACTTCAAGAACTAAAGAACAATGCCATGATGTATCCTGTAACATTAACTGTTAATGATGTTATGTAAAAGGTATTTACATGAGGATAAATATCTTCACTATTTCATAATAGGGAATTCTGAAATGGGCTAATGGCTTACTTGAGGCAAAGGGATGTCAATGTCAGAGGCACAATTAAAATTTTTTCACAGGTTTACAGATCCTACTCCTACACTATTAGCTCACACTTATATCTAAGGTGTCAAGAGCAAAATGACATCCTACTGCCATTCATTAACATAAAAGCTTTCCAAAGCAGTGCGGCTGGTTTGTAATACCATCTATGTATCAAAGTGACCTAAATTGCACTCTAATGCTCAATTTCTACAGAGAAGCATTAAAGTTATCAAGAATCAAGGCTTAAACCTTTGCTGCTGCTTGCCTAAGAATAAAATGTGGTGTAAGGAATTAAATCAAAGATCTATTTGCTTCCTGGAATAGAAACCATAATTTACCACTTCAAAATATTGTAGGAAGCATACACTAAGACAGCAGAGTTAGTGACACAACTGCCAAAGTAACTGAAAAGCAGCTTCCCCCAAAATGATGCATATGAAGAACAACCATGCATAACAGCAGGATCTGATAATAATAATGTTGTAGACTTAGGGGAAAAAAAAGCATGCTACAGTCTTGTTTTCTAAAGTGTCAAATATGCACCTAGGAAAGATATCATGAGCATCTTTCAAATTTTTGCGAAAAAAAGGAAATGAGCTCTTTAGATACCTGAAGGAATTCAGAAGTCTATACACTTAGTCCTGACACCAGTGTCAGATGTATGTTGCTGAGCTTCAATTTAATGTCTGTGTCCAGACTGAGAAATGAACTGATGAGCTTTAACTTCTACAGATTACATTTATATGCTGTAAATAAGTAATGCAACGTGCTCTTGGTTGATTACAATTTGAAAAATTGCAATGTAGAAGTACCACTTTCTTCTACTATAATTTTCTGTGTCTGATGCTTGCCAAGTAAACTGACTACTATGCAAATAATAGAGCATCCTTTGTGTTTGCACTTCTATCTGAACTGCACATCCCTTTAATAGCTATGGCATTCACAGCAAACAGGACATACAGAGGGGTGTTTATGTTTAAGCATGCATATATATGCACATATGCATGTGAATATATATGTATTTAACACATCTGTTCTCTAGGAATTTATCAGTTTCATAGGCTTTTTCTTATGGTTGCAATAAACATCAGAAAAGAAACGACATCTGTCATTTCTTTTCAACTATCTTGTTCCTTCTTTCTATAAATAATACTGCATAGTTAGTCTAAAAATTGCAAAAAAGACTAGAAGACATAAAAAAGAAGGCAAAAAAGGGAAACAATCAGGATTTTTTCTTCATTTATAAATCTATACCAAGTAAGTACATCTATAAACAAAAATTAAACCCCTCATAATTTTGGTATAAAAGGTTAAGGCTGGAAGAGGTTGGCAAAAATCCCATATACTCAGAACATGTTACCTATTAGTGTATATAATAATATTAATATGAAAGCATTGGTACAAGCATACCTGTTTTGCTGTGTTTTTTCAGCGAAAGTAAAAGAGAACATGCTCCATGTGGAAAACCTTCTGTGATACAAAAAAATATTTTAAGTGGATCTGAGTGATGATGAGGTTGAAAATGGAGCGCAGACATAAATATAGGTTATTAAAAAGCAAAGAACTCTGTTAGTATACTGATGATACAGCTGTTTTCTTTGGCAATAATCTCTTTTCCCTGCTTCTTTATTTATTGAAAGGAACTGGCTTGCCATCAATTTCAAATAAATAGAGCATTTGTTCCTACAGTATCTTAAGTGATACAAAGATTCTAAATACTTTTCAAATCTCAGATAATGCATATACATTAACTTCCTATAATTAAGAAAAAAAAAGGAAAATGAGCTATCAGTGCCCTTAACCCAATTAAATAACTGTCCTTTGTCTGTACCTTGTATTAATTAGGATTTTGATTCACCTTCACATAAAACAGCTTTAGATAGATAAAACCAGTTAAGCAAACTAGGAGATAACGGAAAATTTGTTTTTTCAAAAGAACACTAACTGTGAAAAAAGTCTTTGTTTGTTATCTGAAGCATTATTTCTTTGGCACATTCATTCTGTTCTCAGCTGTAATAAAATGAGACAAAGTCATTCACTAGTTTTCACTTTTGTCTTTTTTCCTGGTACAGAGCTGTAGCAGTCAGGACTCCAGAAAAGCCTGTTTGTGTAACTGCTGACTTAGAGGACCCATGTGCAACGAAGAGATTTTGCACTCCTTTTAGTACACTATTAATGAGCTGCTCATGCGTAGAGTCAATTAATTGTGAAGTTCCTTAATTCTAAGACATTCCAGAAAATTTTACTCAACTACCTATATCTCAAAGAATTTCCCTGTATTTTTTGTACATCTCTTTTCTGGTTTTATATAATAATAATTATAACAAAAACAACAACAACAACAACAACAATAATAATAATAATTTTTAATACCCACTGGGTTCTGTTTGCCAGTTTCAGGAAGGCATGTCAGCTCAAAAATTTACTCTCTCTGAGTTTGCAGCTCCTAAACAGTATGAATATTTAATTAAAATAGCTCATGAAATAAATAGATCAAAATTAACAATGTCTTCTTGTAATCTTCCATTGCATCCTTCTCAAATAAAAGCTCTTTATTCTGTGACTACTTTTACATCCTTGTAAACCCCAAAGACACGATAATAATGTAAATCTGTTTTTACCTAACTAGTCAGTTATTTAGTTTCACTACTGATTGGCCTACAGACCTTTTTGGCAGGATATTCAGAAATCCCCATCTCCTCCTACACAGGTAAAAATATTTCAAATAACTCCATCTCCACATGGTTAAAAAATAGTTAAGAAAGAAACCAATGATATTTTTGCCTTGCCCTCTAATGCTGACACCCTAACACCCTTCATTATCAGAAATTTAACACTGGATTGATCATACTTGACTTCAATTCTGTATGTCATTTTGAAAAATGTTAAACTAATTCTATCATTTGTCCATCAATACATTTGCAGAAAATTAGGACTCCTGTTGAGTCCAAAACTATAGATCTGCTTCCTTTGCTGCTGAGATGCGAACAGAGGTTATACCCAAACAGCATTTTGAAGGTTGCTACGCAATAAATTAGTTGCTTCAAATCTCACAAAAGAAAATCAAACAAACAAAAACAAAAAAAAACCCCAAAACCGGAACAATCAACTAACCAACCCACCAGCCAACCCACCCTCCCAACATATAAGATTAAAAAAATATGTAGGAGACCTTTTTCAGCTGAAACTCCTAGCTCAGAAAATTCAAACCTGCTCTTCATAGCCCCCTAAACCACTCTGCTCCCTCAGTCCATTTTGTTAACTCGATATAGTCATAGTGAGAGAGGAAATATATTGCAAATCCTTTCAGCATGTGGAAAGCAGTTTCAGTAAGCACATTTGAATGGGAAAGAGTATAAGATGGTTCCCAACCTTTTAACATTTCCTGATTTACAATCTGACTTCTCTGTGCAAAAGGAAATCAAGTCTCACACACTTTTTCAGGAATTGGTCAAGATCACTGTCTTCTCTATATTTATTGTTACTTATTGCATTTTATTATATAAAAACTAAACTTCATGACTGTGAAATTAACACTGGAGCAGTAGATATTTCAACATAAGTTAATCAAGTGGCAAGGAGTGTTCTGGGAAAGAATAGACAAAAATACTTATGCCCTCCAACTACAAAATAATGTGTCACTCAGAGCAATTTTGCTCTCTTATGAAAGCTTACATATTAGAAACATTTGTAGAATGTTGTTGCCTTTTTCTGTTTCATGAAAGAAGTACTTCAGCAAAATAAAATTGTGATATTAAAAAAAAAGAAAAAAATTCAAATTGCATCTCTTCCTGACATTGCAGTCACTGGGTGCATCTTTACAACTCCTGTAAAAGAGGAAAAAATCATCAGCTTTCTGAATTGAGGGCTGTTATCAATCTCCATGTTAGTTAATAGTCACCAGTTCCCTGAGGTCAAATTTATGAATATTTAATACTAAATAGAAGCGCTAATTGTGTTTGAGAAACACAGAATTGGACAAATATATTCTGCACAGCCATTTTAGGAACATAAAACATTATTATAATTGTGGAGTTTTAAGTGCTTGAAAGGAGAAAAACCATAAAAAGGGCCAATTAATTTTTTCCAATGCAGGAAAAATACAAACAAGAATGGTGACTGATTAAGGGAAAAAGCCCATCTTGTTACACAAACTGCTTTCTTTGTATCATGTGCCGAGGAGAAAAGGGTTGCTCTACAACGGGAAGAGCTTTCATCGTCCAGGCCTGGCAGCCATACATTCTGAAAATGGTCCACAGCTTTTCTGAACCACCTAGGTATCCAGCCCTAGTCAATAATGATGAAAAAGCTATTGACTCATTGCTATCCTTCTTTATGCTGATGGGAAAATGCGTGAGTGAGACGCTTACAACAGAATGGCAACTGTTTATAAATATCAAAGCACTGACTTTTGACATCATTCCAGATTTACTTCAAAGTAACTGGAGAAATGTCATGCTGCACATAGTTTAATTCTGTAATTGTGACAAACGATTCATAATTTTCTACTTTATGTTAGGGAATGATTTCAGAAATGCTTTGGCCATAAATTGATCATTTTTATTAATGTTAAAATGTAAAAATCTCCCAGTAAATTATACTTTGTTATCACTTCTTTATATTTTGCCTACACAATAATGGTAGCAGACTTACTAACATAATTTTTTAAACGTTTTATGTAATAATACTATATAAATCAATATTTATGAGATAAAAAGCACACAAGCGTGTGCATGTAATACAAGTCTGTCAAGAACCATGACAAATACTAAGATTGAGTACTGTTGTGATTGAAGATAATTTGGAAGGGACATCAGTGGGTATTAACTTTTAGAACTTTTCAGTTAGAAGTTTATTTATTTATGGTATTAAAAATAATAATACTGTCTTCAGTCATGCAGGTTTGCAACAAGACATTGGCTGAAGTCATCATTGTATTTGAGTGCTTTAGTTGACTTTACATGACTCCAACTCTGAAGATGTCAGACTGATTTAGAGCAGTTTAGCCTTGTTCTGCTCTCAGGTAAGCACCCTTCCTTCTACTAATGCAAATCTGTAATTGACTTACTGCGTGCTCCTACAGTTGAAGAAACTTTGGGATCCCCTATTATAATATGTTATACGACATTTTACAAAGATCTGGAAACTTGAGCACCTATGGCATTAACTCAGAAAATGAAAACAGAAATCAGAAACATTCTGACTGCAAGCACACTGAGACAAAATCTGCAGCTAATACATTAGTCCATAAAAATTATTGAATTTAGAAACATCAAGTGATATTTAAAATTTTATAATTGAACTTGTTTTCTCAAAGCCCCTAGTTTTCACATTAAAACTGTCCTTTTACACTATTTACTGTTTAAGCCTTACAGAAAAAAATCTTGGTTTTTCATATCTTTAAAGAAAACTATTTCACAATTCCTATACAATAAATATATTTTTAGTAGCCATATTTGACTGAGGAAGAGAAAACTGATTTATTGCATATAAATTTTCTCAAAATGGCTTACTTAGTTTTTTAATTGACTCTGTCAGATTTTAATCGGATACCCACATTCTATTATGTCAACTTATGAAACTTACTCTTAAAAACAAAAATTCACTGAACATGTAGAAAAAATTACTTTTAATTCAGCAAATCAGTAGAACGGAGCCTCGCACTAAAGCAGACAAAGTAATGAATTAAGTCTGGCCCTTGTAAAAAATACCATGACAAAGTACTGGCCACATAGATTAGAGCACCTTGGACACACTGAAAAGTTATATAAATAAATAGATAAATGTGAGGTAGCAAGACAATGTTATACTTTTCTCATTTATTCCGTCATAGTTGCTGCCAGAAAACTTCACCTTTGAATCAGTTGGGAAAGTCATTCATTGCTCATGCAGTCAGCACTCAATGACTTGTACTGAATTGAAACAAACAGGTACATGTCATGAAAAATTATAAAATAACACTCAAAATGGCAAAACCATTTGAAACTGTGGTCCGTATCAACAAGACCACTTGGCAAATGCTAATAATAGCAAGAGTAGTTAACTCCATATGTAATTTTAGTGAACATCAGAAAGAAATATAGGAGTACCTAAATTCTTTGTTCATGATTGATTGGAAATGCCAAGCTATTAAAAAAGTAATTCCGGGGCAAATGTAGTTTATTCAGGGGATTACCTTTCTTTTGTACTTTTATTCTTCATCATGTGTGACAAGACTACCAATGCCATCTCCCCAGGCTTGAATAAGATGAAGGCATTAGTCTTTAATCTTTTTAAAAGGTAATCCAGAGATATGAATAAGGCTTTTCTGTGGAGATAATCATAACCTCCTATGGCTATGCAGGTATAATCCACTATGAAGAGATGTCCCAAAGTGGGGCAAAGCAGCTACAGAGTTTCTCTGAGTTCAATGGTTCTGCTGAAAGAGGCAAACTACATTGGTTTTATTTCTTTACTGAGTTGTGGACATAATTACTGCTGCTTTTATAAATTGTTTGAAAGCATGTCTCACAACATGGTAGTTGGCCATTGCTGGGACTAAATCATCATAAGTTCTTCTTCCAGTGAATTGGCTGTAACAATACTTCTGTAGAAACTACATCTGTGATAAATGTTCAAACAGATGTAATTGGAGACTATTCTTAATGAGTTACTTTAATGCAAATGCATGGTTGCTTCCTTGTTTAGAAAGTGAAGAGATCACATGGAGATACATTATAAGACACCTCAAACTAAATTCCTGTGAAGATTAACATAGAAATCTTGAATTTTGCCCTTGCAGAAAAGGACAAAACTCCCATATGCTGTTCATAGAGGAAAACTAGAGCACAGTGAGATTGTGCAGACTTATGGCAGAGTAGATTACTACACCTGAAGTGTTTCATGAACTGCATTCCGTTAGCATAAAGCCCAAAGACTGCTTCCACAGGGACTGCACGGGAGGGAGCAAACAATGCACAGTAAATTCTCATGTAGTCCTTGCAACATAATCACAGCAAACCCTTCAACTGCTCCTTTTTGAAAAGTTCCTTAAAACCTCCTATGTCTGAAAAAAATTCTTCATAAGTAGAAATAGGTATAGTAGCCCATGGCATATATGAAAAATGTGCTCTAGATGTTTTCAGACTTCTCCATGAGACAGAATGTAATTTTCTAAGATGTGCTACAGGATGTTTATCATATCCACAAGGGCTTTTTTCCCAAGAAATGACTACATTTTAAAAATTATGCTTTCAGCAGCAAGTATGGCAAAAAAAAAGACCCCATTATTATAAGTGAGAACTGCATGACTGATTCTCAACACACAGCAGCTCGCTCATGGGAGATATTGGTCTACAACAACCTTCACAACTGTTCAGAAGAGATCTTCTGTAAAGACACAATACCCATTGAAAAGATTTAACTCCTTCTTCCACAGCTGCAAATGCTGCAGAAGAGCTGGGGCCAATATCACTGATAAGTGATGCAGAATGTTTAAACTAGTATCAAACAAGGTAACTCTGATCTTCCTACAAAGGCAGCTATGGAAGTAAAATAGAAATTACTCCACTGAAAAAGCAGGTAAAACTAGCAAATAAAGAAATATTACAGAAGTCTAAAAATGAGCTAATATGAAGAATATGCCCAAGAAATAGTAAATTGAAACAGTTTGTTGGCATCTTTATGTAGAAGTACAGCGTGTACTTGTCATGTGAATGCATTAACTACATGTACCATAGAGTACTAGACATGGCACCATTCTACAGGACTACAGAGATCCAGCTCTGCTGGGTTTAGCAGCTGTGAATCATCTATTACATAATTTCAGTGTTTACTGCCATTTAGAAGAGCCAAAAAACCCTGCCATACTGGGAACACTTTTGAAACCACTTGCAACTTTTTTTGTCTCATTCTATCTGCCATGTACATGGCATTCCAAGTTCAGGTTTTTCGGCTTTGTACAGCAACACAATTGTGACTTGTGCCAGCGTTATCAAAATATTTGCTTTAATTGACTCTTCTACTGCAGCTTAATTTGTCTTTTTTTATCTTAGGGACTTAATGATAACTTGACGTAGAAGAACAGCTATCTACTAAAATACTTCCTGTTTATCATGTATGACAGAAGCTAAGAAAAGTCTATGGGGAAAAATGGGGAAGAATTGCTTGTTTAATTGCTGCATCATAACTAGCAAAATCTGAATAGAATATTAGTTTAACATATCAGTACAAATGCTTTTAATGGGCAATGAGGAGAGAAAAAAAAGAGCACCGGAAAAGCTGTCATTTAATACATAAAGCAGCTATAGAGCTGACAATAAAGCTATTCACATTAAGGAGTTCACTGCAGTGGTATTTCTCTATTTCAGAGATACTGAAGAAGAGACTCAAACCCAGATTTTACTCTTGATGTCCTCTTTTTCAGCCTGATGCTTTAATTTAATCTTCAGTAAGGAAAACTGATGCTTTGTAAAGGAAAAGGCTTTTGGGAAGCAGAGGCAAATGTTTTTTTTAAATAGCAGCAAATGAGGAAAAACTCCCAAATGCAACTCCCTTCCAACCCAAACTATTCTATCATTTTATGCTTGTTTGCTGCAATTGTTATTGGAAGAAATAGTACAAATGGAGCTGCTGATTTCCTTAAAAGAAAAAAGCATTTCTCAGCAGGTGTGGGGAGGATAAAGTGGCAGAATTTTCTGGTCTATAAACTATCCTTAAAGTAGTCAGAACACCCCTTAAAATTCCTCCTCTTTTAGGAATATCTCAAAAGTGGAAAGATGGGTGAAATAGCTCTGTCATCATCAAGCCTTCCCAGTCATTTGTTTTGGAGAAAAGGGCAGATACTGAGGCAGAGCCAAAAAAATAATAGCTCTTCCTATTTTGTGGATGAACAGTAAAAGTGATCAAAGTGTCTGGGTTTAATAAAAGAAAAAATTCAATTGAGAAAAATGATAACCTTCTCCCTGCTCTAATAATTTAAAGCATTTGGGTAACCCTTAAAACTTTCTCTGGTTTGAAAAGGCTGAGTTTAGCATGAGCAATAAGTGTGCTATGGTCCCTCTTTTAACATCAGTTCAATCAAAGTTACACTTCATTAGAAACTAAACTCTAATTTCAAAAATAATAAAAATGCACATCTTCCTCCTTTCAGTTAGACAAAATACCGAAATCCCCTTCAGTTGAAAAAAAATGGGACTGTTCTAGAAATGTCTGACTGTATGAATTTCTGCATTTAGTTTGGAAACATAAATTTGCATAACCTCTCTATCATTATCATACACATATATGTATGGATTTAAAAGCATAGAGACCAAAATTACTGTAAAAGAAAGAATTAAAAAAAATATTTGGATTTCAAGTATAAAATTTACTCCCTTGTGAGCATGATTAGAATTAATTTTCTCTAGCCTGCCCTTTCCTCTCTCATATACAAGATCCTGTGTCATTCACTCTACAGAGTCTTGTTTAAACAAATTAAAATACTTTTTATTTTTTTAAGTAACAATCTTTTTTTTTGACTACAAAATTAAAAAAAAGAAATGAATGGAAGTGCGTTAGAATCCAGCACTATGTAAATGGTGAATTTTACCATTGTAGATTTATTATAGTTAGCTACCTTCTTTGTTACATTTAGCTCCTCAATCTGCTAATACATCAAAGGATTTTATCACACTTTGTCATACAACATATAGATCTAGCAATACTTCCCTTGAGCTGGCCTAACATTAAATATTAGCCATATTTTAGTTAATATATCACTTCAGTCAGCACTGAAAATCACTTTTGCAAGCTTAAAAGGAGCTCCAGTGACTTTTCAAAACTTCTTTTTTTCCTATGGATGTTCTGCTTGAGATTGTTGCTGTGGCACTGTACAAAAATCACATGAACTGAAAGGTTTTTCCATGCATTTGTCTCCTACCAGTTTTACAGATATCTCTATTTTTCCTGCCAGGGAAAAAGATTTGCCTTAAAATTCTGCGGGGAAAGACCAGCATTCAGCTAGCCTACAATTCACCAAATGTCCACTGATTACAGCATAGATACTTATATGTTTGTGACAGCAGAAACTTCAGATTTTTAGAAAAATTACATCATAATTATGTTTTTGACAGAATTACTGCTTATGAATATAGTTTTATTATTCAACAGATACTTATACCCTAATTAATGATACCTGAATTGGTTTAGATAATAAGTGGATATGGCAGCATTAAAAAGGGAAAGTTGTTAACAGGGCTGTGTAAGATGATGTTGCTAATCATGCCTATGAGACAGACCACTACAGGAAAAAAAGGGACACATCACTTCAAAGAAGTCATCAGTGCAGTTCAATATATTTCACTGAAAATAAGCAGCAATTTGGAGGAAAGTTAAATAATTTTGTGAAAGCTCCATTTCTCACAGAAATTTTAGTCCCTGTCACTTTGTACCCAAAATCACTGTACGTACCAAAGTAAGCCTTTGTTCCTTAATTTAATCAGTTGGTAACCTCAGGATAGTCCTTATATTTGATGTAATGGCCTTGTAATGAAAAAAACATAATTGCTTCTTAGAACAGGGTCTCAAATCCAGACCTATTACCCTCCCAGGGTGCATATTCACCATTAAAGTAACACATTTTTAAGGAAATCTGTATCCCATGTAGCTAACACAGAAACCTGATTTTCCCATAGAAGTAGAAGCACGCTGGGCAGATTTTAAGAATATTTTTTTCTGAACCCAAACGTAAGCACACAGATATATTTTTGTACTTTGTTTTTCTGTGTATGTGTGTGCCTGTGTGCAGGTGCCCTTTGAAAACATTACAGAAATGGTCACTAAGAGGTCAGAAGCTCTACACTGGCGTGTGTTGCCACTCACAGTGCAAGGTGCCAATGCTGACATGCAGTTTCTCATCAGCTTGTTACGAGGCCTGGCTGTGTGAGCCCAAACCTGATACTGGGAATTTCATCTTGTGACGCACACTTAAACTGCAGGACAGCAGCAAAGGCCTTGGCAACTTGGGGATGCCTTGGAAGTGGAGGCCCCAGCACTAATGGTCAGTTATGGGTCTTTGAAGAAGGCCATCCTTGAGAGCTGGGGCAGGACTGGGGTTGGTTAAAGAAGCAGCAGCTCAGCAAGGGAAATTTCAGTCGAGAAACAGCATAAAAGGACTGCCCTGACAAGGTAACATCCCTGAAAACACCTAGCCCAGGGACACAGACCAAGAGCTGCAATCTGCAGTGAAACTCAGCTGTCTTTCAAATGGCCAGATCTTAGATGTTGGGGGAAAAAAAGCAGATGCCTGATTTGGCTTCTGAACATCTGAGCAGAAGCTCTGAAAACTGGCTGCCTGGATGGCTACAGTCAGCAAGGGCCATTGCCATCAGAGCTAACCAAATATCAGTTCTCTGGAATCATATACTAATTTAGGTCCATTTTCCAAATGCTCCTGTCACAGTGATCTCTAATTTCTTCTTTATAATCTCATTCTTCCTCTACCTCCCCCTATTCTTCTTCCTCTTTCCCCTCTTCCTCTTCCTCTACTTCTTATTCTCTGGGGACATGGCAGGGAGCTGAGCTATTGCTGAGAAATACCTATCAGAGAATTTTTTTCTTGAATGAGCAATATTAATTATAGATCCAATGATACTCAAGAACATTTAGAAAATTGCCAGCACTGAGCATTTTTCTACCATGACCACCTTTACATTATACCCATGATCACACTGGTGACTTCATTCTGCTAAATCCTCCTGGTACTTCTCAAATTATTTTTTTTAGTTCTATTATAAATAATCAAAGATTATCTCATTTAATGTCTTTTCCAGATCATTATTGCAAACAGAGTAGTTCTCTTTCAATACTGAAACCTCTCACTACGTTTTACATTTTCCAAAATTGGAGAATTATTCAGGATCTTTGTTTTCCAGGTCTCATCCAGCTTTTGACCTGTGAGAGAACATTAGCTCTCCCCTTAAGACTGACCATTTTTTACGGCTTCTTGTGAAAGACTACAAAAAGTTTTTTTAAAATTTAGACAAACATGTCTACATAACTGTTTCATTCACCATTTCATTGACATCCTTAAGGAATTATACTATATTAAACTAGAGGCCCGTGTTTTCCCCTTATGGAGGCCAATCTCCTTGCAAAATTAGGATCCATCAAGTATTTAATAATTTTATTTTTAATTGATACTTCAACTAAATTATTTACTGAAATCAGTGAGTTCTAGGATCTCATTTGCTCCTCTCATAAAGGTAGGTAAAATATTTTCTGCTATAGAAGCTCATTGTAATGAATAGCTGAGTTTGGGAGTTTTTGGTTGTTTGCTTGTGTGTTTGTTTTATAGGATTTCAACCTCCTTCACTGTGTTCCTTCTGAGCTTTTTGGTATGTCCTGGGAACCTCTGACGTTTAACTGCTTGTTAACAGTTTTTAAACTTGAAATTTAAAAACTCTGCTTTTGATGCTTTAATCTGTAGTAGTGTCTCATCTTTAACAAATGAGAAACTGGTATAAACGGCCTCAAAAATAAACATGAATACTTAGAGAGGATGAATTTAATAGACATTCATTACCAAGTGGTGCTATCCTCTCTGATTATGTAAAGGCATTCAAAGTTGCTGGAGAAAAAACAAAGTGACAGCATTTCCTTTTAATCTTCTCCAATTCCCTGACAAGAGGTCCTCAATTTCCTCTTACGAGAGTTTAGCATAATAAATAAATGAAGACAAGCATAGTTGCGGGATTTCGCTTGGAAAATATTGGTAGTATACCTCCAAGGACTGCACGTATTGTTAGATCAACTGCAAAAATTGCATGTGTCACTAAATATTTGGATCATTGGGGAAAGAATGGTCAGTATTCAGTAGTTCAACTGTGTAAGCAGATTCATTTTCTTAAACTATCTTTAATTTTTTTTTTTTTTTACCTCACGAGCACTAGTGAAATTAGTTGCAAAGAGGAAAAGCAACTTTCATACTCCTGTTGAAAGCAATTCATGAACCCAATTACTGGAGTGCCAGAACTTATCTACCTTTTGAAGTATTTCTTGTCACATGCTGAATATTTCATAATATCCAGACCACCATATCCATATTTATTTCAAGATTGTCTAGGAATATTATGTCCTGTTAAAATTGTATCAATTCCAACAATAATTATGCTACATATCAGTAAGATAAAATCATATTTTTCAGAGCAGGAAAAGAAGAAAGTTTTAAACATGAAAAATTCTTGTTAAGGATTTACATTTATCTGTTACTAACTTGCAAATCATTTAATAATGAATGAAAAATTTGTCATTTCTGCTATCTTGAATGTACTGGCACAGTGATCTCAACTACAAGCTTTATAGATTAGTTTAATACTAGACTACTGTGGAAATGACAGAGCAGAAGGCTTCTTTTGGAAATGTCATATCGGAAATAAGTTTAAAAAGTTTTTGCAACACTGAGGAGCCGGACATCTAATATCTGACTTTGCTAAAATAAAACATAGCCATGAAACAAGTAATTTTACAGAAAAATGTTGCAGATTATTGCAATGATGACAGCATATTTTAAAACGAAAAAAAAGTGTTTTTCTCTTTCCTTGGACGTGCAGAAAGTGTTACTAGAAGAGAAAGAGATTTGTAAGGACATTTAAAGTAAACATACACAAATGTGATTCTTAGAAGAGAAAATGCGTTATTGTGATTTGCATTTCCATGCCTTTTACTTTATGAGTATTTTGTACAATTTTGGTGCCCATTATTGAAAATTATTCTGCTTCTTAAAGCAGGATTTTTGACTAAATAATTTTTTGCTATGTTACAGAGAATTTCTATGAGGTTATTATTAAAATTCCGGGAGACTTTAATTTTTTATGAATCAGAATTTAGAATACTGCAGGAAAAGTAGCACAGCTAAGATGAAGGGAAATCTGATGGAAGCAGATATTTGTAGATTTGTAGAAAAGAATGTCAGGTCTTGCAGAGTAATGGAAAATATCTTACCACTTACTAATTAAAAGGAAGTGATAAAGAAGTTGGTGAAGAAGTTTTAAAGGAAGAAAAATCTTCTATGTTTAAAAGATACGTGCACACAATCTCAGCTCTCATCTCTCTAAAACCTTTCAGTCATACTTGGAGTGGAATGCAGCTCTGTTTTTTGACAGATGCTCGAGAGTTTCCTCTGCTGCTTTTCAAGATATCAAAGATTCAATTTTTAAAGCTTCTACTCAAGCTCCTTTGTTTTGGTTCAAATTCCTTTCTTTAACGAGAAAACTGCAGTTACACCTCAAATATTTTTAAATACTACTTTTTTTTTTTTAGAATAATTCTAAGCAACACTAATTTACCCTGTTTTCGTGTTTAATTTTAGTGAAGCAGACAGACTTCTACATGTCTCTTAACTGTTTAAATGAAATATAGTTCATACTCAGACTATGTTAGGCCATATGGCCATAAAAAATTGTATCATAAGTGAACAAAATAAAAATCATTGAAATGTAACTAAAAGCTACACTTCCTCTCAGATGAGGGAACATTGAGCTGTTCTGCAGCTCATTTGGATTGTGTCAGCAGGCAGGAAAGGGAGCCTGTCCATCAGGGGTTCTCTGGAGATCCGGGGATATGAGGTGAGCTGAACAGCAAAGGTCAAATCCTATTTCAGTTTTGAATTCTCCTCAAACTTCCTGATAATTAAAATGCAAACTTCGGTTTTGTATCAGCTCAAGTTACCACAATAAACTGGAGCAAGGACTTGTGTCAACAGCAGTCTGAGATATCTGCTTCACTGGAGAGTTACGAGTGAAAGAACAACCAAGCGCCCTGGCACATGTCCAAAAAAGCACTTACGTGAGTGTTTCAATCAAAACTCCTGAGTCATCTCAACCAAGACCTTAATTATTTTTTTCACTTTTCTATGACTTTGTGCAGGTTCATAACACTGTGAAGGCTTTAGTTTTAACTAGTCTTTATTGTCTATTTAAACTCTGAAAAAAACCAACACCACCTAACAAAAACTACAAAATTCTCTCTGACCTGATAAGTGAACCAGCGAATTACACTGTAAATGTGGATATTTGCATAAAGGAAAAATCATGTAGCTTCACAAGTTTTAAAATGAAAAGGATAAATTAATAAAATTGGTTCCATTTTTAAATGCCATTTGCTTTATATACATCTATGCATCTGTTCCTTGAAGGACAGTTCCCTCTACAATGACTTCAATATTTTCCCTGGTTAGTCAAATTCATTGTTTACATGACTGTTAAATTTTACTTACATTTGATTTGTAACCACTTAGTTATGTACTCATGCTTCAAGTCACTTCATCCACCAATCATTCCTAGAAACGACGACTACAAAGATAACTGTTACATGCATCTGTTGAAATTACATAGAGTATTTTTAATAACTGCATAAAATTCTGAAAGGTAGCAGACCAACAGTTTTTCACATCTTGTGTCTGCACAAATACAAAAACAGACAACCACAACTAAAATAGTAGCATTCTGTTTCCCCCCTGCATTTGTTTATATTGAAGACATAGCACTTCAGAGGAAAATCAACAAAAAAAGAAACCTGACCCGAGGTAAACAGTAATTTGGATATTATTCAAATGCACATTTTCTTTAATTTTTTTTGATTAGTTGAATAATTTCCTTTCTCCCTAATCTTTTAAACAACTTCTTTAACATGTCAATGAGTCAATTACAGAACAAAAAGCTCATATTAGTTTTGTTACTCCATGTGTTTCATAAAATAAAGTACTTGCTAGACTGCCAATCACATAAAGTCTATTCAGCAAGAGGAAACTGATCCAAGCCCAAAAATCAGGTGTCTGGCAGCAAAGGTTTTGGCTTGAGCCTACCTGGGATTCAAGCAGAATTCAAACCCGCAGTGGGTAATGAACCAAAGCCACAAGGACTCAAAAGCTCAGGGAAATGTGCTATCCTGATTCAATGGTCCAAAGTATCTTCAAATGTACCCTTTGGATGAGTTTGGGCAGAGTCTGCCCAAACTATTCTTGTCTATAAGTAATACCTACTGTTAACATTATTTTAAACACTACTTTAGATGGGAGTCTATCTGTCTGTCTATCTTCAGAAATTGAGGTTTACATTTCATGTATGGCCCTCAAGGAACCTCTTGTTGGAACCTGCTTGACTTCTCTGGGCTACCTGAGTAGGGATCTGGTTGTGCTATCAAATGAAGCGAGCAAAGACAAAGAATTTTCTTGTTTCTACTCTTCAAACACCATCTCTGCTGAGCTAGTTGTAAGAAATATCTGACAAATGACAGATACAACAACTCACAAGTGGGTAGTAATATTTCATGGGCTTCCTTTGAAGTGTATGACAGGCTTTTAAAGGGAATGATTGTCAAAGAGGCAAGGGTGTATTCCCTTTCAGTTGAGAGCAGCAGTTCACAACACCTCTGTGCCTCTTACTGAGGCATCCATTCAACACCTTCTGGAAATTCTGGGCATTCTGGAGAAGAATGCCATTTAGATTAATAAAGATTTGAAGAAATTGTATGAAATACCTTGGCAAAAAAATATGTTTCTCTGTTCTTATGGGTAAAAAATATTTGTACTTTTCATTTTAAAAGCTACTTTCAAAAGTGGCTACTTTGCTTGAAATGCTGAAATATCTCTTTGTGTGAGTATGACTAAGACATTTCAAACCTATCAATGTGAGAAAAATTGCTGGATGTCTATCTATGCCCCAAGTACACTGCCTTTCCAGTATATTAAATGAGGAACAAGGCAAAAATAGAGATGTGTTGTTTCAGCTGGATAGTTGGATAGTTGTCTCAGTTGGCAGAGGGATATTCAGAGCTGCCCGATTTCCAGCCCTGTAGCTACAGCTTGTGAATTCATTGCCTTTGTCCATTTGCAGGGCTATTTGCACCACAGGTTTTGGCTTTGTGATAATTCCTAAAATCCCAAATGAGAAATTTAGATTCATACTTAGAAATAGTTCATGCTTGTTTTTCCCCTTAGGTTTGAGTCTTGGTTTTTAAAACTGCAGTTGCAAATAAATTCTGATAGCTAGTAAAAAGTAATGTTCTTCAGGTTTTCATATTGGAGCTGATACTGTTTAAAATCTTCATTAATGGCCTGGATAGCAGAACAAAAGGGTCCTGCATCATGTTTGCAGATGACATCAGGCTGGGTGGACAGGTCTACACTGGAGCGGTGCTGAATGAAGAAAGTGGATTGAATAAAAAGGACCCTTATGAAATTCAACAGAGGCAAATTAAAAGCCTTGCAACTTTGATATAAACCCTTACACTTGTACAGGCTGAGAACCACATGGTTAGAAAAGTAGCTTTGTACAGAATAATATGAAAGTTTACTGTAGGCAACAAGTTGACTCAAGCCATCAACACACCCTTTCAACGATGAAGACTAATCGCATTCTGGATTGCACTACTGTCAGCTGCAGGGAAGTGACCACTGGAACTGACTGTCATGGAGCATCAAGACCAAGACTCCTACACGCTGGAGGATGAGCTAAAGGTGACCTTGGCCCAGACTAGGGTACGGACTTCAACACGGGTGCAGTTCCACAGGACCAAGCAGTATTGGTGGCAGTAACAAACTCAGCCCAGGGATCATCAGGAAAATATGATGTGACAGTCAGGGCTGAGGTTAAGCTGTACGTCCAAAAAAAAAATCAGGACCAGCAGGAATTCAGTTTGGGCACAGGGATACATTTTCCATAGGTCAGGCAAGAGCTAGGGACACAACCTGTGCTTAAACAAAGTTTCTGGACCAAAAGGTAGAGGAAGAACTGGTGCACTACGACTGGTCAAGACAATTGGTGCTTGTGGGTGCATTCAGGGCCTTGACACCCTGAGAGCTGAGTTCTGCATAGTAACTGAGTCTTTCCAGATTTAAGCAGCTCTTTCCTAAGGCATTTATAGTCATGTCTCTATCAGTCTGTCTATTCATATTCTCAGATCAGATTAGAACATTTTTTATGTCATGTAAAGTAATTAATTTTATTGTACTTTTCAGTTATATGCTGCTGTTGTAAAACTTTTATGCCTTTATTTGTTCTTGCAATAGCTGATTCTAAGATAATTTAAAAATACTTAGGTGTTTATTTATAAAGCATAATTATCTTTCTATTTGTATTTTATCTAATCTAGCTTGTAGTATGTCAGTAATGAAGTCAATGCCTTACTCAAAAAGCTGCACCATAGGCTGCAGTACACTAAATGCAAAGAAGAGTAGTAGTTTTGACTCATGACAGAAAATGGAGCATTCTGTTATTTAAATTCAGAAAAGAAAGGCTGCTTTTCTTGATGTGTTAATTAATATTTTGACATTAATTAATAATTGCTTTTCAACCTTATAGTCCTTTACTTTAAAATAATAATTTTTCCTTTACAGTTTTGGAAGCTACAGGAAAAAAAGAATTGATGTCACAAAAATTGTTGGTTTTTATACATAAATTTGAGTGAGGGGTAAACATGAAACAAAGCAATTTAGGAAAAATTGGGACAAACCACTCTGCATCAACACCAGGGATCAATATTCCATCTGACCAAGATATACAACATATTTTTAACTTTTCAAAATAAAGCCACTTTCTCAGATTCACCAAGGCCTTCTTCAAAACAGTCAATCAAGTTTTGGACATATCCATCCATCAATATATTCTACATTTTGTGTACCATAATCCTTGAGTTCTTATTTCACCCATCAACTTTCTTAATTCCTTTTCCCTCTTCATTAGAGTACTTATCCCACCAGCTCTGCTTGGATTTTTTTCCATCTTTGAGGTCTTAGTAGTTACTAAGTGTAGATCCAGAAACAAATTTTTACATCACAGTAAGAAATGTGGCACAGCAGCATTAATTTTTAGATGACTTGCTCTCCTGTACATAACACAGTTCCCCAAACCCAATGCCAGTTTTCTACTCTGTTTATAAGCAATTTAACAAAAAGAGAAGGAATTAGCATCCAGCCTCCAAAGCCAGCCAATGCAGAACACCAGGCTCTTATGGAAAAGGCCACCCATTAAAAGGGATGCCTCTAATAGAGTGCTCCAACAGTTATCATCTTAAACATTTAAGACCCAGATAGCATTCATTACTCTGCCCAAATACCACCTGAGCTTTTCAGTTTCTATGGCAGTGAAGGCCCTGGCACCTGGCAGCTCCTCCTCTTCAAGCTGTTCCAGTGTTAGTGGGCAGCCTAGCCATCTTCAGTGTCAACATGAGTCCTAATTTAGCAGTAGGGCACTGTTTCTCTAGTAAATATGCATAAAGTCGAATTATTTCCATGAATATTGTTATATTTCATAATCTTTTGTGTTGGGTCTAGAACCCAATTCTCCCCTGTTTGCCAGATGATTTAATCCATTACCAGCTCAGATATCCTATGAAATAAAAAGCTTTAACAGGCTTAATATCTGCATCTTGACCACACAACATCCTAGTTGTGACGCATCTTCAGCATCTGCAACAGTCTTTATGGATGAACAAAATCTAGAACAAAGAAACTAATTTAGCAAGCTGCAGGAGGAGATGTGGGTGAGTAATTTGAAGGGGGAAATAAAGGGAATTAAGAGGCTAGGGGAATAGCGGAGAGAGAAAAAAAATCCTGAAAGATAATGGCCGGATAACAAAGAGGTCACCTCAGAGAAATAGCAGAAAAAAAGAAAAAAATGCAACAACTATCTTTCAGAAAATATCTAAGACTTTGGGGAAAGAAAACTGACAGTACATGAACAAAATTATTTGTGTGAGAAAGAGCAAAGAAATAAAAAGCTCAGGAATGTCTATGGAATAGGTAGGAGAGACATCTTTACTATTAGGTTTGACATTCTTACTAAAGAGCAAGAAAGAAAATGAACATTTCTGTCTGTGAAAGGAAGAGAGAAGCTAAAAGAGCTTTTGGAGGTAGCAGCAGAGCCAAAAAAAAAAAGCCAGAAGGTAAGACTTTGTACTGGGCGTAAGAAAGAGCAGGTTATGCTGAGTGTCTGGGAGGGTGGGGCTGAACTTTCACTGCAGCTCCGCTGGATCGGAAAAAGCTGCATTGCTCCTAAAGCTGCAGTTCCCATTTCCTTGTAGGTTGTCAGCAAAAAGCAGGCAATAAAGATTCTTTATTAAACTTCCTAATGTTTTCACAAAACATCAGACCTACATCATTTAAAGTATGAAAAGGAAAAGAAAGACTATGTCTGAGAAATGTCCCGAGGGCCAGAAAATCCTAATTGTCCCCAAGGAGTGGAAGCCCTGTTGCTTTTGACTTTAAGAACAATTCTGGATAAAATACTTGAAAATGCATATAAAGAACATTTGTGCAGTGGCAGGAGATTAACTCAATGATCTAAAAGGTGTTTTTCCCCTCTAGCTTCTATCATTCTGGTTTAAATTGCTCTTTAAATTTAGAGAGTTAAAATTAAATAAAGACAAGCTGTCGCACCAGTATAAGCCTTTGAAAAATCTATTAAATTCATTCATGTGTGTTACAGCTCTCTCCGTGGGCCAAATTCTTCCTTCACTTCTATTTGTGCAGTGCTGTTGAAATCAGTATGAGAAATCTGAGTAACTATTTATTCCCATTCAGGAGATGTAGCTTGTTTGGTAGTTAACTGTCCGAAGTGTTTTAAACTCCAAAAACATCTGAGGGCTTACTGTTTATTATTCTGTGTTTGGGTGCCTAGTAACATAAAATAATGCTGCTTAAAATTGATTTAAAATCTGTGTGGGCCAAATACTGCTTTCAAATTCAGTGGCATAAAATGACAGCAGAATTTACTTAGAGCTGTCATTGATATTTAATGGTAAAAGCCATGAAAGACAAGAGTGACCAAAGTCTCCCTGAAAAAAAAAAAAACAGACATCATTACCTCTGTGATCTCTCTCTAATCCCTAAGAATGCTATTAGAGCAATGGCTGGTTTCTTAAATGGCTCTGTCAGCTGATCTCACCCCTGAGTTTCATTTAATGTGTGTCTTTATCACAGAATAAGTAAGGTTGGAAGGGACCTTTGGAAATAAGCTAGTCCAACTGCCCTTCTCAAGCAGCACCACTTAAAGCCAATTGACCAAAACTGATTTTGATATATCCCCAAGGAGGAAGACTCCACAACCTCCCTGGGCAACGGGTGCCAGTGCTAGCAATTTAAAAACAGCAGTGTTTCCTGAAGTTCAGATGGAGCCTCCCGTGTTTCCTCTTTGTGCCCATTTTTCCTTGTTTCCTGAAAGTGAGCAGAGCAGAAGATCCTTGCTCCATCCTCTTTACGTCTTCCATTCAGGTGTTTGTATACACTGATGAGATGCTACCCTGAGCTTTCTCTCTTCCAGGATGAACAGTATGAGCTCCCTCAGTCTTTGTCCACAGGAGAGATGCTCCAGGCCCCATAATGATCAGCCCTTTGCTGGATTCTGCCCAGTATGCCCATGTCTCACTTGTGCTGAGGAACTGCAAATCGTTCTCATTTATAATCATTCTCCCTTCTGTGTAAACAGACTAAATGTGCATGGACTACATGCACAGCAGTAAGAGTTTTCTGAGTCTTCTGACAAGTTCAAATGAGTTTAGAAAAGGACTCTTTTCTAAATAAATGAGCCTGAGTAGACTAAAAACTGAGCCTTATTATCCCTTTATTTATCTATACAGAATGTTTCTTTTGACTAGAACTTAAATTTGTTGGCACAAGCTTCCTGGTTTGCTTTATTATTTGTATATTTTTTAGAGATTTGATTGGAAAAAAGCTCATGAAATAATCACTTGGAATGGATAAAAGCCTTTTATTCCTTGGCTTGCAACTGCAGTGATGTCAATTATGTCCCAGAGAGGGGCATATTATCTACCATAAAAGTGTAAGTGACCTCTGCATCCCACTTATGAACTAAGCAACAATAAGAATATTAGACAAAAAAATCTGTTGGCAAAAGATTAAACCATTTTAGCTAGCAGCATGGTTACTCAGTATGGGGACCATTTCTAGAGCAGGATTTACTGTTGTCAGTTTCTAATGCATTCACAATGATTAGAATACATTATAGCAGTCACAACAAGACTTCTTTGATAATTATTTTAGTGGTAGGGAAATAGAGTTCTTTTTGTGGAGAGCAAGAAACCACTGCTTGCCCTCAAGAGAGGTCCACATCTCAATCCAGCATGTTTCTTAGTCAAATATTTAATCATAAATACATAAGTGACCTCATTGTACTAAACAGTAAGTCTGTAGGAAATCCTACGAAATTAGAAAGGCTCTGGCTAATTATGTGCACCCACAAATCAACCCAAACCATACCATCTTTATCTTGAACAGTGTAAAGAATAACTGATTATATATAAAATGATATGATAAGATCCTGACACCAAATCATGCTCTCTTCTTTAACAGTCAAAGGGATGTGGCATTCCTTCCCTTCTTTCATTCAGGCACTAGGAATCTGTCTGTCAGCATGTGCTCATACAAAGCCTGATCCTAGAGGAACAGATTAACATACATTTCTGCCTGAGCTCTAAACACATGGCTTCCCACTAGGCCAAAAAAAATATGCCATGTTTATTTAAAAGTACTGTAACTTCTGCTGTAAAGCTGATTCCTTTTTTGCTCTGCTTGGCAGTAAGTCTGCAGCTACTGTCCTGTCTAACAAGTGGTCTTCCACATCCACAAATGTAACTGCTGTGCCTCTTTCAGCCATTATTCACCTCCTATCAAAACACTATGCATTGGGTATGCCATTAACATTAGCTGCAATATAAGCATATTAAGATTGATTTTGTAATGTGCAGAACAGGCCGGAGTTTGACTGGATTTGCAAGTGTGTGGAGAGAAAAATGTTACACATGAACCTTTTATGCAAACCAATACTGCTCTCTGTCTCACAACCAGACATAACTTTTCTGTGGAAACACAAAAGTGTGAGGCAGCTATTACTACTTTCAAATTCCATGCTTTTCTGTAGGAAAGAGATTTCCATGATGCAAAGGAGTTATCCTATCCTGCAGAATTGCGTATTATGAACAGTCAGATACTGGACAACAGAGGGAAGCCATATGCCTTGGTAGAACTCAAGACCTTTCTTTGAGGATGTCAAGTGATTGGGGAAAGGCGACAACAAGAAATAATTCCAAAGGCAAAAATAAAGAGCAATAAAGATGTACCTATGATTAAATTGCTAGTTCAGTGGTCAGCCTTTAATGGAGTCAAATATTGCTGGATTATTTTCTTGCTTCACTCATATTTTACTCATTCTGTATCTCAGCCTTGTTTTCACCAACTTCAACAATCATGAAATATTCTGCTATATCATCTACCTTCTAATAAGTGAAATTACCAGAAATGATGATGTGCACTGAAACACAGTAAACATGAAAAATCTATAGCAAAACAGTCCTGTTAATCAGGAGAGAACCTTCAAAACACAATTCTGCAAAAGGCAGGCATATCAGGATGCTTTTTTTTGTGTCACCACATTAGTAGAATGATGAAAATAGAATTAAAGTGAACCTATTATTATGGTCATTGGCAGTCTGAGACAACATGCTCAATAGCTAATCTCACTGGATTAACATGCTATTCAAAATATATTTGCTGGTTTTGTATGAGCTTCTCTTCTCAGCATTATCATAGCACAGTTAATTTTCAGTGGGATTTTGAATCTAATGATGTTCTTTAATAAGGAAGCCTATTAACATTAACACTTGGGAATTAAAAGGGCATCCCAGTCTATGAGCAAATGAATCTTTTTTGCCTTTGGGAACCATTAGAAAACCTGTGTATGCCTTTTCTTGGTGATCATTGTGCCTGTACTACAAGAGATTCACAAAGTTTGGTGTTTCTGCAAACAAGATTTCCCACACCTTATGATGATTTACCTCCTCATTTTTTCTCCTTTGTTTTACTACAAGGAGCTGCTACTTCATCAGCTGTACTGAGACTGTGCCTCTGCTTCAGTGCCTTTAACTTTACAATTTAAACTGGTGGGATTTCAACAACAACAAAAGAAAAAATACTAGATGTGTGAATGGGCGTATATGCTAAAGAACACACATGAATATGATACAAGAGGTTTTAGACAAACTTACCACATAAAACACAATCTGCCTATTTTATTCATTATCATGACCGTTCTGGCAAGATAAGAATATTTAGCTTCTGCATGTTGGAAATCAGAAATGATAATCATTACTTTGTAAAAGGCCTTCTAAATATTTTTCTCATGCCTTCATTCACATTCAGCTCTCTGAGCTTGGGAATGAGCAGCAAAATCCTCACTGAGGACTACTGTGCAGGCACTGTGTATATTGAAAACTAATGCATTTACTGAACTTGTTTTTCAATTAAAAAAACCTCTAAACCCCAATATTTTGTTCATGCTTGTTCAAAAGGAAGTTTAAAGCATGAAGCTATTGAATATATTCCCACCATTCTGTGAAAAAAAGCTGGTACAGGCAGGGTGTTGGGACCTTCTAATCTTCAGCACCTGACGGTTGTGCACTCTGCCACAGCTGCTGTGTGCCAGTCCCTGTGGTCTTGGGAGGAGCTGCAGAAACTCCTGTTAAGGGTGACTGGACAGGCACAATATGCATCCTGCTTGAACACGCTACTCATGTTTTGGTTACACTGCCAAAGAATCACAGAATTTTTAAGGTTGGAGAAGACCTTTAAGATTTCCAATTCCAACCATCAATCAAGCATCACCACCACACTCAGCATTAAACCATGTCCTCAAGTGCCATGTCCACATGGTTTTTTTTTTGAAAACTTCCAGGGATGGTGACTCCACCATTTCCCTGGGCAGCCTACTCCAATGCTTTACAACTCTCTCCATGAAGAAATTTTACTAAACATCCCCTTGCACAACTTGAGGCCATTTCCTCTTGTCTTGTCACTTGTTAGCTGGGAGAACAGGCTGCCCCCCACCTGGCTACAACCTCCTTTCAGGAAGTTGCAGAGAGTGATAAAGTAAGAAATTGAAAAATAATTTCCCAATGGGAAGAAAACTAATGGAACCAGAAGTACAGCTGGAGAAACAAAAGAAGCACCAAGATCTGGGAATAGAACNTTTACAACTCTCTCCATGAAGAAATTTTACTAAACATCCCCTTGCACAACTTGAGGCCATTTCCTCTTGTCTTGTCACTTGTTAGCTGGGAGAACAGGCTGCCCCCCACCTGGCTACAACCTCCTTTCAGGAAGTTGCAGAGAGTGATAAAGTAAGAAATTGAAAAATAATTTCCCAATGGGAAGAAAACTAATGGAACCAGAAGTACAGCTGGAGAAACAAAAGAAGCACCAAGATCTGGGAATAGAACTGGAGAACAGATTGCCTGTAGTCTACTCATCAGAGAGGGATGACTGATTTCTCCAGAGTTTGCTGCCTAGGGTTCTGATTAGTAGTTCTATACCGCATACATCAAGGTCGTTTAGGCTTAAGTCACAGAATCACAGAATATTCTGAGTTGGAAGGAACCCAGAAGGATCATCAAGTCCAACACTTAACTGAAAGACCCACAGAGGGATTGAACACACAATCTTGGTGTTTCAGGCTCAAATGGGGAATGGGCTCACATTTCAGTGTGGGTGAAACCATGGCCAAAGTCCTCAACAATGAAATAGGTGTTAAATTTAAAGACGCAGCTGGATGTGAGGAGGAAAAGTTAAAGATTATGGACTCTGTCAACTTTCTGAAAAATCCCAAACAATATGAGAATCTGGGAGAAAAAATTCCAAAGGAGGCAATTCTGACAGGTCCTCCAGGTACTGGGGAAACATTTCTAGCTAAAGCTACAGCTGGAGAAGCTAATGTACCATTTTATCACAATCAATGGCTCAGAGTTCTTAGAGATATTTGCTGATGTGGGTCCAGCTCAAGTTAGGGACTTATTTGCTCTTGCTCAGAAAAATGCCCTGTGCTTTCTCTTCATTGATGAAATAGATGCAGCAGGAAGGAAGAGAGGAAGGGGCAAATTTGGAGGACAAAGAGAGCACTCAATCAGTTCCTAGTAGAAATAGATGGATTTATTACAACCACAAATGTAGCAATTTTGGAAAGTGCTAACAGGTCAGATATATTTGAGCATCCTCTAATGAGGCCAGAACACTTTGACAGGCAGATTTAAAATGAATTCCCAGATATAAAAGGAAGTGCATCTATTTTCAAAGCTCACCTTAGGCCTCTGAAATTAGACATTATTGTAAGTAAATATAACCTAGCAAGCAAATACACATCACTAACACCTGGCTTTTCTGGTGCTGATACTGTCATGTAAATGCTGGGGTAAGCAATTGTGTTGTCTGCAATTAGAAGTGGAAGAAAATGAGATACAAAGGTTTTAATAATGGTTCAAAATTTCTGGTGAGGGAATACTCTACCATACCCAAAGTAATAACTTCTCATGCTCTAACTGATCCTTTTTCCCTCCTAATAATTTTCTTTGTAGTTAGACTGTACATTTTTGTTTAGATATGGCTAATGTTTTGTTTGTGTGTTTGGGGGTTTAAATGAGGTTTTTTTGTTGTTCTGGGAAGTTATGTGTTGCCCTTCAGCTTTCCAAAATCCCTTCAGTAATTTTGGCTAAGAAAACAGTGGTTACATTTAGGAATAATACAGCTTCCCTTCTTTCCTCGGATTTTTACTAATCAATAGCAATGACTTGTCATAATATCTTCCATAGTCTTTGCATACAACCTCAAAGAATCATAGAGTCACATAATGGTTATGGTTGGAAGGAACCTTAATGGCCATCTGGTTCCAAACCTCCTAACATGGGCAGAAAACCTTCTCTCATTTAAAAACATCATAGATGTTCAGCAGTCCAGAAAGCATTCATGGGTAAAAAACAGCTGAAAAGATTACATAAACAATTCAAGGAATAAACATAAAAAGGGCAGGACACATAGAGAATGAGAGGAAGGTTGGCACAGGAAAAAAAGGGAAAAAGAAAAGTGAGCACTACTGGGGCTGAATATTTAAGGAAGGTCTGGAGGAAAATAATCAGGACGTCAGCACACCAGCCACATTTTTCTGCTTTCCAAAGCTCGAGTTAGAGACAAATCCATGATCTCTAAACTCTTTGTAATATTCTTCCCTGTGGACTGCTGTACCTTGTCTCTGTGAGGACAGTTGTTGTTTGTTTTTTTCCCATAATCCATACCACTTTCTCTCTACCTTATTTAATCTGACAGGTTTTTCTTTTCAGTGATCCAGTTTCGCTTTTCTCTCTCTCCTAGCTTTGTGCTTTGACTCTAATAGCTTCTCTTTTTGGTATGTGGCAGTCAAACACACTTCTGCTCTCTCTAAGAGGCCTTGTGATATTAATTTAAGCTTTACCTTGACAAACACACAAATACAGGCTTAATTTAAGGTTTGGACTTAAGTGAGATAAAACACTTTTAATGACTTCCTTGAAGCAGGACCTCGATTTCATTACTCTAATCTCATGTTCTTTCAAGGTGTGCACATAGTGATTAACATATTTATAAGTTATTAATCATGTTGAAATTTTTATATGCACACAAAAGCAATAGTCCTGTAAAATGTAATGAGTTGAAAATTCCCAGTCTCTGGCAGAATACCTGTTTGAAAATAACTGTGTGCTGTTTCTGTGTGTGTGCATACTCACTGTCTAAAAGCAAACTGTTACATTGCATCAGGCACTTATATTTTATGTTCGCTTCAAAAAGAAACAAAAAGAATCCTGAATTTATTTGTGTAGCAAAATATTTATTGAACCTTTCCTTGCTCTACCACCACCACCCAATGTTTCCATTAAGAAGAGCAAACCATGGAAGATGAAAGATAATTTTAGCAGCTCATATTGTGTGCTACTTCTGCTCTCATTATGTAGTGTATACACATTCCTTAATATGTTTTCAGATGCCTTCTTTCCCGTTTCAAGCCTTTTGCCATCAAAATTCATGCATGAACTCGTGTAAATAAAATAATGTGGGGTACTGCTCCAGAGTCTGAGCATCATTTCATTGGTTTAAACCTAGAATAGCTATTATTTTCAGAATGACTGTATTTATAAGGAAATTTTGGTAACGTGTTTCCTAAGAGGAACAGCTATTTTTATTCTCTTCTGAAATGGAGTTTTTGCTCGTATCTTTAATGGTAAGGTTGAGCCTCTGTACAAGAAGAAAGAATTAGAATTCTAAATTACTAACCATTCAATCAACAAACTTAAATTATAAAATTATAGCGTTCTCTGGATTTGAGTATTAACAGCCTTTCTTTCTCTACTTCAGCCAAACACCTGACTTAAAAGAAACTATCACAGTGCTGTGAATTCAACTCATGTGTAGCATCTTTTCAGGCATGGAATCTGCAGACACTCTCAGGAAAAAGAAAATCACAGGTTTTGCATTTTTTCACTAAACTAGTTTACCTATTTACCATGCCCCATTTCTAAGACAAAATAGATTTCTGAAGCATGTAACACTTTTTTCACTGTACCACATAAAATGCATTTTGCATACAGAGGTCTTAGTTATTAGCTTCTGGTAGGTTAGATTCTAGTCATTAAGCAGAAATTCGTGCTAGGTATTAGTGCAAGTAATGTAAGAAGTTTACTTAATACAGTAAACTCCCTCTCACTTGCCCCAGCTCTGACCCCTCCAAAGATGGAAAAAGCTACTTTAGGATCCTTTTTAAGAACTAGTTCAGTAGTCTCTTGAAGATATATATTATGTGTGGGAGAGAATGATAATTATGGGGTTTTTTTTTAATATTTATTAAGTAGAGAAGATAAACTAATAGCAGTAAATATTTAGAAGACTAACTCTTCTGTTACACATTAACTTGACTAAGGAATGTAATACTGGGAGGTATTTTCTGCAGTTTGTATGCTGTAACTTTCTAAGCTGTTAAAATATTCACAAATTGAAACATACATTCATTTTACCTCTTTTGCATAGTGAATAAACTTATTAATTATATAACACAGCATGCATTAAAAATATTAAAGAACCCAAATTAAAAAAACCCAAATTGAGTCACAAAAATATCTAACTATAAATGTTAGTCTTTTTGTAATCCCATAATAGATCTTTTTGCTATTAGGCTCAAGAGGGGAAGAAAGTGCAAAACAAAACAAAAAAAACCCAAAAACCCACAGTGAACCAAAATTAGGATTCCTCTTATCTGCTCTTTCTCCTAGCTTGTCCTATCTATGCTGAATATTTTAATGAGGAAAAGTATAAAGGTGATTTCTAATATTACATCAATGATTTTTACAGTACCTGGAAGCCAGCATAATACAATTTAGTCAGGCTTTTTATATGATCCATGCATGAAAATTCTTTATATGAGTTTCCACCAATGAAAAGGGAAAAAACCATATATATAAATCAACTCCATGATGTAGAGAAAAAGTGCTACAATCTTAGAAAAAGTTTTGAACCAAACTAATGAAAAAGCTCTTCATAAAATCATAAATGTATGTGAAAAATTCTAAACTATAAACTGCATTTATAAATGTATTGCACATGTGCAGTACATACACAAACCAATATATTTTAAATATAAATCATGTGCATGCAATGTATTCTATTTCCTCCCAATTCTGGAAGTAACAATTAACAAAATGTCAAATCAAACACGGTTCAGTGGAAAAAAACTTCAAAAAACCATAAATGCTTAGGGAAGATTATAAATTTTAATAATTCCACAGATACAATTCCAGCTTTGAAAACATCAATGTCTAAAACAGTGTGAATAATTAAAACACCAGTGGTAGCAGAAATTTCAATGCCAGATATTTCTCTTTGGGGGATATCACTCAGAATAACTCATAAACAGGATAGCAAAATACTTTTAACAGATCTCTTGTGCAATAATACCAATTTTCACTAGTTCCAAATGTATTCTACTGTATGATATGTAGTAATACTAGAATATAACAGATGGTATGGGGCCGAATTCAAGGAAACAATCCACTATTGCATTCTGGCATAGCTATAAAACTCATCAATAGAATCAGATCTGGAGTAGAAAAGAAGTGAGAATTTTTTTACAAACAAAAGATTTCTGCAGTGGAATCATGTACTTAACTTCATATGTTCATTGTACCTCACTTAATGAATAATCTGATAAGCCTACTTTTCCATCATGTTGGGGCAAAAATCTAAAACTTTAAAACTCAGATACTTTTTTACTCTTGGTTAAAAATGTAACAATTATTACATTGGTATTGCACAAAGTGTGGGACTAACACTGCAATTTTGTGCCAATTTTCCAAATTAATTTCTAAACTCAGATCTCATTATAAAATCTTAGCATACTAAACCTAAAGAACAATACACTGGGAAGAAATAGTTGACTTTTACAGTGTTGTTCTGATGGAGGTTAAAAGCACAAAAAAGCCCCAAGCAAGCAAAAAGACTTTTTGGTGCCTTGGTTTTGTCCATGACTCCCAAAACACACTCTCTATGCATTCTTAAATATACCTACATCTGATTTGTTTCATTTTCAGCCAGAAAATCTGGTGTGTTTTCAATGAAAACAATCAAAGATATTTTAATTCCTCTAACTTAATAAACAAACACATGATGATAACATAAAATATTTACTACTAATTCTTAACGTGAAAACAAAATTATTTTAAATACTCATTAATTGTAAATACTACACATTCACTTACAGGAGTTTTTCTTGACTCTATTTCCTAGTTACCTCTCTTCTCTGCTAGTGCTCCAGATCTGACTATTGAAGGATCTATTAGAGAAAATTCTCATGAGCGGAAATTAACAGGAATGTTTTTGAAAACGGAATCTCCGGCTATACTTCTCCCGTTTTTTAAAGCAAAGCACAACAAATAGGATTTTTATTCAGGAAACTTCTGAACTCAGTAGCTTTGGGTCAATATATGCAACATTAGAACTCAGAATATTCCCTCCTCTGCAGCAATAGTAAATAAGCCATACTATATGTATATGTCACTGTGACAAAAACCACCTAGAACAACGGACCTGGTTTGTATGTTTTCCCCATTCCATAACTGAAATAGCTCCATTAGGAATAACAATGCGTTGCCTACAACTTCAAAAAGCAATAAATGAAGAAGAAGCTTTTAATCAAGGTTGTTAACAAAGAAGGCAATTTAGAAAACACATATAGTCTTACAGTTTAGTATTTTGGATTTTTTTTGTTTTGTTGTTTCATGTTGTTTTTGTTTTAATATGAAACGAAATATTAGGAACTTTGCCGTACTGTAAAAAGGGTCTGTGGGGAATTTCAATTTTCACTCAATTTTCCCCTGAAAACTTTTCAAAGCTAGCCACAGACTTCAATGCCCTTCACCTGACATCTGGGATTGCCAGTCAACTAAGGATTACCTTCACTAAGGGTTTATTAATTTCTGTCATTCCTGGTAGTTTCAATTGAATTTTTCAGTATGCTCTTAAGAAATAAAAAACCTCCAAACCTCACCACTCCAAAACCAGCCACACTAAGAACTCCTTTGCGACAGAAACCTTTGTCAAGCTCTGTGAAAAAATAAGTAACAGATAATATCACCTTCTTTCAGAGTCTTAAGAATGTTGTGAACTCTTGCACTAATACTACAAGCATGAAAACTTGGTATTTAGCAACAGATTAGAACAGGCACAAAAAAATGCAATCACTATTGCACACTGATTTCCCTAATGTCTAACACCCTTTATAATTTCACTAACATAAGAAAGTACAACTATGGAAAATTTCATTTTACTTAATTTGGCACTAGGAAGAGGGGAAAAGTGACCTTTGGCAGGAATGGTAGAAACACAAGTATCTGCAGTGATCCTTCTGACAAGAAACACAAGCTAGTAAGTAGGAGAAACTCACTCCAAATACAAATCTTCAAAAATGTGACCTAAGGGCTTGTTTTCACAGATTCCCTTCCTATGCCAGAAAGAAAAACCCTAAAATCCCAAACCCTCATACTGTAAAAAGGTCCCACTTTTTTATGTTTGATGTGGAAATTTTTTATTCTCTAAATACACATGAATTCCATCATTCCAGAAGTATTCACAGAATTATATGGGAAAATAAGGTCAGTGACACAAAACTACCAAAAATTTAAGCAATTCCTTAGAAAAGGAATGTTATTCTGATTTCAACACCCCGCAACTCAGATCAATTCCTCCTGAACAGTCTGTTAAGAAATTGTGGCAAGATATTTTTACCTGGTGAAATGCTCCTCTGTTTTCTATAAATTCCCTCTTGGGTCATTATGAAGAAGAAACGAATGAAGCCTAACAGATTATGGCAGCCTTCTGAAAGATGGGACACAGAGTTATAATTTTTTTTCCCCGATCTCATTTTTTTGCATTTACCATTATTTCCTTTACTCCCTTGGAAAAGCCTGAAATTCTAGATGCAAATAGAAGTTTCTGTTCCACTCAAACACTGGTTTGTTTCAGTGAAAAATAACAAAACCCTCTCAAGTTCCATGCTGTATTTCTTTGGTTTCTCAGACTTACAGTGATCAGCGTGGCCTGATCTGAAGTGTTTTAAAAACTGTGCTGGGTTGCGAAGGTGTTGTGTAAAGTGTTATCTGGTGGTGGTACTTCAAAAATGATTTGAGATCACCACAGAGCTCGTGACAGAGGCCCACAGAATACTATTGATTTGTATTTGGGCCGTTCTTTCTGCTATTTATCTTTTCAACAGAGAGTGACCTGATAGCTTTCGGTTAGGCATGTGCATAGGGAGATGGTTTCCAGATACAGAAGGTTCTTTATCTGGTATTGAGTGATATAAGAAGATTTCAAGTTAAATATTAAGAGTTATAAATGAAGAGACAGTTTTTTAGTGTGGGTTTTAATGTTTGGGAGTTTTCTACCTGTAAGCTTTTATCTGATAAAAGTCTTCTATTACTGTAGATTTAGAATAGCAAATCTGGGTTTTCGCCTAGCTGTGAATGTTTAAAAAATAGAACCACATTTTCATGTGAAATATTCCATTTGAAAAAAAATATCAAATGCTTGAAAAACAAGTGCTGTGTCTGATTGTTTGTTTTCTTAAAGCCAAGTCTAGGAAAGGCACCAAAATGTTGAATCCAGGCTAGAACTGGCAGCCAGGGATAAAGGCAGATTTTGATGCTGTAATATGCAATTGTCCTATGCATACACGCAAGTTAACGAAGTGAAAACTGGTTGTGGTTGTCATTTACTTTTGAAACTCACTCTTTCACCCAAACCTGAATGAGTTTCTTAGAGACACAGAGGTTTAGATTCAGGATTCTCAATAAGACGAATTACATAATGCATACACTTTTCCATGCAATTATAGTCTCACAGCCAAGAAAACCTAACATTAGCTACAAGTATAGAATCACGAATTAAACTGCACCTCTGTCTCTCAAATCTTTCCTCCTAAATACCTTCCCGATCATTCATTTAATTAAGATCTACAGTGAATATTGTGAATATCAAACTCTTAAAGGTCATTGTGACCTATGAAAAACAAGTGCATTTCTCTAGTGGATGAGTAAACACTGATAAAGTTTAGGCCAGCGACAGTGAAATATCCAAGGAAAGCAATGCAATGCAGTCAACAGAGACAGACACTGTCTGCTATGCCCTTATCTGCATTTACTAATGATTAGTTGTTGATCCTGATTTTTTTCCCTTCACCGGCTTCTTTTATAACTCACACTAAATTATACAGGATATGAGGCAGGCTATTCAAGGCACAAGTTTATTATCAGTTTATTCTATCTGATTAGCCAAAACCTTCATTGTAAAACACAGGGGAATTCATTATGCCTCTGCTGGAGTTTAACTCATAGATAAAACACTCAGAATAATCTCTCCAGCCTGAAATTAGACTGCTTTGCTTTCCCTAAACAGCTCACTTTTATTTCCAGGTAAGTAACATTAAGAATAACTTCAGCTACAGATAAAGGTATTATTTTAATTTGTAGAAAGATTTTCTAGGTTCCAAAAAAAAAAAAAAAGAAAAGTTAGGTATATTTACAAATATTTACAAATATTTAAAAATACTTTAGAATAGTAAGAAAACCCCATCTCTCTCCATACCTCCAAAAAGAAAGCCTTTTTAGACTAAGCAAAAAATCATGGAACCATCATCATCCTACTTTTAACTTTTTCATCTCTAAAATCTGTAAACAGGACAGGAGAAGTCAGGAAAGGGTTACACTGACATGATCCACTTTCTAAGAATAGATAGCATGCCTGCGTCCCTACCTCGGGAAAAGTCTGTTCTTAAATGAAACGCTCTGCTACCATTTCTACAGGCATAAAATAGAATTTCTGCACCCACATAGCTTAAAAGATACCTTCATTGATAGTAGCACCCTATCCCAATGAGCAACAACATTGAGTGTTCTTACATAAAACCATTTAAGAAGGCTGAGAAGTTTGCAAGTATATTTATAATATTTTCAAATGCTTACTTAACACTAATGAATTCAAGCTACTGCTGTTAAGCATCATTTTGAAGCTTTATATATTGAATTCAGCATTTATTATGCACAGCCATATAACACTGCAGAAGATAGACATTTTTGATTAGAAACCATAAAAATCTAGATTCTGTCTACTATGAAGTCCTAGTAACTCACATTTCTGAAGCAGCAACAATATGTAGAAAGCAGCAAAATTAATCAGGAGAGTCAGAGTTTTGGGGAAAAAGTGTCTATTATTCCTAATGAACTCTCTTTACCAGTTCAGACTCCAGTGCAACTTCTTGTCTGTGGAGATATAACACATTTTATGATGTAATACTTTCTAGACAATTATGGCTACTCAACTGTTTAAATCAATAAACTACTCCTAAAGAGTCACTTCTTTTCTGTTTCACTAGGCGAAAATAAAATAAATTCCCTTGTATGTTTTAAACATTTTCTTTGATAGGTAAATAATCTCTAATAAAGTAAAACATTTTCCTATTTTGGGCAAATATGGAAATTAAGCCTGAGGAGATAAATTAGATAAAACAATAAAATCCATGTGGGTTTTTTTGGTTTTTTGTTGGGTTTTTTTGTTGCTGTCGTTTTGGGGTGGTTTTTGTTGTTGTTGTTGTTGCTGGGTTTTTTAATTTATCTAGACTTTCTTTAATACTATAAAATATCAAAATACCAGGAGATATAGGAAAGACAACCTATTGCTAGCTAGAATTAGAAATAAATGAAAGGCAAAGTAATTCTAGCCTAGCGTTTAAGTATCAACCAGACACTCAAACAAAAACCATAGCTACAAATATCTAAACCCATCTGTGTGTTTCATATACCTGACTGATGCATGTCTGAGGGATATTTGCTGATTGTCACAGGTTATACATGATTGGTTCCCAGTGCACAAATTGAAGAGTTACTGCTCCTAATAAAATTCGGTTCCCAAACGGAAAAGATGTGCACACACAATAACTGTGGAGTGACCAAAGGTATGCCTTAATTTGGTGTAGTAAAGGCAGCCCTAGAAATTTCCTGATGCTCTAATAAGAGACATTGCACATTTGGAGGGATCACTGCAGTAAATGTCAAATGAAATCTTGCATGCAACATGTTTTAAGGTGAAAGATTACCCTTACAAAATATTGTTGAGGAAACATAAACTACAACAACAAATAACCAAACATATATCTGTACTACTACACTGAAATGGAAATCATGGGTTAATAGACTTTTTTTTTTTTTTTACCAAGAACTATAATGAAAAAATCCTTCATGTCAGTAAACAAACACATACCTTTGTTGACCCCTTAAAATAAGAGGTTAGCTTTGCCATATTTGTCATTAATTTACAAACCAAACAGTTACAGGTGAGCCTCACACAATGCAATCACAAAGAGAAATTCAATAATTCTGTCTTGAATGAGCTTACTTTGCCTGAAATACTTGATTTCTCAGGAGTCATTAAAATTTCCTCCTACATCTCTTGGGGGCTAACTCTGTGTAACACCCTATCCCATTAATATCTATGAATAATATTAGCATACTCCATTAGTATAGTAATATTAATGTACATTCACCAGTTTCACTTTAGGAGTTTCACATTATACAGGTCTCTTTTTCTCAGGCCAGAAATTACCTCCAAGCTATTGAGAATAACTGCTGTTCTCTATCCAATATTGTTGTAAAAGGTCTTTGAGCTCTTTTACAGAAACAAGTGGCTGTTGAATGATAGTCTCCAAGTCACAGGAAAGGGAACATACATCTGCCTAAACCAGTAGCTTAGGAGCCTGCTGAAAGAAGCTTTGGTTGTTGTTTTGAGAGGGAAGTGTAGTAATATATTTAATGGAGGAAAGTACAATTACAGTAGCTTCAAAATACAGCTAGATGAAAGAGGAAGGTTTGTGTGTTCAAATGTACACTGCTTCAGCCAAAGTCAAGTAAAAGGAGTTTAACTACTGAATTTGAGCAATCCAATTATTTCAAATTACACACTTTAAAACAGGTGAGGGCATCCATTTTTTAAAGAAATCTACCTCTACCTTACAGGTAACAGAGAAAAATATCAGTTGTCGCTTCTAGATCAAAGAGGTAAATGGTTGCTCTGGTTCTTTCTTCATTCTAGACTCAAATCTTTGCAATTTAGCACAATTATTTTATGGGTTCTAGATCTTGTGATGGGTTTCTGCTGAAATTTTGGCTCAAGATTTGCATATATGGACGTAACAGTAATAATATTCTCTTACCTCTCTCTGATGTTAGTTGTGACAGATAACAGACGCTAATATCTCATTTTTAAATAATGAGAGTAAATAGTCTTTAATCGTAGATATAAGAAGTTTTAAAAAGAGTTCTCTTGGAATGACTTTGAAAATCTGGAGTGTCTTATAACCCAGAATTAGAAAATCACTGGGAATGGAAATTCTAGTTTGAAATACCCAATGTGTTTCCAAAGTTGTATTACACTAGGGAGAATTCTTTGCCTTTTTTTTTAATGTGGGAAAAATAACAATTTCTTCCTTTCAGTAATGGTCAAGTGCCTCATTGAGAATGTTGTGAAAAGCACCAACAAAACATTATTAATATGTGCACAAGAAAGAAAGTTGATGAAAAAGCGGAAGAGTAACACACAAGTCCAAGGACAGACAAGTCCTTTGCTGTCTCTCACCCTTAAAGCTGCTGCCCTCAGAGCAGTGACCTTGACTTGCAGCTCTCCCACTGCAGGCCATGTCCATTTTACTAGGCTGTGAATAACTGGTGTGGGAAGAAGCCCCATATTAAACTTAAACTTTCTTTCAAGAAAAAAATTCCCTTTAAACTGAGGCACTCACCACCAACAATTTTTATTTCAATTAGCCACATTACTAGGACTTATTATACAAAACGAATCATGATAATCAACATAAACTATGTTCATTGTCTTGTTTCAGGGCAGGGTGACTTAATGGTACCCTATATTTGGATATCCAAGGTCTTTTGAAAAAACAACATAAACTCCATCTTTCATGAGCCACTCAACGACCTAGGGAATCAATATATCACCATGGAAATGATTCAAATCATAAAAATTCTGATTTATGGCCTGCCTTCTCTGAGATCTCTCTCCTCTACAGCGCTGGCCATAGCATGGCTGGAGAGTGTGAGTGGTGGGTGAGGGAAAGAAGCTTGGAGGTGAAAGAGCTCGCCATCCTGAATTTTCTTTGTTTGAAGGATGTAGAACTTTAGTCACAATAAAGTTTAGCTCCCTATATTATGATTCCTCCATACAATTTTATTTTTCTTACCTCTCACTGCTTTAAAAGAGTGGGATGATCAGAAGAGTATATATATATATATGTGTGTGTGTGTGTGTGTGTATATATATATATATACATGCACACATACATATTCATATATATATGAATATGTTTGAGTATATTCTATATATATATACACACATATATATTCACACGTGTATACACACACACTCTCCTATATATGTGAGTATGAAATAGTTGTTACTTGTAAAGACCATTTATCCACAGGCAATTGTAGACATACTGAGCTAGAGGAGGTTGACACTGCATTCAGACAGTGTGTACAGAAAGAAATTAGATAAACAGGGATGCCTCATAATGAAATCTGCTTTGTTGATAAGAGAACAAGCTCTCTGATTGCTGAATTCAGCTTCCTTCCTGTTGTTGCAGAAATGTACTGTGAAGAGATAGCAACGCAACAGTCATTTCAAAATTGAATTTCAAGATGTAGTCATCATGAAACCAGGAATTGATTTGAAAAACCTACAAATGCCTCCTTCACCACCCACTTGGATTTAAACCAGAAACATTTTTAGTACAGAGTTACAGAAGCATGTGTCATTGGGCTTTTATAATTTTGACACTAAATTCTATAAATATGGATTAAAAAACATAAAAAGGAAGCTTATATTTAGGATCATGTTTATATTTTGTGGCTAGGGACTACACCTGGAAAATCACTAGTTTACTTTTTGGAAAACAGATGTTCAAAGGAAATGTTTTTAATGTTGACATCACACAAGCATCTGCCATTTTACAGGTTCATTGAAACCAAAGGAGGAAAAAATAAACAAACAAATGAGGTAAATCTTTTGCCACTTTCAGCACCAAAATAAGAGAAAATCCACCAAAAGCGTCTTGCAGCTCTCTAGGATGTGTGGTTGCTTAAACTACGGTATAATAGAAGTATATAAATTTATAGGATCTGTAGCATTATTTGCAAATATTTGCATAATTTCTTGTTTAACATGTTAATATGTACTTGGAATAAAAGCTTTGTAATAATTTTGAATCAATGTGGTATGGCATGCCACATTTTCTAAATATCACCCTATACAAGCATTATTCTTCATGAGAGAGTGGAAGAAATTGGTCTAAATAAAGTTTACTCTACAGTTGAAGCAAATGTACATAAGCAAGAACCAAAGAACAAATCACTTCCTTTCCTGCAGCATTTGTTTAAAGAACTTGACCTCATATCTCCTGATATGTCAAAGAAATCTGTAGACATAACCAGCGGAGATATGAAAGTATGCTAACACATGAAAAAATTGACAAATGAATAGTAAGTAAGGAGAGAGGGAGGAGGGAAAGAATGAAAGAGGGAGTAATTTAGAAATCAGCTACAGCTACCCAAAAGCAGAATTACATACACACTGAATCTTTAGGGGAATTTTTGAGTTTGTTAAATTGACAAAGTCATTCTTAAAGAAGGTAGCATTTATTCACAAATGAATGATATTTTTTTGCCTTCTGCTGCCACACTGAATCTCCTCATATCAAAAATTTCGCTTTTATCTTCTCTTAATAAGAAAACTATCAACAAGATTAAGATTATATTTCAATATTTTTGGCTATACTTGGACGTTCTGAGACTCTTTTTGCCTCTATACATCCAGATTTCCAATGCAGTAACATTGAGCATTAGTAGTAGTCTCACACTCTAATTATTTTTTTAGAATCATCAAAAAGGCAGAACACATTTTTGTTTCTTTAGATCTCTTGGAAGCCTTTGATATACAAGATGTCTGAGGATACAGACGCGAGAGACAAAGCTCAATTTACTGCATTCTTATCTTTCCTCTGAGTGAAACGAAGACTAGGATTATGCATCATGTGTTCCTGGTCTTGGTCACATAAAAAAACTGAAGTGTTTTACTTTGCTCCTATTCTGAGGAGCATGTAAAAGCACAGACACAAATATTTGAGATACAGTGGAAAATTGACGTCTTAAGAACACATCTGAGGAAGTGTAGCCTTTTTTTCTATACAGTTGCTGATAGTATAATCACTCATGTTGGTAAGACTAGATTCATTCTCTGCTTCCCCTACACAGACTCCCTATACACATATGTAGACAGAGTTATTTTTTTCCATAAAAAGAGTGATTGAATACCTGAAGTCCCTTCAGTCTTTCAGAACTCAAAACATTAAAACTGGGAATCAACTTTTATATTTTCTCTTTCTTTCAGATAAAAAGCCCTAGCAAATGGGAAGAACAGCTGGAAAAGTGCTTGTTCACTAACTGAAGGTGATATAAAATCTACGTTTATGTTACGAGCATCGTTAGACCACCATACACGGCTTCAAGCTACTGTTGAGAAATATGGTTCCTCTACTCCAGGAATGATTTATTGCATTACACATGCCACTTTGAGCTGTCTCTATCTACCTGCACAAACTATTCAATCACTTTCTGCTTCAGCTTTCTTCTCATTCAATTATTAGAAACAATTCCGACAGTTTCTCACACCAAGAGATACCTAAATATTCTTCCGCTAAATTTTGGTTTGAAGAACATACGCAATCACAAAAGGGCTGAAGTGACCTTCCAAAGCATGTATGTTTTTGTATGTCATATTAATTACCATGTATCCTGCTGTGTAAAGCTGAGCATTCCGGAATTTTTGCTCATTGTAGTATAACAACTCTTTTGAAATAACAAACTCTCGATATAAGCATACTCTAGTGTAAGCACAGTCCACAGGATTTAACAGTCCATCACATCTGACTGAATTGATCCCCATCCCATAGTGATTTCCGAGCTATGAACCTGTGCTGTCTTACAGACAGAACTCTCTACATGTATAAATATTTTATTATATATAATCAGACAGTATTTGTGTCTAGCTGCAGTAGTTGTCCTCTCAGCTAGGCTCCTCTCTAATCTGACTGCCAGGTTCCACACATCTTTTCCACTGAAAACAATACTAATCTTTGTCATGCCCTTGTTTGTCTTTACTCCATCCTTTACACTTCACTTTCAACCCTCTTGGCTTAAGGCAAGTCTCATGGAGAACATTACTTGTTTAATCATTCTTGGCTAAAAAACAGATGATAGTAAATAATTTTTTCTTTCATCTGGAAGATAAAATCTATCGTTCGTACTTTAAAATGGATTATATCAAGAGACAAAAAAAAAAAAAAGCAAATTTCAAATAAAAAATTGTCGTACTCAATAAATAACTGCCTGAAAAAAACCCAAGACATCCTCACTGAATTAAAGATATACAAAGTTGCCATAGGACAACTACTTAATTATTATGACTTAACCAATTATGCAGCTAGTTGTAGTGACCATGTTTCTGATTTATTTTTTAGGAGTGTCACGCCATAAAATATCTTGTGGGTGGGATTTTTTCCTGAGTTATTTCTCCTGAAAGAAATTCTTTTCCGAACAGGTCTGTTTAAGCCTACTGCCATTTCACAAGATCTGTCATAATTGCATAACTCAAGCAATTAAATAAATGCCAACAAACCAATCAATTAATGCCAGTGTATACAGGATAACAGCAGATTGATTTGTATCAGTACAATTTATGCCTCAGTCCCAAATTTTCATTACCATGAGATAAATGAGTGGGAGCCTAGTGCATGTTAGACAGTAAAAGTGCAACTGTTATTCAGCAGGGACATTAAGAACATTAATGAACAAACATAACAGTCTGAAAATGAAACACTTAAGAATGCAGAACAGTTCTCTGTAAAAATAAAACCAGGAAACCGTAACTGTTTAAAATAAAGGCATTCCCAAAAGATTCATGCAATGAAACTGAAAGCAGAAACTCTTCAAATAGAGTTTTTAATTTAGAGTAGAACTGAGTCCTGCACGAAGAAACTAGCAAGAGCATATTGTTAATTGAAGACAAAGCTGTGAATTAGTCTCAAAATAAACATTTGATGCTGTCAAATTCCATGGAATATACATTAAATTAGTCTAGTTGTAGATAAGAGAGATGCTGCATTCATCTTCTCACAGCTGGAAAAGTTTCTCATAATGGAAGCACTTTCTGAACCAAATTAGTTTCATCAGCAGTAGTCACCCGTTGTTTGGTTACTTCTGTTCCCAACATTTCCTTCAATGCTAGCAAGTTTGCTGGGCGTTGTGTCCACTACAGAAGATTTAAAGGTGGCTGTGTCTGCCTACACTCTGAGGCCATACTGTGACTGCCGTGTGTAGCAGACATTCATTACTTTTAAGTGCTAAGCCAGACGGCAGACAGTGGATGCCTGACTGATATTTTTTAGCACTCTATGCCATGTATGACCATCTGAAGGATTCTCACATTAAGGAATAATCACAACAATTTCTGAAAGTGTTTAAAATAGCGAAAAGCTTTATAGCTGAAGCGCTGCAGTGCTAAAGGTCTAGAATAAACCTTTTTCTTCACGACAACCTGTGGAGAAAATTTGTTTGCACACTGCCTTTTCGGTAAAAAAAAGTACACTCTTTTGGATGCTTTAATAGTCACTGCGCTTATTCAGAATTTATGCTACATGTAATATCCCAGGCTCAACTGGAAGAATAATGCTAAAGCTAATGGTTTTTCTCAGAAGTAAAAATGAGGGCTATGTTTCCCATGGAACACCTTAATATAAAATGAATTATTACTTTACTTAAAAGAAGAAAAAAGTGATTCTGTAACACAGCTTGAGCCGTTAAATAAACATTTCATGGAGTTCCTAGTGCTTTCCTTGATTCTCGCCTTATTTTTTTAAAACTTCATCCTCTTTTTTTTTAACTTTTATAAAGCTCAAACATAATCTGACAAAAATAAATTGATAGAGGTCTAAGATTAATAGTAGTTAAAGAGGTACATGGGCAATTTGCTTTCTGTAATTAGCCTTGTTGTTAACTAGAAACACTTAAAACAATTGAAAAAAAAAAAAAAAGGCAAATTTTAGAGTGATACCTGATGAAGGCTACCACAAGAGGGAGAAGAGATGGAAAATGATTCTTTTCACCAGTTGCTCCTTCACACCATTTTTTAATTGATTCTTTCCACCAGTTGCTCCTTCATGCCATTTTTATACTGGCAGAAGAATCTTGGCCTAGTAGTACTGCCAGTCTAACAGATGGCTAAAAGTGCTGCCAGTCAGGAGAAATCAAAATGTGCATCAATTTTGAGGATTGGGATTATATTCTTATCCAGGGGCTATCAAAGCAAAAGCCTGAGCCAGATTTTCTTCTCAACTACAAAGGTGTAAAGGTATACAAATGAAAAACTCAATTTCTTTTTTCAGTCATAATATGAGAGGATGAAAAATTTTGGTCTTTAATAAATGACCATCAGAAATAAACCCAGTTTTAGATCTATTTAGATCTGAACCTTCAGAGGTTACTTCTCAAGTCTGATCTTGACTTCTATGAGTAGATCTACATTGGCATTTAACTTAGAGCCTGATGCTCTATTCAGGATCAAAACTCCTAGGTTTTCCACACAGCCTATACAGTGCCTCACTTTTCTCCTCAGGTCTTAATCCTGTTAGGAAAATAGAAGGAAATTAAATGGATTGACAATAACACAAGCTGTTTCCTACAAGCAATCTGGGTGCAACTCACTTAATAGTCACTTTGAGTACAGTTAATGAAAGATGAAAAGTCACTACAAACACAAAGTTTGGGTTTTATTTATCTGCTCCAACCATTTCTGGTGTTGGTCTAGTACACTATATTTAATGTATATTATACCAGTAAGATCAGGTTTGGATTTCTTACTTTCTTTTCCTTTAAAGCCTCTACAAGAGTAACCGTCTTAAAGCACCATCTTTTATTTGATATTATAGTACCTAAAAATCATCTGTCTCCCTTGATCTAGTATCTCATTGGTGAGACAGCTTGGTGAGACCGCCTTTTCTCCAGCCATGAAACTGAACAAATACAATTTTCTGAATTTGTTTTTTCTGGTTCCTGCTAGTTTGATGTGCTTTGCTTTCTCTGAAAACAGTGGAGTTATTGATGCTACTTAGACATTTTATCTTAATGGCTTTTAGGTCCTAGCACTCATTGGAGAACACACACACGTTTTGCTGTCAGCTGTGAAAACTGAGACGGATTTATTTTTATTTCTACAGTACAGAATTCACATTGTTAGAGATAAACCTGAAAACAAACCAATGAACAAAAAGCCCTAAACTCCCCACATTTTAAGATACTTTACACATTTTTTGCATAGACCACTTAGAAAATTATGTATAGATGAGATTAGAATTGCTACATGAGACTCAATTAATCATATAAAACAGGGGCAATATATAGATCATGATCTCAGGACTTGTTTACCTTCTCAAATCTATGGACAAGAGCAATTTTTCATCTGAAGCAGTTCCAAACACCTTATTTTTGTAGTAATATTAGACCTAATGCTTTATCCGTATCTTTAAATGTCAGGAAAAAGAAAAGAATCTAGTAAAATTACTTTCAAATAGAAGTTGTTCGAAATACATAATTTGCTTTCTTTTTATTTTAAAATGTGTACAACTATTCCCATATAGCTTTAAAATTTCCTGTGATATTATTACTGAAACTTTGCATTATCTTCTAATTAAAACAAAGAAAACCAGGGGGAAAAATCTGGTGTAAGCAGATGTGAGTTATATCTAGGAAAACTGAGCTAGAGGTCAGATCAAACAACTTAGACACCTGTAAGCAATGTTAGAGAAAGAAAAGAATTTGAAAGAAAACCATAACCTATATTTATAGCCTGGACATGACCATACATCTGCCTCCAGCCTGAGCCCAGGTGATTGCTGTCACCCTTACACCAAGAGCTATTGCTCCTGGTGGTTTTGCTAGCTATGGGTCTCATACTAAGTCAAAACGATTTAACTAAGCAAAGACCTGACGCTTGCTTTGTTTAAGCTAGTATTTTCTAGTTTATCAAAGTAAATTAGGAATTCCTTTTGTAGAGGGTAGAAAGCTGGTTAAAGTATGTCACGTTCTTTGATCTTTGTAATGGTTTTGATCAGCACATAACCTGTACAAAGGGTACTGTTTTTTGTATGTTAATACAGCTCTTTGTACTTTGTACTTACAGTTTCTTCATTTACATTTAGCAAAGCAACTTGGACTAATGCCTTAGTGTTATTTACTTACGGCTGTACTTTCCCAAAACAAATAGAAGCAGTTAATATAGGTTATGTTATTTCATGACATTTTACCACCCACTATGTACAGTATCAATTAAAATGTCTGACACTTTACAATTCTGAGTTACCTGCATTTACTCGGGCTCCTGAACTGAGTCACAGTACCTGAAAATGTTGGTTCCAACATCAAAATTTCAAAGTAAAACCTAACTCTGCCAGTGTGACTCATTACCCTTTTCTATTGCCTTCGGTGCTCTTAAAGATGTTAGCTGCTACACTGAGGGAGAGCATCTGAGAAAAGATGTACCTCTGTTACCACCTAAAGGGTGATAACATTTGCCTACAACTCTGACAGAAGAGGCATGTTGACTCTTCTTGCAGTAGGGAAGCTACTAAATTTTAGTTAAAGAACTTTAAAGTTAAAGAACTAAGCCTGCAGGAAATTTTAATCCTAAATTTTGATCTTAAATTTATGTTGAAAAATATACATAAAGCACATTTCTAAGTTCAAAGAATTAAAATAAAAATCATAATGAAGTATTTTACTTACTTTTCTCACTGTTTTTGATGGTAATTTCAAGGTAATATTTACAATGAGGGACAAAAAATTAAATTTAATTATCACCTTAATATTAACTTATTGCTTCACGAATATTAATGGAACTTTCCCCACCAATTTAGAGAAAAACTGTCTCATTATGATAGCATATTGACAGTCTTTCAATTTTAAATTTAAATCAGCGTTTTATACACACACTGTTATTTGTTTATATGAACACAGTGATAAAAATACTGCTTTAATTTTAGTAGGTAATGTATGTAGACATGTAACCAATATTCTCTTTTTCATCTATATTTCATGTGTTAAGCTTGAGAAATTGTTGAAAATTGGATAGTGGTCTCACTTTTCATATTGTTTCTAATTATCAAAGATAACTTTATATATGTTTAAACTATGAAAGAAACGCTTTTTTCCCCAGTTCACTATTGATATAAAGGGAATCAGGCAGTCAAATAACTACATAGGATGTCTTCAAATATAACCTCTGGACTGTAGAAACAATGAAATATAAATGCACTTATGTTTAATTAACATTATTATACTATTGTTATTCTGAAGTATGGAATATATCAGGATATGGTAATTGCTGTGCTTGTCTTACCATGAAATTCCTGACAAAGCAGAAGTACATCTATGACTCCACCAGAGATTTTAACTTAATTAACTGTGTGGTGAAGGGGATACCATGCACTTTTGCTTGAATTTCCAGTGAAGTTTCCACCACTTCTCCTCTCTCCACCCCCTGCCTCCCACCCCCGCATCTTAAAAAGAATTTCAGACTCATGAACTATATTTTTTCATCAGTGCTCTATTGGACCACTCTTTGCGATTTAAATTCAGAATCAAAACACATAAGTCTGGCCAGGATATTTGGTCTACCCTGTGTTCAATACCAAGCATACTCACTGACTCTTTTAATGGGGAATGGCAAAGCAAAAGCCAGCTCAAAACTGTGTTACCTGATCATGCCATTTATTCAAATCAAAGATAATGATGGATTAATAAAAATCAAAACTATGTCTCTTGCTTTCGACCACCCCTACTTCTTATTCACTGCCTAAAATAGAAGTAGACAAGTTATGACCCCATTAATGTTGTCAATACCAAACACCTCTTTTCACTCATGGGTTTTTACCTATAAATTATATCTTATACCTAAAAATTATAGGTATAATAACCTTATAATTATATTTTAAATTATATTTTTACCTATAAATTAAATTTACCATTCCTCTCATGGTATTTTAATTCATATGCCCAAAACTACAAACTATTTTGCAAGATGCATGTTTATTCTATTTTGTTGTAGTCTTCACAGAAGATACACATGTAGACAAAGTTTGCAATGGAATCAGTTTATGAAGTGACATTTCTGAAGACTTTGCAGACGTAGGTTTTTTTTAATTTGGATTTTTCTTTAGGTTCACAAGCTTCCAAAAACCAAACATGCAAAACAAAAAATTGAATGAAAGAATATGGATATTAAAAAAATATCTGAAAACTATTTCAAGCTGTCACCACAATTTTAAGTATATTTATAACTCATATGCTGTGTGATGATCGCATACAACAACCTATTCACAACAGTTGCCGCCTTCTATATCTACCTATATACTTTATTTGTAGGGGTGTTCAGAAGAAAAGGAGCTTAGAAAAGTGGATAAGAGGACATATTTAACCATGTTATCTTCTTAACAAGTGTTCAGATTGAAAGTGAACATACCCCGGAAATTAAAGATTTCAATAACTGCTGCAGATTTTCCCTGCTTTGTTAATGCAATATCAATGAATGACAGTTCATTCCAATTCTGATCTATATTACCAATTAAATCCTTATTTTGAAGAGTCTGAAAAATCAATTAATTGTAAAAATTAATATGAAACATGGTCCACATTGCAGGCTCAATTATATATTGCTTTAAGGCCAATAAATAAGTAACCTTTGAATTTCTACTGCTCATACCTGACCTATCCCTAAAATGCACAATACATTTCCAGTTTGGAAAAGAACAGAAGACAGTCCTTTTTAAGTGGATGCACTGGTCCGTTAAACATTATGATTGATTTGCTCTCCTGCCCAAGAAAAAGAAAACTTTCCTCTCACGCAAACAAACACTTTATGAAATCTGTGTTAATGTTCACCACTGTATTTCTAAGGATTCCAGAACATTGGGCCTCACAAAACTTTCCTCAGAGGAATGAGGAACAGCACAAAAACAAGGACAACAAAGGTAATTACTTCTATTTTTCCCCAATCCTGTCTTTTAGTGAATGTAATTCAAAAGACATTTTTTTCAGCCATAGGACAGAAATAAAGGCTGTTGCTGCATTGCATGATGAAACGCCATGCATCTAAGCAGATATGACAGATTATCCCTAACAGCAGGCTGGTAGCACAGCTGTACTCCACTCCTTCTGGTTGCTTCTGCGACAACACAAATATTCCTGCACACCATAACACATTATGGGCATGCCAAATGTCCTCTCTGTATAATACACACTGCAAATGCTTTCACTTTTAAAACCAAGATAAATCTAAAGCTCCATCCAGTCACTTGCTAATAATATTAACTGAAAGTACCCCAACTAAAGCAAATGTTGTTAACTGAACTGAAATTATTTTTCAATTATGTTTTTCCTGACAGTTACCTAACATGATTTGGCTGAAAGCAGCATGTGTATTTTGACCTAAAGTATTTATTACGTATGAGCAAGATGACATATTAGACAATATAAAACAAAATAAAAAAGGAACCTCTAAAACCTCCTTAAATGCTCTGGCTCCCAGACAGTGGGATATTCTATTTTCTTTTGAATGACAAGAAAAAAACCTCACCAAAATCTTCTAATATGGAGGTGTGGAGAAGCACCCAAATGAAAGCTATGTTGATTGCTTGATGTACTTATTTTTCAGTGTAGAGTCTATATTATCTGTAGTGATGTGACATGAATCATCCTCAATTTTTGTAGGGAGGAATAATCCCATGCACCAGTACGTGCTGGCTTCCAAGAGAGGTTGAAAGTTGCTCTGTCTCCATCTGTAGGTATAATCAACACCCAGCTGGACATTATCCTGGACAACCAGCTTTAGCTGATCCTGTTTGATCAGGGTGGCTGGAACAGATGATCTCAAGAGGTCCTTTCTAACCCAAATTTGTGATGTCAGATGATGTCAGCATGTCAGAATAGCTCACTGCGTGCAGAATGTAACATTTAATTTACTTAGTTGTGTCTTAATAGGTTTATGTGCATTGACTGACATTTGTAGAATAAACCCAACACCTGAACGTTATTTTTTGACACTGTTGTCTTTACTATGCATTTAAATGAAACCACAGAATTTTCTCAGTTTAAGTTTGTGCAAGGGAAAAATGGCTCAAGCAAAGCTAAATGACAGAAAGGTTTTTCTTTTACAGTGCTTACCAACTCTCAGTGGGCAGAGGAAAAGCTCTCGGAGTGTCAAAAGTTTGCAGTTCACTTGTTTCCTACTAATTGACACTATGCCACAAGAATCCAACTTGCAGTGTTGAATAATTAAAAATTAGTTGCCTGCTATTTAAAGCTCCCAGTGGGGAAACACACAGACATGTCTGTACAATGTACTAAGAAAGGTCAAGCCTTTGGGCTGCATTCAGTGTTTGGATTGTTTTTCAGTGGCTTAAAACACAAAGAACCCTTAATAGAATTAAACTTGTAATTGACATAAAGGAGGGTAATTGGGGCTTCAGAACAGACATCATAATTTTCCCCTTCTTACAAGTGAAATAAGGGTGAGCAGAGAACTAAAGTCTGAAGCAGAAATAAGTCAATTTGTCTTCCTTTCCACAGGAAGACATTTTGGAAAGTATAGAGATGACACTGAGAAATCATTCCTAATGCTCAACTTGCCACTCTTTCTAAATGTCACAAAGCATATGATATCTAAAAGCAGTTTTGATTTATTGATTAGGAACTTAAGGTCATGTTATCTCATGGGCTTGTGCAGAAAGAAGGAGTTAGAAATACCATTATATACAGCAGCTATTTGTCACAGAAGAAGGTTACCTCTTTTACCATAATCTAAAGGAAAAATGTATCATTTGAATTTCCAAATCAGTCTGTGAAAATGATTGAAGGCTGGATGCCTAGCTCCAGAAATATTCCTTTGAAACCTTCTCAAAGAATGTTAATTCAGATTATTTGAAACCTGCTCTCAGATATTTTAAGCATGTTAATTTGAATATATATATATGCAGATTAGTCCCATTCAGGAGTGGGCAGGTGGTCAAGAGATTACTGAAATACATAAAATCTGTGGGAATTGATATTATACAAATTTGGTAGCATTTTGTTCCAAACAGTTTCTTAAAAGCAGCTATTTAGAATCACAGAATATCCTGAGGTGGAAGGCACCCACAAGGATCATAAAAATCATGTGTCTCCTTATTTTACATGTGTGGAAAAATTGAAAGAATTGTGATCTTTACAGTAAATCAAGAACTTAACTTCTAAGAAAGCTAACTTGAAAAAAAAATTGGTTTTCATTTTTGCTATGTGCCTGTTACTTCCTCAAAACCATAAATTCTCAAAACAAGTTTTTTGAATATATACTTTTCTCACAGAAGTAGCTATACTTTAAGCCCAGAAGGATACATTTCATGTCTTTTTCCATTTTATATCAGGTGTTTCATACAACAGATTTTTCTTTGTTTTGAAGCAGCTTTTAGGAGTCTCAATTCATTTCCTTCTGGATTTTAAAACTTCGGTATCCATTTCTATCTTTTGACCTGAACTGATCTTGATGTTAGAAGACAAAAAAAGCAGATGAGAACAGATTGTGTATGAATAGTTTTCCTCCAAATCATGAAAGCAGGTTATGAATTAATTATCTTTGCAGCTGAGCAGCAAGTGACTATAACAGTGTATTTTGACATAATGCAATAATATAATAGGAAAAGGTTGAAATGTTTTTTCCTCAGAAAGCCAAAATCTAAGTGGGATATATAACGTGTAAGTTATGTGACAAATTGTGTCATCAGAAGTAGGGCCAGATTCAGGAGTCATATGCAAGCCACATATATAAATGAGTATAAACAGAGAGACATTTCTTGGATGGGAATACATCCACTATTAGGATGACTACAGTTCAGAGTCTACATATGTACTAGATGTCTAATTCCTATTACTGCCATAAAAACCAAACACCAGTAAGGATTAGGTGCCAGACTTTAGTTCCAGCCAAAAAATGAGATTCCCATCCATTTCCATGTGCCCTGTTGAGGGGCTCTCCCAAACCATTACAGTGCCCCAGTGGGTCACTGCATGAATGCAAAGAAACACAGGACATTCATGGTTTCAGAGAATGAAACCCATTGCTGTCTTCAAGGTTCTTCTTCAAATTGTACTGCTAATCCTACATAATATCTAGGGTAGGTCTGTGTATTTAGAAAAGCTCAACATTGGCTCACACTTGGTCCATCAGAAATCAGTGGAAAAGCCTTCCTCTGACCAAAGGAGATGCAGAGATTTTTACCAGAATAAACCCTGTGTATAATTACAGGGATAGGCCTGTGACAGTATGGTTGAATTCAGCATAAATCAACACCTGCTAGCTGCCAAGTCTCTTAGTTTGTCCATCTGTGTTGTATGGCTAGATAAATATCCTAAGTCACTCTCAATATTTTAGGCTGGCACAATGATTTATGACAACGAAGATTAAGGGCCAGCGGGTGGGGGAAGATATAGAAAAAGATGTGCATTGTCTTGGTGTAGATCTCTTGTTGAACTTGAGACATAAGTACAAAAATAAATGTATTACCCTTTCCTTATCTTATAACAATTTTGTTTTTCTTTTAATGCTAAGATTTTGAATTGTGCTTGAAGACATTGGATCTACTTGGTTTATACTTTGTCAGAAACTCTCAGAGAGTGTCTGTAATTTTGAAGAGACTGTTATACTGTTGTTCTTCAACTAGAAGCTTTACATATTTCTGGAATTCCTCTCCTTCAGAGAGAGGCCAGTGAAGGGATGATGTGTGAAACCATTGGTACCTGTTATAAGAGTTAATATACTGAAATACCTCTATTTTTAGCACAGATTTATTTTCTTGTATGAACAAACTCTAATGCAATTTACTAGGAATCAGTAATTCTAATCTAAGTTTCTCTCTGCCTTCAGATTTACTGGCTAAAAGGGGACTTCATGGAAAGTAAAAGAAATTCAACACCATCTATGAGCCTAGAGGAAATGCCAGAATATCACCAGTATCTTTATATTCTTTCCTTGCATTTAGTTTGTGCCTGAGCTTCTAGTAACTTCCTCGTGGGTGGAATTGGTCAATGGACACAAACTAAAAAACATGAAATTCTATCTGAATATGAGAAAAAAATATTTTTACTATGAGGATGGTCAAAGACAAAAACAGGTTTGCCCAGAGAAGTTGTGAATTCTCCACTTTTGGAGATATTCGAAGACTGACTGGACATGTCCAAGACAATCTCATCCTCTGGCCCTGCCTGAGAGGTGGAAGACATGGGGCGAACCAGGTGACTTCAAGAAGTCCCTTCCAAACCTCAAAAATTCTGTAATTCTGTGAATTTCAGTTGTGTTAGTATGAGGGATTTAAAATCCTCAGAATACATGCTTGTTCATGTTTGAATAAAGACAATTGTACATTTTTCCATGGCACATAATGTTTGAGTTTCAGTACAGAAACTCAGAGGTTAAGTAGATCTCACATTAAATGAGAGAGAAAAATTTGAAGTGCTAAAAAAACCCAACCCACAAAAAAACTTAACAAAGAATATAACAACGAGGAACTCTGAACTCCTATGAACTTGCTTCCTTTGCAATCTTGGCTTCACATCACTTCTGTAAAAAAGCCAAAACTTAGGAGATGCAATTTTAGGTTTGTTGATTTGGGTGAGTGGCATTTGAGTTTCCACTGTAGATAGCAGTCTTTTTAAAAGCATAAGAAATACTTTCTGTGTGTGTGGCTATGACCTAAAGAGGAAGTGTCTCTTCTAAATCAACCCATGCCAGGTTACTAGTCTTGCATTCTATTCAATTCTTGGCAATTAATTTTTCTAATGACAAAAATTTTGGTTTTCTTCTATAGAGACATCCTGACTTTCTAAATAATAAGTGAAATACCAGAACTCATTTAGGTCTCCTGAAAAAATTTTAATGATTTTTATAAAATAAAGAAGCTGCATTCTAACTGCTTAGAACTAACCATATTTTTGGGAGACAGAACTGGTCTAGCCAAGTTTCTCCTTTACCCACATAGGCGTAGGAAGTGGACTGTGAACGTTGGGATCCTACCTACTTTTCTGTATTTAAGGTCACAACAAATTATTTTAAGAATAGGGGTTGTTCAAGCTTTTCTATCCAACATGGCCTGTTACACAGCATACTAATAGAAAAAAAAAACCAAAACTTTTTCCTATGTGAAGGGAGCGATTCACCACTGTGATGGACTCCATGTATATTTTTAATAAGAATTGGTTAAATTAACACATTCTGTGCTACTTTCAAACCTACACATAATTTTTTTTTTAAAACAACCTTAACACTTCATTACAAAAAATATAGAGAAAATGCAATAATGAACCAGGAATCATCAGCTAAACGAACATTTAAAAATCAGTTGAGAATATTTGTAATTGATAGATATTTAACACTGTGGACCAAAATTTTACCTTACATGTACAAAAGCATCAAATTCAGAAATGTCATGGAGGTTTCACAGAATCTGTCTAACAACACAGGGGCCAAGTGAAATGAATAATACCTGCAATTAATATTTTTCCATATAAGCTGAGCAAGTATTACAGAAGCTGTTGAAGGTGAAATATTAAAAGACTAGATTTACAGCTGCATATCAGGAAACACAGAGGATGTACTTCCAGAAGTACAGTTTTTTCTTCAAATTTTGCCTTAAAGCTGTGATTTGACAGAATAATGCTAAATAATAGAGCAAGAGAAGAGAAGTATGGATGGCAGTAAATAGGGAGCAGTGTAATGAGGAGTCAGCTCTAAGAAGAGCAAAAACCCTGGAAAGTAAAAGGAATTGATGATAACTCATATATGATATAAAATTGGAAGACAAATAACACTTTCTCTATCAGTACACTACACATGAATAATATATACATACTTTAGACCTAATCCCATCTTCTATATATCATCCAGCTAAAGTAATAAGTAAAAATGCCAAGAACAAAAGAGGAATGATTGTTCAACATACTGCTGCATATAGTAGCTTTTTTTTAAAAAAAAAGAAAAGAAGAAAAATATTATTTCATCTGAAAAGATGAAAATTAGAAAAAAATACAGGTTTTTTTAATCATCATATAGAGACAGAAATCTGCTGGGCAACATTATAAAGGGTGCACCTGAGACTTCAGGAAATGCATCAGAACCTAGGTAAGTAAAAATTTGGTAGTAATTACTCCAGTTGAAGATCATGAATAAGACGGTAGTAGTTAAGGCCCAGAGAAACAAACAGATGGAAAGAAAAAAACCAACATATTAGGCACCTAGGAGTCAGCTCAAAAAAAAATGACTGAAGGAAGATGAGATGTGACAGATATAGATGTGGGTAAAAGAAACAATACCATTGAGAGAGATGTGTAAGTAATCCCAATGTGAAACTTAAATTGTACTTGAAAACTGAATTAAAATTATAAAAGGGGTGTAGAAAAGCACTTTCTCTGAGATGCCATTTAAATAACTAAAAAGAAAGCAATAGAAGTTGTATTAAAAATAAGAAGATGAGTAATTTCTGTTTCAAGGAGTAATGGAAAATGGGAGTACGAACATTTTTATTCACCTCTGTAGGCTCTTAGGTTTGACCTGTAAATCAATAGATGGTAGTCTGATTCATCACTAGAAACCAGAGCTAATCAAACATTTTCCACATTTCCTTCAGAGGAACCAGGGGCATTCTTACTCCTGCAGGTAAGAATGAAGATCTATCAGGCTAGAGAGAAAACACAGAAATGAATGTGGTTTCAGGCTTTCAGTTAAGGCACCTCCATCCTAAGTAAGTGAAAGATACATGTTGTGGTCCCTGCCACAAGCAATGTTTGACCTTTGAAACAAATTACTTTCTACTGGATGAACAAGAGATCATAGAGAAGCAATTTAATGGTTGAAGCTATTCTACCCTGAAAGCTGCACTGTGTAAAGTTTCCCTAGACTTTTTTTCTACATTGGACTTCGAAGGTCTATGAGAGAAAAGTTAAATAAGACAGTGTAATGGTTTATCAACATCCAGCAACTAATATCCACGCAGTGGACCCTCCCCCTTCTCTCCTCTGCACCTCTGGGATGGGGAGCAGAATCAGAAAAAGGCAAAATTCATGTGTTGCGGTAAGAACAGTTTAACAATTGGAATAAGATAAAATCATGATGATGAGAGCAGGGAATGGGAGGAGGAAGGGATAACACACCACAACAGTGCAACTGCTCACCACCATTGACCAGTGCTCATCCCATCCCCAAGCAACAATTGGCTGCTCCTGGACAGCTCCCCCAGTTTATACACTGAGCACGATGCCCTTGGTGTGGAATATCCCTTTGGGGAGTGCGAGTCAGCTGTCCCAGCTATGCTCCCTCACAGCTTCTTGTGCACCTCCTCACTGGCAGAGCATGAGACAGTGAAAAGTCCTCAAGCTAAGAACTACTGAGCAACAGCTAGAATATCAGTATGTTATTAACAATACTCTCACACTAAATCCAAAAAACCACAGCATTGTTCCAGTTATTCTGAAGAAAATTAACTCTATTCCAGCCAAAACCAGAACAGAAATTATATAAACGTGAAGCATTAATTTTGTTCTGATGGTCAAAATAATCAGAGCACAAAGAAAAAACCTGCTTTAATTAATAAGCAGGAAATTGCTTCTCTGTCACTGTGCTGAAAATCATGAAGACAGTTTTGAATAATTTTCTCTTTCATTGCATCAGTGGCTTTTATGAGTGGCTCAGCATCTATTAGTCACAACTATAATAATCATTCTCTGTGTCTGATGAACCAAACCCATCAGGAAGTTCAGTCCTGCTTTTTTAAAGCAGATTGATTTATTAAACAGGACAAAGAGAACGACAATCCTATCTAATCTCTGTACATGTACATACTTCTCATCCTTTTTGACCAGACTTGGAAAACTAGCCCTGAGTTCATTGGTGTGTTTCTTACAGTGTGACAATTATTTTTAGCAGTTGCCTCATTGCCATAACACACAGGGCTTGAGAAGCCATGAGGCAGCCCTGAGAAAACAATCTGTTCAATTAGTTTTACCAGCAGCCTAGTTGTGTTTTGGAGTCTAATAGTGAGAAAATAATGATTTAAGGAAAAAAAAAATCTATTTCCTAATTTGTATCCATTTCCTTATTAGTTCCTTCACATCCTCAATGTATATATATCTCTTTTTCTCCACCTGAGACATTTTTGGGGAAGGATGATCACTTTGTCCTGTGATCCAAAACACTCAGAACAATACATAGTTTTTGTTCTGTGAACTTATTTTGCAATACTGTAATTCAAAGGCACATTATTAAAACAAAAAAAACAACAACAAAGACAGAAACAAACAAACCCCTAAAAAAAAAATACACAAAACCTCAACCCGTTCCCAACATTAGTGTGGTGTTCAAAAGCACACTTCTTACAGTACCCAGAATTAGTCTTAGATTCAGAAAGTATATACTATAAAAAATCTTTGGTAATTACTGATATATTCTTTGTTCTCTCTCTAAATTCTTTTAGGTTTTCTTTTCATTCTCATGTGATTACATTAATACTATTTTATTTCCAATACTTAAAGTAATTTTCTTCTTCTCTATTTGACCAACCTAGATTCAAGCATGAATTTTTTAGTGTGTATTTTCTCTGTACACTTCCATGCATTACTTTAATCTTTTATTACTTGTACTTTTTATTTACAACCCTAACAGTTTTCTGAGTGTGAAAACCATTTGTTTCATTTTTTGAGAAAAGATTTTTATTCATACATCTTTCAGAATGCAATCATTGCTATCCTCAGCTATGGGGAATCTTGCTGACAATGGACTAACTTTTGACCTAGACATATGCTTCCACTTTGCAACAAGAGTTATTTTAAATGCTATTTCTGCTCTTCTGAAAAAGGTCACTTAATCCAAAAAGCTGGATTGAGCAGTTTGCAGGTGGCTAAGAGATAAATACAGCTTGAATCACCTGGGAATAAAAGTCTTCTGTAGGCTCTCTTGAGCTGAAAGACCGAATCCAATTTTGTTTTCGCATTGCCATAAGATGAATGTGTTTTGAACGCCATCTAAGTTAAAGAGAAGTAGTTTGTTTTTTTCCTGTAAAAAAGGCTGTGCTTTTCTTCTGGCAGCAAGTCATTTTCTTAAGAGCTCTTGCTTCTGAGAATCAACATGTAACAAAGATTCCTCTGTGTTGACACTATTGCTGTAAGCACATTTGAAATAAATGCAAATTCTTTTTTTTAACCTTTATTTTTACTCTTAATTTAATAAATGGTTCTTGTCTCATAAAGAAAAACCAGTTTCTGTTTCCACTGTCTTTTCTTTCTCTGTCTTAACTTATTTCCTCATCCTGGAACAGTGAATTTTCTGCAACAACAAAGAACCATTTCCTAATAAAAGGGAAAAGCTTCCTCTCATTTCAACATACAAAATAAGCAATTTTGTACAAATAGAGACTTATAATTTGTTCTGTGCTGTTTTGCAAGAGCCTTATCCTGTCTAGAACAGCAAATGCATTCCATAGAGGCTAATTCAACATCTGAGATATTATCAACTGAATTTTTAGGAATAATAGCATTTAATAAGTTGATTCATTTCATCATGAGTATTGCACAAGCTTGTCCTTTCCTTAAGCACAGTACTATAAATATTTTTTTTTCCATTAATAGAACTTCAAATGTCTCGCTTCAAAAATAATTTTGCCATTCCATTTGCCAGGTATTAATAGACAAAGCAAGTAGGTGGGGGTGAAGAATCAAAACGGTAAAAGTGAGAAAACTTGTGGGTTGAGACCAAGACAGTACGATAATAACTATTGTTGTTACAGCAACTTGTAATGAAAAAGGAAAATATCAAAGAGAGAGAAAATAAAAGCAAGAAAGATAAGTGATGAAAATGAAAAAAATTCCCCGCCACCAAACAACTCATGTTCAGCCAGTCCATGAGCAGCAATACTCCACTTATCTCTCCCTCATTTTATTGCTGAGCATGATGCCATAAGTATGGAATATCCCTTTGGTCAGTCGGTTTCAGTGACCCCAGTTGTGCCCCTGACCCCTTGCTGGTGGGGTGCCGTGAGGAACAGAAAAGGCCTTGGACCCATATGAACACTGCTCAGCAATAACAAAACCATGTTTTTATTACCAAGTCTTCCCCGTGGTAGCTACTGTGAATAAAATAAACTCTATCCCAGCCACAACTAGCATAATACCATTATTTGTACGTTGCCTTAATAAGCCAGGCTTCCACAAGGACACACCAAAATTCTTTCTACTATTTGACCAAATTGCACCAAGTAATTTCACTGAAGTAAATAAAAGTCATACCAACAAAATCTGACCCCTAATATTTCCATTTTTATCCATTCTTTGCCCCTCTTGCCCCTCTCCACTTCATAGGTGGCTGTTCTGAGACCACCACGACTGGATAAAAATTACAAGGCTGCATTTTCTTGTGAAGCACCTGACTGGATCAGGGTCAAGATCAAGTTGCTAGTATGAAAAGCAAAGAACACACAGCATGCCATACCCTCTTCAAAGTTTAGTGAATGCCTTTTAACTCTTGCTTGTTCTCAGACTACACAAAGAAAATTAGGTAACAAAGCTGCGTGCTGCAAATTGCTCCAGGCGATTTAAGTCCCAAGCGTCGCACTGAGACCAAATTTCAGTACTGTGGCATGCATATCCTATCTCATCTCTGCATCATATTTATCTTTTTATTATGAATTTAAAGTTGGTTTTATGCAACCAAGCACCTACTTTCTGGCACCTTATCAAATCTGTTTGCAGGCAAAAGTAATTTGGAATGCTTTTCACTTCACATTACAAGCTTAAAAGTTTATATCTGAGTTTAAGATCCCCAACATAAATTTTTTTGAGAGCTTCATGACAAATATATTTCCCTTCTGTAAAGCTCTCTGTTAAGCAAAAACCTCAGAATTGTATGAAGACAGACAAGTTTCTGTCCAACAGAACTGTTATCCTGGTTTTGCAATCGAGTTGTGCAATTTGATCAAGAATTATCAGCACAGGGTGAGTTTTTGATATATACATATACGTGGGTTTTTTCTGTGCCTAAAGATTAAAGTGCTCTCTCTGCTCCTCTGTCACCTGCTAAGCACCTGACAGTTAAGATCAGCTGTTCCACAGCTCATTACCTGTTATTGCGACCTACCTCTGATCTATTACAGATGCAGGATCTCTGTTTTTGCAGGGCACCCTACCTACCTGCAACAGTCCCTCTTGTAAGGCAAATCAATCATTCACATTCTGCTCATTTATTATCCGCAGCTTCAGCTGACAGAAGCTGCAGCTGCACATCTCTTCTAAGACGCCCATATATTTCTTTCCATAGTGTTATCTAAAGGCATATTTTTTTGTCATTTCGAGAGCTGTTTTATGTTTGCAAAATACATTTGTCAAAACACTCAGCATTTACAAATGCATAGTAAAGGTTCAATAAAATATCAGACATAGTCATTTTGCTTTACAGTTGCAAAACTTGCTTGCACAGATGTAGAATTTCCAAGTTTGCAGTACCAAAATTAACGCTCAATGTTCAATTTTTTAGAATTAAGCCTGAAGCATCTGTTTTTCTCAAACATTTCAGGGACATGGAGTTAGTTTGTTTATTTCTTGCCTACAGACCTTCCTATCCACAATGCATGTACAAAATCTGCGTAAGCTTCAAAAGGAAGAAATGTGAAAGATCTGTTCCATTAGTAAAGCTTAAAACTCCTACCAAACAACAACAGAACCAATGATTGAATCACTCAAGCATTGGGAATACTTCAATCGTATTAGACAAAAGTTTTAACTGACTTCTTTGTCTAATGCTTCAGAACTAATTCTCCTCTATTTGTGCATTGCAGCTTTTAAAATTTCCAGGAGAAAAACAGACAAACAATCTGTTCTATTTCAGTACACAAGATTCAATAACAGAAGATTTATTTGTATGTTTCCTAGAATTAGATCATCTTTGAGGGTACTGCATGTGTAACAAAGTTATCTGAGTATAATTTCAATGACATTAAAATATTGTAGCAGCCTACCCAAGTCTCAGTGGGAAAGGTTTCACCCTGCTTACCAAGACAACAATAATTGTCCCATTACATTAGGGAAACTGTAGAGCTCAGAGAACATTTGGAGGCACGGATGGGCAGCTCTGGGGACTGAGACATCTACATAAGGTGTCCACAGTGACCATGGAGACCAAAAGCAGAGGTGAATGAAACAGCAACTGTCTCATAGTTGTATGTCCTGGCACAAGCAAATAAACACTCAAGATTTTATTTTAATATGTGAGATTATGTTTATACTGTTTTTACCTGGAGACAACAAGTATTTAATTGTATGATCTCAGACACTAAATTGTATTTTTTTATTCCCAAGAAGCACCTTGCTTAAGGTAAAAATAACAAACAACAGGGCTCACAACAGGGCTACTCATTGATATTCACAACTCCCAAACCACTCTCCAGCTCCATTCAGAATGGCTGAAAAAGCTGACAATCATAGCTTGTGTTAAACTCATGAGCGTATACTGCAACCCTCCTCCTTCCAGATTTTTTTTCCTAATAATGTTACCAATCCTCTATACTATATAAGAAGTTCAAAATTCTAAGAGCAAATACTAACTCTTGATTCCAGAAATGAGTTAATTTTCTTATAGATGTGATCAGAAAAATGACAAGGAGTAGCTATATCCTTTTCTGTGTTTACAGAATGACAGTGGCATAAGAAATCAGACAAGATAAACTTTTCAGATTTCACACTGAGTATATGGAGCATTCTTTCACTTAGTATTATTTTCTGATAGAGTCAGTTGTTAGCAAAAACTAAGGAAAATGAAAACTGTAGTCGCAGTCTAGCAGAAATAAGTAGATATCAACAAAATACAATGTGTTCCTCTCCAACAGCTCTGTTTTAAAACTTGCTTTTGGAAAGATATTTGTTTTGCAAGATCCTCTATAGACTAAAGTGGAATAGAGTAGAGTAGAGTGGAGTAGAATAGAATAGAATATTTCAGTTGGAAGGGAAAACTAAAGCATATTATTAAGGGCATTATCTAACACAAACAACATGCAAAGCTTTCATTTCCTTTTTCTGATTATCCAAAATATGATTCATAGGCGTATATATATATATATATATATATATATTTCTACTCAAAACTACCATATCTTTCCATGAATCACCAAACCATCCCTTTACATACAAAAGCAACACTTTTCTTCAAAGCTCTTCTCTTTGCAACTGTTTCTTAAAAGTGACTGTCCTCCAACTTCCCTGAAACTGGTAGTGGAACATCTCTAACACATATATTTCTCATAGACACTGGAGACAGTGTTTGCCTTTACAAAGAAAAGGATACACAGGGTAGTGTTAAGGTTTCTAAGCCCAAAATGTTTGTTGTATTTCATATCTGCTTTGACTGATCTGTATGTAGTTTTAATTTCAAAAGGAGTAACAAGGTGTGAAGTGTTTGCAACTGCAATTAAAACCAGAAAAGACTCAGTGTGCTCATGACTGAGAGAATTAGTGTTTGACTGCTGTGAGATTTTTAATCTTCCAAAGCATTTGTAAAATCACTCAGGAGTGTTGTTAGCCCTTCTTTTTCTTTCTTATTTTTGTTCTTAAATAGCAAGCTGGTATTGATGCTGTCCTTGTTACTATTAGTGTGAAAACACTCCAAGTTTTTTCCCTAGTGGAGAACAGAACCTGTCCCACACAGTACAGGAAGCACGTCAGGAGAGGGCAAGAAAACTAATTTTTTTTTTTGGCGGTGTTATAAACAAAATTATTAGATGACTATTAATTCATACTGACTTAATATATAACTGATAACAATTTCTGAGTGAAAGAGATGAATTGTTTTCCTCCATTTAATTATTTCCTTTATTTTTGCCTTTTTTATTTAACATATTGATGAGCATTCTCTTCTGTATGGCCTCTATCCCCCAAATAAAACTTAATCTGGTGCTTCTAAAATCTAAATAGATTTATGGAGACTGACTAAAAACTGGGACAACTCCCATTCAACAACTTAATGACTAAAACTCACATAGCATTCATACAGACATATACTCCAGCTCTGTTGAACTGTTTGTATTTGTGAGTTTGCTGTATATAGAGAGCATTTTGAAAGCTAAGTTTAGTTCTCTTCTGAATACATAAATTTGGTCACAACAACTTCACTTGTGAACTGGTGAGAAAATTTCTTATTCTTCCTCTGCAGTAGCCTGTCAGTTTGGGAACTTCATAGCACAGCCTGCACAGCTTTTATAAAGTTTCTAAAAGATGCTGTGAAGAGACACATTCAAAAGGTGCATGTTTTTCACTTCAGAGAAGGTGTTAATTGTAGATCTATCAAATATGCAGCTGCAAGTTTTGCATAGATATGACAAAAAGTGTGAAAGTGTAGGAAAGCTTTATTCCATACACTTGCATAGACCCTAAATAAAGTAGAAATGGGACCAATAACTGGGTTCTCTTGACTGCAGTCAGTAAATCTGAAGAGTAAGTTAATTATAAAGTATTATTTTCACATTAGACAGACAATCACTTTTCTGAAGCTGACTGCAGTTTAGTGCATAGGTCACGTTTTCTTCCCATTATCCACTTCATCACATAAATCAAGTGGAGCTCTCTCAAAGCTTTCCTAGTATTATCTATACATACATCTTTCAGTAGTAATTTGTTGCAACGTATCACTTTATGGTAAGCCTTCAGCTGGCTGGAAACTCCAGACTTTGCCATGAGCCAAATACTTCCAAGCTGCTAAAAACGTTTTTCCCAACAAGGGCTTTTCAAACTCAGGAGCCAAGTTACTTTGACTGACTATTGAATCACACCACTTTTGAAGCTCATCACCAATATTTCAAACATAAATGGGCACCTAAGTCTGCATCTCCCTTTGATGCCTTAGGTTTTAACTTTTATATTCTTCAAATCCTGTACTGCCTAGCTGTAACTCTGAATTCTCTTGTAGCCTGTTGACTTCTGCTCTCTCATGCTAAGATAGACATGACAAAGCCTCACTAGGTTTGCTCCAGGGACACCCAGACTGTTCTAGGCCCAAAAAAGTGTAAACTAGGGCCTCTAGAGAGATGAAGAAATTGTAGAAATTACATCATTAGCTAATGTTTTAATTAGCCAATTTATGCTGATATGCAAATGGACCAAAGCTATAAAAATGTGAAGAACTTGTGACTCGTCATCCATCTCGGGGTCCATTTTTGGATGTAGCCTTTGGCTCCCCAGGGTGTACCTCCGAAGGCCTTTCAAATAAATACCTACCTTTATTACCTTATTCTTGTCTAGTCTCTGTTTCCAGGTAGCCTCTCAAGGCATCAGTTCTTTGGCACCCCAGATGTTAGCTCTGTATCCAAAAGAATGTCTTTGGATACCCCTTAAGAACAGACCTAAATAACTAGCTGAGTTGCATGACAGAGCATTAAGATGCCACCTTTAAAAAGTAGAATCTTATTACTCCAGGACAGCTTTACTGTGTGAGCTAGAGACATCAGAGTTTGCTGCTCACAGCAGGGATCAGATGCTGCCTGGTTAAGTAAAAGTCTTAGGTGCACATTCTGCTACAAATCAAACAAATGCTGCTTCTACTGCAGCAGGCATATAATCTTGCAAATGAGAATGGGATGCTAGTTTTGGAGCACTGTTTATGAGTCTTTTTGCAATAGATGGAGATCTTACATAATTTTCTACCTGTCACTCAGATTCTGTTAAAAACATAAATTACTACTTATCCATAAAACAAAAGAAGGAAATCTATTTTATTATTCCCCTGGAAAATCTAAACAAATTATGCAACATCACACTTCCACCTACTAGAAAGCAATAAATTATTCATGTAGAAAGGGGAAATAAGGGTGGAGGTATCAAAGAAGACCAGAATATATCATAAAAATGCTGTTCACACTACAAGACGTAAGGCTTTATCAAGTTTTCTATTCTGATCCATTATTTCTCTGGGGATCATCTCAGCCTCAGAGCAATTCTTTTCAGTTGATGTATAACTCTAAAGTGGATGTGCTGTGGGCTTTTTTTTTTTGCTGTTTTTTTGGTTTTTTGTTTTGCCCATCCTGGTAACCAGAAAGGAAATTATAAATGTCACTGTAGAGGTACCCGTACTGGTGAGACACAATGGGTAATTTTCTCATATAAAATCTTCAGCATGAAAATGTATTTAAACTAAGGCATAAAGGCCAGCATGACCAGATGCTTAGGGTTTGAATAAAACGACTAAGTAGAGACTGTGAATTACCTAGGGATCCCCAGTACAGGATGTCAACTACACGCCTGAAAATTTCTGAGTGAGGGAGTGATATAATTAACAGACTAAATTACTTTGTCAGGGAAAGAGGTAGCTACTCACAGCTTTCCCATTACTTTTTGACACCCAAGCAACCCAAATTCTTCAGATAGATGTATCAGGAATACAAGCCTGTGGGATTGGGGGCTTGTATTTTCTGAAAGGGAAAAAAGATAAAAGATGTTTCAAAACATTGGCCTAAGTCAATTCTGCACGTCTTTTAATTTTTTTTTCCTCTTTTGTCTAAAACTGGTTGAGTTGAACCTGATTTTTCACAGGGTGCAAGGAATCTTCATTCTTCAGTTTCTTGAGAGGAAGTTCATACACAGTGCCTGACTCTATGGCTTTTTGGCTGCTCTGAAATAATTTGTTAATGGACATTCAAAGCTGTTTCTCATTATTCAGAAACATTTCTTGGCTGCATCAGTCACCACAACAAGGTTATTACTGTCAGTTAAGAATTGTACAGCAGCTTATTGCAGCGGTCGACTGATGGGTTCTATGTTTCTTTTGCTCTGTCTGCTGGTTCTTTTACTCAGAGTTTGGATGAAAATGCAGGAGACTGAAATTTCTTGTTCGTTCTCAGATGTTTATTATTTCTTGTCTGTAGCACAGCTGTAGAGATTGTGCTCGTAAGTTAACAAGGTGGAAAATGGCCCTGGAGTTCTGTTATCCAGGGTCTTCAAAAGCCTAAACTACCCAATTATAAAATGCTAACTAATCTACTGCTAATAACTAGCTATCTGTTTTTCGCACTGCAGGTTTTTTGAACTAATACCAAATCACACAAATTTGTGAAGAAGAAGAAGAAGAAGAAGAAGCTTACACCCAAAATCTTCTGTCTTGTTACATGTATATTACTTATTACTACATCTCAAAAATTCTACATCTCTGTATGTTCCACTCAGTGATATAACGCACTTCTTTTTAATTACACCGCTACTATCTCCGTGGTATGGCATAATTTTTGAGGCCTTTTCCAAGGCCTCAGGTCAAATGCAGTGCACTTTTGAGGATCACTGCCAGTCAGCACGGAAAGACTGAAATTCTCTGAATCCAGGGTTCCAGCAGTCGACTACAACTGGACTGTTGCACCAAATGACAGGGTGTAAAGTAGATCTGAGTCATCTGGCTCATGCCTATTGTCGCAGTTGCTTTCACCTGCCTAGACTCATCTATTTCTTGCACAACAATTCTGAAACTCTTCAAGCTTAATTCTATTTACTATTAATTGTGTTATGAGAAAGCAGCAAAAATACCACATTCAGTTGTCACTCTCGGATAATTTGCTGTAATAGGAAGGCAGAATGCAGGCTGTTAATCATGCTAAAACACCTCTAAGCTGAGACAGCTTTGGCTAAGGCAGGCAATGCAGTTTTCTACCTAATACTGAGCTACACTTTGCAAGAGAGAAGGATGCAGGAGTTTTCTAAGGGTTCAGCATTTAGGGCAATAAAGTCTGTTAACAGAAGGCATTTTTGTCTTGGTTATCTTTATGTTTATGTTTGTGAGTTTTTTTCACAGAAAATCCAATTACACTTTTCTATAGATTGCACATTTTCCTCTGTACCATTTCAAAAAAAAAATTAACATCAAAAAGTATGATCTGTGAATTATTTGCCTTTGATTCACACATCTTTCAATTTTTAATTTATTTACAGAAATTTCTTAATTGAAGACTATATTGCCTCATCCAGATTTCCCTACAATTTATCATAAACAAGTTATTAAAGGCATTAAAAAATTAGAATCATAAATGCATACCACCATCTCTCTAAGTTCTTTACTTCTGTAATCCCCCTTGCCTACCTTGTTTCATCTACCTAGAGGAAAAATATACGATAGACACAGAATATATGCTCTCAGTTTACCCTTTAAGTTTCTTTAAAAAGAGTGACTGAGTTAAAAGAATTTCCTTGAGGCTTGGTCTTGCTTTGGTAGGAGCTAAGAGTCTGGGGACAGAAGATTCAAGAGGTTACAGAGCGTAGTAAGCAAATAGGAAGCCTGCAGAAGAGAAAAAAAAAAAAAAGGAAAAGAAAGAAAGAGAAAAAGACTTACAGCCCAATGTTAGTATGGGACAGAAGGAACCTTCCTATGCTTTGCTGGTGAGGACAGAGTGTGCTGTAATACAGAAAATCGAGGAACTGGTTGAAATCAAGCCCTGAAACCAGTTGCTCCTCTGCTAGCAAACTGTGGGCACACCATCCTGTATATAATTTCTTACAGTTACTTAATACTGAACACACACGGCAAAGCAGTCCTCACAGTATGTGGAAATATCTACAAAGAGAGTGATATCAACTGAATAACAAATTAACTGTCATGCAAAGTACCTATAATAATTCCCTATGCCATTTACTCCAAACTCATAAATGCAATCAGCTGTGATTTTTTTTTTTTTTAAATTTCTTTTGTTTCCTCCTTGTCTAGTGAGATTAGCTCAGTTAGAGCACAGTGCTAACACCAAGGCTGGTGGTTATGGCCCTGTGTGGACCATTCACTTAAGAGTTGGACGTGATGATCCTTGTAGGTCCCTTCCAACTCAGAATATTCTGTGATCTGGAAATAAATTCCTGACTGCCACTACTCTGGAGACAGAGAGGAGGGCATATTTTTTTTTTTAAGCAAAATAATTAATGGAAAAGGCTATCAGTCTTTCCTTTAATAATTTATTCCTTATCATGAATCAGAGTGGAACCATTAAGAAAAAGACCAGAAGTCTTAAGGTGTTATGAACTTCTGTTAATCCTTGCATCCCTGTAAGATGAACAGAGAGGATAAAGAAAGAAATCTTGGAAGCAGAGAACTGCTGATCTTATACTACAAAACATTAATGGCTTAGCTACCAAACTATATTTCTGTTTGTTTTTGTGAGAACAGAAGAAAGTACAAAGAGGGTTTCTGGAGAAATATGTCCAAAATGAATTGTGTTTGCACTGGGATAAAAATTCATAGCTTGAAGCACACAAAAAAATAAACTAATATTAAATCTAATATTGGGACAGGCTCCTGTGAGCTGTTTGCTACTCTGTTGACATATAATAGTCTGTTCAGCATTACAACTTACATTTTTGCGCTACAAAGATGAGCAGAACTCCTGAGTTAGGTGAGAAAAAATAATTCAAAGAAATATTATTTCTTTTCTTTAAAAACCATGGTGTTTTTTAGCTTAAACCAACAAATCTTGATTGTCATATTGTCAAAACATTTTCTGTCTTTTGGAGCATTTCATTGTCATCTAGCCCCCTGAACTTCTTGTATATGGAAAATTTTTTGTTAGAGGGAAAAATTTCAGTGTATACTTAGTTTCTCTAGATTTGCAGAATACACAGCCAAGGAAGATTACAGAAGCATCTGAAGGTTAGTTACAAAAAAGCATAATGAAAATCTCCAGAACAATTCAATAACTACTATTTGACATACATTTATGCATGCTCCAGTACACTCAAATCAACTTTTTCATCTTTTACTTAGGCTCAAATTAACTTCTCAAATAAAGTAATTGTGTTTACAGGACACAGAAGGCAAAACCTCCTTCTAAAAGGCATTGAACAGAATTAATACTATTGGCTTAGTCTAAGTAAGATAATAACTTTTGAAAAATTGATTAATAAATAAAATGTTCCTTATGTGTGGTGTCTCAGACGCTAGGATTGGCTCATGTTTGCACAAGTTCTTTATGGTTGCTTGAGGCAATCAGCCGATGGCAAAGGAAGATCTACAATTAAATTACTGTGTTCAGGAGACAAAGGCAGAATATTTTATATGAACACAGAAAGTGAGAGGACATAAACTGGTATAAACGATGGGGAAAAAAATAGTGGCTATTGTTCTTGTAACACATCTTGAAATACACTTTGCTTTCAGAAGCTGGCAAGTCTTGCATTTCTTTTAAAATAAGGAATTGGCTTAAGAAAAACAGGTTGGCTTAAGAAAGCAGGTTGTCACAGACTTTGGAAGTTTTCATGCTGCATGATGGCACCGAGGGTTCTAAATAAGTGCATGTCATCACGTTGGAACACATTCTGAAAGACTCCTTTATGCTTACCAACAGCCCAGAGAATTAGGCAATATTCAACTTATACTACATTAATCAATCCTTCTACCTATTTTTACTGGGTAGAGTAGATCTGTTAATGTCTTGATCTGACAAAATAAAGAAGCCTAGTGGCTTCAGAGTATATTGGTCACGAGAAGCAATGATCTGTAATGCCCTGCAATCACTATTAGACAGGTATAATATGGCATTTAAGATTTGCTCCTGAAACAGAGGTTGATGTGGGGAGAGGGGACAGTTATAATCCTATTTGTAACTTGACTTCACGAAACCTGGAAACTCCTCTGATTCCTGCCACTAACACTCGTAAGCTGCCATAAGTAAATCCAAGCTACATTGCGTGACATGAGCACACAGACACCGGTAAATAAATCCTGTCAAAACACCTTCTATAAACAGCTTCATAAAAATGCATAAAATTGTCAAATATTTTGTATTGCTACTATGAGAGAAAATAAGTCTTAAGTCTTCAGTAAGTCTACTGGGTTTGATGACATCTCCTCTTGACTTAAGAAACTTAGATGAAATATTAGTCTCCAGATGCCAAATTTCTTATTTTTAACACTATCTGATTAATTTTATGTTTTATGCCTCACAATAATAACATGAATATATGTAGCAGAGAAAGTTCATATGTATTCTTAAGGAAAAGTGATTGAACACTTCATAGGAATTCATAGTCATCTAGTCATCTTCTATAGTTCAGTAGGTCATCTATACTTAGCGGGTGTCATGAGGCATTGTAAAAAGTTTTAAAATCATTTAAGCCATCTTTGGAGCAAGTTGTATAGACAGAGTGAGAAAGGTTTGCCATGTGTTTGAGAGACCTGCTTAGGTCTCTGCTGAGACCTGCCACATTGATTCACTTTTCACTTATATGACATTGTCTGTTGGGAACATCTGTATCCTAATAGGTCAAACACTGTGAATGTACTCATTCTGACACTTAGGAGTAGAGAGCTGCTCTTTTCCCTTGAGGAAGTCTTTTATGTGAGAATTGGTATCAGACTAAGCTTAGTTTCCCTGCTTTTAACTCTGTACTAGCAACACGGCCCAAACCTCCTCCACAAATTTCTTTTCCTGTGGAAGAGCATCAGTAATCTCCCTCTTGACTGTGTAACATGCCCTCTCACTCCAAATTTTTCCATGTATACACGTCATCATCATTCATGGCAAAGCAGAAAAAATGGAATTGGTTTTAGCACCAGGTACTCCTGCATTTTTCTCATAAAAACTTTCAGCTTCAATTTATTTATTAATCTCAAAAGCCTATTTTGTTTTCTGGAAGAAACACTGAACTTAGTTATTTTCCAACAGACCATGTCCTTTGCCACTGACAGCTGTTTCTGTGGAACAAAACCAAAAGAAGTTGAAATTCATTGGAGCCATGGATTATTATTGCTACCTGCAAATCTAGAGCTTATTTTAATATCTTTCCTATAAGTCTATTTTAAAAGAACTTAGAGAAATAAAGAAAAACAAAAATCCCAAAACAAACAAGCAAAAAACTACCCAATTTTGTTTCTAAAAATCTTAATTTAACAGAAACAGAGTTCCTTTTCTCTTCAGTTCTCTCTCTCCACATATACATACAAGCTCAACCACCTAGCACCCTTCCACCAACCAGGTTATCGAATATTACATTTCATATGTTTTTTAGCAGTCCATCCTTATCATATCTCAAGGAACAGAACACTTTTGCTGCCTGGAATCACATAAAACATAGAGCTGGAGGGGACTCAGGATACCACTCAGTGCAACAGCCTACTCCAAGCAGGGGCAACCTCACAAGTAGACCAGATTTTTTTGAACATTGTGTTTTGAAAACATCCAGAGTATCTCTGAGCAGCGTGTCCAAAAAGGTCAGTCAGTATGTTTTCTCCTTACACACGTACATGCTGTTACAGATTGGGACTGCCACCTACTGCTCTTTAATTGTGGACATCTGAGAAGAGGCTGGCTCTATCTGCTTTACAACCCTCCCTTAGGTGGTGGCACACTATGATTAGATTTGCCCTGCTCCCACAGCTTGCCCTTTTCCAGACTAAATTAATCAAGTTCCTCTGGCCTCTCTTTGCATGTCTTGTGGTTCAGCACTCCCAGTCATCTCAGAGGCCTTCCACAGCACCTTCCTCAGTTTATCAACATCCCTTTTGCACTGGGGAGCCCCAAACCACAGATAGATACCGTGTAGCTGTTGCCAACCCCTTGATGAAAGGCACAATATTTTAGAAAGAGACTGGGAGTGGAATGACTGACAAATAGATGTTTAAGACCTAAAATCAAACTTCATAGAGGATGCTTAACAGAGGGGGAAAAGTAGACAAAATTTAAATCTGTTTCATACCCACCTCTTCAATCCTACCTCACCCTTCCCCCAAATTACAAAAGGAAAGATATCTAGTGGTATAATAATTGCTATAGGGCACTAACTTCTATCTTTCACTGGTTAAACAGAACTTGAAAAAGAAACTGCACAGGAGAACCAAACAGTATAAATCTAACAAAATAGCCCCATAAAGCAGTTCAGGAAGATGTTACTTCACCTGAGGAAAAGAAATATAGAACTGGTTTGAAATCAACCCCTTAAAAACATCCTTTAGATAAGCAGTGGATAGGGGAGGCCTTATACTGTGTAGTCAGAGTGAGACCTACACAGATTCACCTCACCCTGACCATATAAATTTAGGAAAGGTATCAGAGAGAGTGACTGCGAATCTGAAATTGCTAGAATAGCAGCATGAAATAATTCAAGCAAGGTTCAACAACAGCTGTTGTCTTTACCTTCTGAATCTTCCCATCTTCTTTTTGTCTGCTAGCTGCAATTCCTCTCCTTCACTTCTCACACAGTTATTTTCAGCTTTTGTCTTTTCTTGGTTGTCTTTATTTTTTTTTTCCTTTTTCATATTTGTAGCCCTATAAATGTTACTTTGCTGAGTTTCAGTCAGCCAGCTAAACACAAACTTGCTTTTCCTGGATTTTTTTTAAACTTCAAACTAGAAGCCTTGGGATCTGATACCAAACAGCAAGCTGAAGATCACTGATTTCTGTATAAAATTTTGTTACTCACAAAAGTGATGTACTTTTAGTAAAAGTATGCCTCTCACCAGAGCCATGAGGTGGACCATTCAGAATGCTCTGCTGTCATGGTCAAACAGCAAAGTCTGACAATCCTCTTCAATGCCCTCTTCCCCATCTCAACCACTCAGGTATTCCCTCAGCTTAATTATGCACATATGCCTCGACCTGACTCATTCTCTTAATTTATTTTCCTGCTTATCATACAGAATTTAAACATAAGTTAGTTTTGAGTCACTCACCCTGAAGGCTTAACACCCTCTAAATCTAATTTTATTGCATCTCCAGGCTGTTGCAAACCTCAACCCAAAACATTATAACATAACTCACAACTCTGGATCATTTTTGCCCCCAAAAACTGTGAGGAAAGTACAGTTTGTTTCCAACTAAGAGTCAGTCTTTTGTTTTCCCTTTACCTGAGCTGGATTCTGTCTTTTATAAGCCTCTACTGATATATTTTATATCAAGCAAGCCTTGCCAAACTTTTCCTCCATTCCCCCAACACCAAACCCTCCTGTTGCAAAACACGTAGACCTTAACCCACACCTGACATGAACAATGTTTGTATCTCTATTTCTTAAAATTTTTTCATATTTTTATTATTAACATTCCAAAAGAGGGATTTTTCCTATACTAGAAAAGTTATTGACATGGTTAAGTTTTAAACACAACCATGTTAACGGTCTAAATAATAACAGTAGTGAAATAGAAAAGTTATATCTTTTTGTCCACATCCAACAGTCCTATAATACACTGCTGAGAAAAATCTGTGTGTGATATATCTTAATCTTTCCACTTAGCTACCATGTCACATTAGTAAAACTACTGATGTCTGAGATTTGAGATTATAGAAATTCCTTAGACCTCTCATACAAAAATTTTAAGTGAATAATGGAGGTCTCTTTCAATCATTCCTTCCAGCTTTTGTTAACATCATTATGAAATAACAGATACACACCTTGGATATGGACAGCATAATAATAATTTTCTATTGGAGCAACAAAAAACCCAAGTATTACAATAGCACTCCAAATAAGCAGAACCCTAGATGCTTCTACAGATTTTTCAACACGGATCTGTACAGAATACAAAGACTAACAGGCATTGAATGCAGCTTACTAGCTGGATTTCATTTATTCTGGAACTTCCTCATGCTATTTTCTGAAGGAGATTGGAACAGATTGGTTGCTCCCTTTGCATGATATTTTTCCTATTTAACATCTACCATTAGCTCCATTATTGTTTCCAATTTTTATAGCAAAATGTAATCCACAACAAGCACTGAGCCCAAAAGGAGCCAAAAACCTAGCTGGAAGATTCTGAAGTTTTTTATAGAAAAAAGGGCATCTCTAAGATGGACATTTGATTCCAATAAAAAGCTTAATCTGTAGTACTATCCAATATATCTAGTAATAGTAAAAAGTCCTCTCTAATCTATCTAATGTAATTAAGCCCTGTTTGGAATTCATTCTCACTTTTCAAAGAGGTACCTGAAGCTATTTTGAAGTTTGAGATTATACAGACTCTGTTCCAATGCAAAGTGTATTTTGTATTTAAGATTTTCAATGGCAGTCACACCGTGCTGCCAAAAGATGAGCAGAATTGCCAGAAGGAAAACTGTTAAAATTCCAGTGATAAAACTCATTCCCAGAATACACCAATATTTTTTTATGAATATTTCTATATTTTTTTCTCTTTATACAAAGGAAATACTACTTTAATTCTCTTGACAACTATTGTACTTTGATAGCACATTTGCAGAAAAAGCTCTGGGAGTAAATTTGCTTCATCATTATATTTTACTGTTTCACAGCCACACATGGTTTTCTCATTTGGAGTAAGCTAGCAGCCTTTTGCTGTCCAAAGTGTGGGTAAAAAAGGATAAGAAAAATATTTTTTCTAGAGAAACAGAAAAAAAATTAAGCACTTCTCTCTGACTTTTTACTTGTCAACAAAATTCTAATAAAAACTAGCTTTTAATTTTTGTCTCACTAATAACATGTTGAAAAGTTTTCATTAAAAGGCTTACTTTCTTTTAGCCTGTCACTTTGAAAGAAAGACGTAAGTTGAATAATTTACTGCTCACCATTTAGCACTGAAAAATACACAGTAAAGATGGTTTAAAATAGAGTTGCTCTGCTGCTTCTCTTCATAGAGAAGTAAATTAAATTAAGTGAAGTTGCTGGTTGGCTCTTGTGTATTTGGAGTCTCTATCAATATGAGTCATCTAACACTCAACAGGGTTTATCATAGATAGTATGTTGCAAAAATGACAGTTTAAGGGAAGTTTATAGTAAGATGTGGAAGGAACATCCTCCTGTTTTCTTTCCACAAGATATGCTGGAAGAGTTTTATGAGATAAAAAATTGTATTTTACAGTCAGATATTTCTCCATCCATTAATAAACCCATAACTCCTGTGAAAATAAAAAGAAATTGAAAGCTTTTGAAATGCATCCCGGGCACTTACAGAGTGCTATTTAAAGGAAATGGGTCTTGTAATCACAGCAATTCAAAATGGCGACATTTCAGCTTTGGACTTCAAGTATACGTTTCATTTGAAATTTTCAGGCACTGCAGTTGCATTGGGATATCTTGTGATTAATCTCAGGAGCCCAACAGAATATTTGGAAACATAATGTTGAGGCTACACACACTCAGCGAAAATTTGGAAACCTGTGTTAGATACCCAGGAACTCCCAGTAGAAAGCGACGCAGATCATCCAGTCAGTAAGGCCCAGAAGCCACCTAAAGACAATATCCTTAAGCACAGAATCACTGGCTGGTCAGAGGTGACTGTCCTGCTCTGCTCTGCACTGGTGTAGCCTTGCCTTCAGCACTGTGTGCCGTTCTGGCACCACAATATAAAAAAGACACTACAGCTATTAAAGAGCATCCAAAAGGTGGCTACGAAGGTGGTGAAGGCTCTGGAGGGGAAGCCCTGTGAGAAGCCCCTGAGATAACTTGGTCTGTACAGTCTGGAGGAGACTGAGGGGAAACCTCATCGCAGTCTACAACTTCCTCTTGAGGGGAAGAGGGACTGGCACTGATCTCTTACTCGTGGCCAACGACAAGACTCAAAGAAAAATCATGAAGCTGTGTCGGGGGAGGTTTAGGTTGGATATTGGGAAAAGGTTCTTCACCCATAGGATGGTTGGGCACTGGAACAGGCTCCCCAGGGAATTAGCCACAGTACCAAGCCCAGGCAAGAAACATTTGGACAATGCTCCATGGTGTGATTCTGCTCATTGCCAGGAGCTGGATTTGATGATCCTGATGGGTCCCTTACAACTCAACATATTCTATCATTCTAAATGTGCCGCTCCTTACTTATTCAGATGGCTAATGGAGGAAATACAGAAGATATAATTCGTCTTAGCTCAAGCAATTTTATCAGAATTATTTCGTGTCTCTTATCATTTGGTATCTGTATTCAGGAAGACTTCCCTAAAAATTAAGACAACAGGCTCATTCCTTCTTTCCTTCCCAATAAGAAAAAGACTACTAACCCCTGTTAATATTAACAGGGGTTAATATAAGGTTTTTCAAGAACAGAGAGAAATTATTTTGAAAGTACTGTATATTTTATCCTCTGTTGTAATACATTTGGTTAAAGTATACCAGATCAAATAACTATTAAAATAACTTTGGGGAAATGGGTGCTATTCTAACTGAAAATAGATTTATTGTGTAGATTGCTATTTTTCAGAGAAAGAAGAAGAGGTGAGGGAGAGTAGATGAGACTTGTTTTTTGAGCAATTTTCAGTTTCTTTTGGATTCCCTAGCTAGACTCACTCGTCTCACTGGAATGAATGACAACCTATAAAGAGCTGGATAATAACATGAAAGACCAAAGAGGGTCAAGCTACTTAAGATTAGCAAGTGCAAGGTTAAATAGTGAATCGATCTCAGTTTGTGACTATCTACAGGACAAAACTTTTATAATGAGTTCTTCAGTCCAGCATACAAAGACACAACAAGGATGTAAGAGCTGGAAAACAAAGCTATACAAATTCAAACTAGCAACACAGTACACCTTTTTTATGACAAGAAACTAATCACAGAAACAATTTAGCAGGGATTGCAATGTATTCTCTGTCACTGTCATTGCTATCATCATCTGGTGGGATAGCTTTTTTCATTTCTATAAAAACCTATATTGCTGCTCAGGGATACACAGAAGTCCTATTTAGTGTGCTATAGAACAGCTAGGATCATATTGCTTTCCCTTTGCTTAATCATGTATGAGTAATTATATCAGATACCACTAAAATGAACACACATTAAGGGTTTCTACCCACAAAACAAATTTTTCACTTCAAGTACAAGTGATGGCTTATTTTTCCTTGCCTTAAGAGGACAATAAAATCCCTAGAAACCTTGAAATTAGTCAGGTTATGATTTGGAAAGAAGCAGATGCCCCTAAAGAACCACAAAATCTCTGTGTACATTTATTTTTATTCTTTCTGTTAAGGGGCTATACGTCTCCAATGCTTCCCTAAAGAAATACTCCATGTTTCTGCTTACTTGTCACCCACAGCCACTACTGTTCTGTAAAATGGCTACTTCAAAAAAGCAGAATCTGATTCTCTCTTCATGTATAAATCAGCTGCAAGATGTGGGCTTCAGGCTGGAATTGCAAAGCGAAGTTCTGTACTTCCTAATTATTCTGTGCAAGCTAGTAATACACCAATAAAAGGGGCAAATATAAAGCCACAAGTATAAAACACCCCTGGCTCACTAAATGTATAGAGTTTATGTATTTACTATTTACTTTTTCTCACTGCATAATTTTTTCCCCTTCATTTATATACCTAAAGTTTCTCTTGGGTGTCAAAATACACTGTTATCTAAGGGAAATCAGTGTTTATGAAATAACTATGATGCCAAACTCAGGTGCACTTCAGCAGCAGTTCATCATACTTGCTTATGCAGCATCATTCCAATGTGATGGTAATGACAACTAAATTCCAACAGACTACACAGACTTCCTTTTTAACCTCTCCAGGGTAATTTTTCTTTACCTGAGAGCTTTATGTCTTTACATTCTTCCTTCCATCCCAGAACTAGCTACATTTCCTATGAGCACAAATTTGGAAAAAAAGTGACTGTAAAAGGTGCTAAACAAATGAAAAATTTTAATACTGATTATTTTTCTATCATATGTACTGTCATCCAGCAGACTTGTTCAGCTAGTAACTGCACGTTCTAAGAACTGCCTTTTAATATGGTGTTAAAACTGTTATTGACTGTACCTCCTAAAGGTCAGACCTGAAGGTATTATGTTCTTAACTGCTGTTTCCCTCCTTCTCTTTTTGGTTGTCAGAACCAGTCAATGAATACAAGTGCATACACCTTGAAAGTAAGGCTGCCCAGACTGGATTTTATTATGCTAAATTGCCAGGCATTTGTCACGTACCATATTTAGGTCAGATAGATCTAATTATAATTTTTTTTTTCCTTTGGGTGGGGGGGAAATTCTTACTCAGTATTAGTTGTGAAAATTGTTCTGTCTTTATTGCATGAAGGTCAAGTAAAACAAAGCTAGGTTTTTGTTTGTTGGTTTATGGTTGCTACTTTTTATTTAAAGCATTTAATTATTTCCACCCCCCAAGATAAAAAAACCCCAATTATTCTGGCTAGGAAAATAAACTGAAGGGGAAGCAATTTCCATAGGAAATAGAAGAAGGTTAGTTTCTCATCTTAAGGCTGGAATGAAGAAAAAAAAACTCCTTTCTGCATAGCAATATCCCCAAACCATTTGATTTTATTTAAAGCTTGCAATATGGGAGAAGTGAGCCATGTTATATCTAGCCCATAAAAAAAAGCTCCATAGAAAGATGAAATTCAGGGCAGATTTTTTTATGTGGAGCACTCCATACACATTTGATGGAAGTGCAAAAAATGAAAATCAATGCTGATCTTAGTCCAAGAACATTGGTTGAAGAATAATAGCAGACTGGGAATGGATAAGAAATGAACTGCAGATCAAGTAAGAAAGATTTCCTGCAGACTGTTCTTATGCAGAGCTTTACCTTTAGCTCAAGAAACAGACAAGGTCCTTGAGCAGTCAAGAGATTCTCTTTCAGTCCCATAGAGGATTTTTTGATATAAATTACTTTTAATTGCCCATTTATTTTTGTGTATGACTAGAAGCAGGTATATATGATAGCTTCTGGTAGTACTTATATAGTAAATGTTAAGCTACGAATGCTTTATTTCACAAGTTCAGGAAGAGTCAATAACTCATATGTGGTGTAACCACAGGAAAAATTCCCAGGTTTTTCTACACATACCAACTAAAATCTATCCATGCCATACTCTATACAGTAATTATGTTGGAGCTTCATCTCACAGTTCCTAGATATTCTCTCTTTTACTGAATATAATTCCTTTGACCTTTCTGTGGCCCCTAAGGTTCTAGCTCCTGAGGTGCTGATTACATTTGTTGAGAGCCCACTTGCTGCAACTCATTCTTAGCAGTTCATTGACTGAAAGCAATGCAGTTTAAAAAAAACCCAAACCCCACAAGTAAGTATTGAGGCTATTTGAAATTCCATTCTGACTGAGAAACACAGCAGAAATACAGAGGCATCTGAGAAAGGACTGTTCTAAAATGTATAATTTACAACACTGATCCTGCAAACAAAAGCATCGTTATGAACAACCACTGACAAACAGCGTCATCTTTACCAGCTTTGATTGGTTGGGCTGTAGATGTGGTAAAACTTCTGATTTATATTTTTTTTTAATTTCCTGAAAAGTAATTTTATAATGACCCCTAGAGCATGTGAGAGGCTCTTTCCTTAGCTTCATCATAAGTCTAAACAAATAAATTATAATAGCAATGGTACTCTCCTCTTGGATAAAACTCTTACACTGTGCCATAAAAAAGGGGGGAAAAGGAAGAGGCAATTCCGTTTTTCATAGCATCATTTTAGAATCAATTTAACTTAGCTACGTAATGAAAATTATATGAGAAAATCTTGTACATTTAGGTGTCAACCAGATATACTTATGCTAAAACATTGTCACCTTCAGTTACTATGATGCTTTTCATTTTTATACTGTTAAATTCTTTAGTTTTTACAATGATCATTTGCATTAGAAAGATAACTGTAGAAATGTTACATAATACCCTCTGCGAACAAATGTAGAATAAAACAATGTAAATGTGCAGACAGCAAATAGCACTAAAAAGTGTATTTAAAGAAAAATGCCCCCAATACGTTGGAAATTTATACCTCTCATAATTCATATTCCTATCTAAATCTCTAGTAATGTGCTTAATAGTACATATATTGAGAAGACTTGGATTTTAGAATGCCACTGAAATTAAGTACTCAAGACACATACTAGATGAAAGAAGTTATGTCAGACTTCATAATATAAAATAATAGGTACAAGGAGCCATATCTGGACAAGAAATTAAGGGTATGGCACATTATAAAGATGCAAATTGTACCAAGAAGAACTGAGGTATTACAGATAAATTGAAATAAAAGGAAAAAGTTATGCATGTTAAAAACTACCTAGAAGTACAATCCAGAAACAGCTCTGTTCAGTGTCCATCTATTTTTAAGTTTGACAAAAATATAAAAGTTCCAATTTTGTACACCTCAGTGACCCATATTAAGATGTGGGATTGCTGATTCATGCCTGTGTCTCACAGATCCTTGATTAAGTTTCTCCAAATTTCCATTTCATAGACTTTGAGAGTGACACATGAAACTTTCAGTTATCTGTTGGGGTGACTGTTAAGTGGTGATGACAATACACTGGAATCTTTGCATAAAGATTTGTCAACAATAAAAGAATAAAAAAATTAATTTTAAAATCCAGCACAGTAAAGAAATGGTCAAAAAAGGATACAAATTGTCATTCACTTTTATATGAGAAAAAATAAAACAAACCTAGCAAACTAAATGTAAAACTACGGTGAAGCAAACCAGGTGATACTTCAAGATGAAACTTGAAGAAGGCATAAAATAAAATGTTTTGGAGCACAGAAGAAGTAGGATGACTGTAGAGTCAGTGGGGCCAGCAGATTATCAAAGTAAAGAAGGTGGACTAAAGAAAGGGAAGACCACTGCAGAAAACACAAGGGACTCCTTTCATCAGTGTTCACTATGGGGAAGGTCAGGAAGGTTCCCTTCTTCACAAGGTATGAAATAGAGAAACTCTTTTTTTTTAAGAAAAGCATCAATAGAAGGGGTTTTAGTACAAATTATTAAATTGAACAGTAACAGTTGTCAGGACCAGGCAATTTGTTCAAGAGTGAAGGAAGTCTACTATGAAGTAGCTGAGTTACTAACTGTAGCATATAAACAACTGCTCTAATAAGACTCTGTGTCAAGAGGAATAAAAAACAGAATTGAAGAGATCAAACTCTTGAGGAAGGACTCATGCAAAGACTGAGGGAATACAGAACAGCAAATTGGATAGCCATCAGGAAAATAAGTAAGAATTACTCTTCTAGAGTAAACAGATGATAGATAAATATGAAATATTTGCTAAAGCTCTGTGTGACTTTTACAGATTTTTGGGAGGACTACTGCCGATCAGATTACATTGAAGTATAGATTACATTAATAAGCATAGATTAAATAATATTACTAATCTAGATCTTCAAAAAGCTTTTGACAACTTTCCATTCTCCAATATTTGACCCATGTTGTTCATTTTTTTTCATTCCTTTTACTACTTCTGTTTTTATTAAATGCATTCTTTTTAGCTTAAATATGTCAATGTAATTTCAAACTCTGCTCTTTATTCTCTTTTCCAGCTGCTATATTTTTTAGTTACTAAAAAAATGAAAATCAGAAAAAGCTTTGATGAAATTGATGGAAAGCTGTCTAGGCCATTGATCAGCCAATTTGCAGAATTTCCTAAGGTCTTTTCACAATGAAATTCTGATACTGCTGCCTGTTAATTTAATGATAAATGCATCTCCTGGGATAATACACAACTTGATTTCCAGCCTAGAGTTTATTCTCTTCAAAATGCAATTAATATCAAGTTAACAAGAAACACTGTCAATTCTCAGAGGCAAATGTCCTCCACCATACAGAAAAATGCCCTGAACACAGTCAATTTTTATGAAAGCTGGGCAGAATACTCCTTTTATTATCCTGAAGAACAATTTTGAAAGAGTAAGACACAAATATTTTTTTAAGAAATCCAGAGAAGGAACAGCTTCCAAATACTAGATTTTGATGTCCTCCTTCTAATGCAATTTCAAATATCTTTTTAAAGTGAAGAGTTATTAGGAGACAAATTTGGAATTAGCCACAGATGGTGATTATTTTTTGTTTTTCAACTACCTTTTGCAGAACTGCAGATCTATAAATCAAATAAGAATATAGTTGAACTAGACAATGTAGCTGTGATTGCAGTTCAGAGTTTCATCTCAGCTGCAAACTCTGTGTCTTAGTCATGCAAAGGATTAAATTCTTTCTCTTTATAAACAAACAGGTCCCTGTTATCCCTGTTTCAGTCCTCTGTTATTCAATCAGAGTATCTAAATTAAATTTATGTTTTATGCAAGCAAACCCAATTAAACCCTACAAGGAAATGTCCCCACAGGTTCATTTACTAGAGCTTTGTTTGTGGAGGACACAAATTTACCCTTTGAGTGTAATCTACAGCATTCAGCAATATCAGATACAGCACAACACTACCCATTTCATTTTATAAAATATTACAAAATTATGTCCTTTAATAAATCCGTTGGTTTGTTGTTTGTTTTTTGGTTTTTTGTTTTTGTTTTGGTTTTTTTTGCAACTAAAAAGATGAAAAAGCAACTACAGGCAACACAAGGTTTAATAAATACCAAGAGGAAGCTATCCAGCCTGAGGTCAATTTGTTGATATCTTTGATTACGACTTCTCACTGTTTTGCTTTAGTAGTTGCATATTTTGTCTGTGCTCAATTCCTTTATTGCCTAGTTACCATCAAAGATTATCATATAAACCAGAGAAAGGGGAAAACAATATGCCTGTCTCCCCCTGCTCCCACAATAAAAAAAAAAGCCTCCAAGCCAGCAAAAATCTACCATATTTTTCAGTATGCAAAATATTATATCAGCGAGGAAATATCTAAAACTTTATAGTAAATAGACTATCTGGCAATATTTTAATTAAAAATATCCCTACCAAGCACGTAATACTGTTTGCAAAAAAGATTATCTTGGCCTCAGCAATTTCAGTTTTGTGAATTTGAGCTATAACCTGACATTAGCACTGGACTACAGAGCACAGCCTTTGAAAGCAAAAGTAAATGCACCAATTTTTCTTTTTTAATCTTCATTAGTCTGAAAAAATGAAAATGAGGACTGTCCAAAACACAATTTGCTGTAGCCCAATATGGCACAGCAAATAAGAACAAGTGACTAACCACGTGTCTATAATCAATTAAAAAAAAAGCCACAAAATGAAAAAAGATAATGTTAAATCTTCAATTTAAATAAAAAGTTATGCAATTCAAAGTGCCATTTGTAGTGGCATTATAGTGCCAAAGAATTGTAGATATCCAATAAAAATGCGCAAGTTCATATAATATACCATATGTGAACACCTCCACCCTTACTATAAATCATCACAGTTTTATTGCTTTAGAAGTTCTGAACCAAATGTATTTATTCTTAACGTCAGTGTGAAAGTTTTCCAATAAATCTATAAAATAATTTTGGTGGGAGTTTTGAGGGTCTTTTGGTTGGTTGGTTGGTTTTTCTTAACCTCAGCACTGTAGTTCTAATACCACAGAATTTCAAAGTGGCTGTTATTCCTGAGAGAAATCTTCCATTAGATTCCAGCCATCAGATCAGACAAAATTCAAAGTCACATCAAAAGCAACAAATCAAAAGGCAAGGAATGAGACGCCTTTTTTGTAGGATACACTAAATATTTTCAAGCAACCCTCCCAGGGGCCATGACTTTGTGTTAGTGGCTACAAAGACACATTGCTTAGATCACCAGAGGCCGTCGGATTTCCCATTTCTTCTTTTTCCGTAAAGAAAGCTTGTCAAGAATTTTTGAAAAACTATTTCTGTTTTGGCGGGAGTTGCTATCAAGCTAGTAGCAAATTTTGACATTGCATTCGTGTTTTTGGTTGGTTCAAATGAAAAAAATCTCCTACTAACATTTGGGAATGTGGGTCTTCACATTAATTTGTATCAGATAATTTATATGCTTAGTCAGTATATGTCTAGAATCCAAAACAGTACACTGATGTTTCTAAACATATTTCAAAATGATGTCATAAGTATTTTGAGGATTTTTTGGTCTTTACAGTAAGTTATGTTATGTAGGAAAACAATATTACTAAATAGAAATGGAGAAAGAATATGGGGGAAAATGGACAGAGAAAAGCTGAGATATATTTAAAAAAGTCAAGGGAGTAGGCAGAAAATTATTACACATAATTTGAAAAAAAAATGGGAACACGATAAATGAAAATTCAGAGATAAAAGAATCCAAGAAATGAGATGACATATTTTTAGCAAGTCCAAATATTATCTGTACTAATGAGCACTAGACAGAAAAAAGTTTAACCATCTTTCCTGAAAATGAGAGAAAACTCCTAGAATGGGCCTGCAAGGAAACCAACAGAGAAGTTTACCAATGGAAGACCATAGCCAGTCTAAGTGTTTTTATACAATGTACTGTACCCCCTGCAGTCACAAAGAAAAGGGATGTAGTGAAGTCACAAGGAAAAGGGGTGTACAGCTATAGTGAGTGAAGAATATGAATAATACTTTATATAATTCCTTAAATGATTCTTTTGTACCATGAAGATTTATTTCTGAAGTCAGTACAACAGTACTTTTAGCTACATTAATATAAAAGGATGGAGCAAATATTCGTCTGCTCATCTGTTACTCCTAGGTTGAATCATTTTTGGTGTTGCTACTGAATCTGCCTAATAAGATGAAATGTGCTTGTAAGGAACAGGGACATACCATCACTACTCCATAAGAAGCTACTAAAAAATGACTCAATTTGACTTCTGTTAGGATGTGAGATGACCTCGGCTCAGATTGGTCCTTCAAGGTGAAAGGAAGTTTAGTAAATTAATACTGGTATAACATCCAAAACTAAATTTTAGGAGCTCTGAGATAGTACAAAATATCATTTTAATGTCAGTTGTAACTATAAATGAGTGTTTTTAATGAGAAGATGGTCAGAAACCATGCATAACCTCTGGCAACGTGGAAATGGATTTCTTAATCCACTATCTGCTTTCTGGGTGATTGGCAGCACAAAATGCAAGACAGGAAAAACTAAATTCCAACCCATTCATGTCAAAGACTTAAAAAGGAAGAATTCCCACCTGTTCCTTTGCATAACACACTCATCAATTTTGATAACTATTACGATCGTATACAGTTTTAAATATTCAAATTAATTCTGCTAGTTATGTGACATCGTTGGGATATGATCAATTAGCCTTCAGCATGCCCTGCACTTCTCTTTAGACCAGTGGATTACCTTATAATTATCAACTCTGCTATTTGCTGTTCCCAGACACTGGAAAAAAACATGGCTGCTGTTTATAAAACATGTGCAGTGGATCTTTCCTAAGTGGAAGATCTTTCAGGAAAAAATAGCACCTCGGTGCTGCTGGCTCCTTTTATAGATTCACTCCGCATGATTTCTACAACAGACGAAGGATGTTGAGTCCCCAAATTATACACTTTCCTCTTCCACTAACTTTAACACAGTTTCTAGCACTGCATGTTTTCTTGTTTCCAGTTTTCTCTGGAGAAAACTGCCAAGAGATGGAGATCAATATCTTATGCTTCTCAGTACCCCCCAATTTTAGTTTTCCATCCTTTTCTGGCTCGTTGTTAGCCTTTCTTTTCCTTGATCATTTTGCATCAAATGCATAACTTTTGCAATAGTCAAGACATGCCTCTTTTGTGAGCTACTATGAGAAAAAATTGATGGAAAAAGCACCCTCACAGTACTAGCACAAGACATGCTCAGTGACTTCCTCCTTTTTGGTGCTAGTCTTACCAGCAAAGGGAGACCTCTATAATCTCTAATAACCAGAGGTAAGAACTACAACACTAACCCACAGCCCAGTTAGATGTAGGAGTAACAACTCATTTGCAAAGATCTGGAAGCTCTAGGGAAGCCCGAGAACACCACAAGTGAATGAAGCTTGGTATCATGCTGCCTAGAAACCAACGTATATTTTGTGGAAGAGGAGGACTGAAAAAATCTGTGAAAACTGTTTCAGATCCAAGAATTTCCAATCCAACATTGCATCTCCCAAAAAAATCCCAAAACATTAGCAAACATTAACAACTATAAAATAAAAGTAAGATGGCAGCTCTACTCTTTTATATTTACAATTTACAATTATAGTTAATATAAAACTCGAACAGAAGAAATTTTCATAGGGATGTAGACTACCATTACTTCAGTGTAATTGTTACCCATAGTAAGTGTTACCCCAGCCATTGTTAATGACTGAGATACTATTAGTTTATAGAGTGAAGTAATCTCATACATTCACCCATATTGGTATGTCTAAGTCACCATCTCACACAGGTTCTGCTGAGCAAGGCATGAAGGAATATTAGTTATATACTTGATAATACAAGTACTATTTTTATTCTTATTATTCAAAAGTATTTTTCATTAGGTACAAATTCCCTGTAAAAATTTGTCATGTTTTAAACCCAAATGGCTGCATCTCATTAACACCTTTTTTGGCTGCTTATTTCTATCCTAGAGGTCTGCAGTATGCTACATACTTAATACAGTGCTGTAACTCTGTGCGTTGTGTTGCAATGCAGAGATTTCATTTGTGCTGCATTAAAAATATATTTTTGTTTAAACAATGACGCGGCCTAATGCTTTGCTTGATTTTGACTAGGTTTCATGTGATGGGTATAATTTTCTGTTTACATTACCTTTACATGTTCTGTGTCACTGTATTACATTTTCTCTTTAATTATATTAAGTAGGAGAAATGTAAATGAAAACATTCAAGGTTTTTTAATCAATTAAGTAATAAGAAGATTAACTCTTCTAAGTGATCTAGAAGGAAAGCTTCTCAGTATATATACTGTGTTGTTAAGCAAAATAGTACATATAAAATCAGTTTCAGTGACTAAAGCAGCATTCAGAACTTTTTGTTTCTGCAGCTGTTACAGTTTTGAGTCTGTTTCTGTCACATAATAAGCTGTGGTAGGCACTCTTTCACAGAGTAAATAAAACTGTGGGTATACCCTGCACTCTTCAAACTCCATTAAATAGGGTTTTTATTCTTGTACTGGACTGTGTGGCCCAAAAGCACACTGAGCAGTTCAAAGTCCAATAGCGAGGCCTTATTAATAAATATCACAAAGGAGAAATAATTCACATCGAGGTTTCAGAATTCAGATCAAGTAACTTACAAATTATTATTTGATAGTTACTTGAGTTTGACACAACTGCCATCTACACAAAAGATACTTGATTTCAGAGCAGTGAACAAATAGCATGTGGTGACTTATTTTCCCTACAATCTTCCAGTGCTCCATACTTGTTTTCTCTATGGAAGAAGCACCAGCAAAACAACCACTGCTGTAGTTGTAAACTGCCATTACTATTTCTTTGTAAAATCTGTAAACAACGTAGTTTGTACAAGGAGAAACACGATAAACTGTGTTTATGTTCTAGGATGAAAAATTAATCACAGTGTCTAGAAATCAGATAGTTGCATTAACACAACACTGTGCTTGAATAAGACCTGCTTAGAGCCATCACATAGCACTTAAGAAATTTATTTAATATTTGCAGAACAATAGAATTGTTAGGCTTGGAAAAGGCCTCTAAGATTATCTAGGCCAACTGCTAACCTAGTGCCACCATGTTCACCACCAAACCACATCCCCAGGTGCCACATCTATGTGATTTTGAACACTTCCAAGGATAGTGACTCTACCACTTATGTGAGCAGCCTGTTCCAAAGTCTGACCACGTCTTTAGTGAACAAATTTTTCCTAATATCTAACCTAAACCTCCAATAATTCAACCTGAGGCCATTTTCTCTTGACCTGGCACTTGATACCTGGGGGGGAGCCCGACCCCCACCTGGTTACAAGCTCCTTTTAGACAGTTGTAGAGCACAATGAGGTCATCCCTGAGCCTCCTTCTCTCCAGGAGCTCCCCTAGCCGCTCCTCATAAAACTTGTACCCCAGACCCTTCACCAGCTCTGTTGCCTTTCTCTGGACCTGCTCTAGTGCCTCAATGTCTTTCTCGTAGTGAGGGGCCCAGAACTGAACACAGGATTCAAGGTGCAGCCTCCCCAGTGCTGAGTACAGGGGGACAGTCACTGCCCTGGTCCTGCTGGCCACACTATTTCTGATACAGGCCAGGATGTCGTTGGCCTTCTTGGCCACCTGGGCACCCGCTGGCTCTTGTTCAGACAGCTGTCAACCAGCACCCCCAAGTCCTCCTCCACTGGGCAGCTTTGCAGTCACTCTGCTTGTAGCATTGTGTGGGGTTGTTGCGACCCAAGGGCAGGATCATCACTTGGCCATATTAAACTTCAGACAATTGTCCTCTGCCTATTGATCCAGCCTGTCCAGATCCCTCTGTAGATCCTTCCTGCCATTCAACAGACCAACACTCCCACCCAACCTGGCATCATTTATGACCTAAAGATACATTTGACCCCCTCATCCAAGTCATCAATAAAGGTATTAAATAGAACTGGCCCAAATAGGTTGCCTTGGGGAACAACACCAGTGACCAGCTGCCAGCTGGATGTAACTCCATTCACCACCCCTCCCTCAGCCCAGCCATTCAGTCAGCTTTTTACCTAAGGAAGAGTACATACCTGTCCAAGCCATAACAGTGTCAAAAGGTTTACTGAAGTCCAGATAGACTACATCCCAGCATCCACAGCCCTTCCCTCATCCACTAAGGAGATAACCTTGTCATAGGAGGAGATCAGGTCAGTCAAGCAGGACTTGCCTTTCATAAACCCATTGGGCCTGATCCCCTGGTTGTCCTGCACATGCCACATAACAGCACAGAAAATTATCTGCCCCATGACTTTTCTATGCCCTGAGGTCAGCTGACAGACCTGTAGTTCTCTGGATTCTTCTTCCAACTTTTCTCATAGATGGGCTAACCTCCAGTCAACTAGGACCTCCCCAGTTAACCTAGACTGCTAGTAAGTGATGGAAAGTGACTCAACAAGCACTTTCACCAGCTCCCTCAAAATACTTGATTGGATCCTATTCAGCCCCATAGACACATGTGCCTCCAATTGGTGTAGTGTGTCCCTAAACATTTCTCCTTGGATTATGAGTGCTTCCATTCTACTTCCCATACCTGTCTTAAAGCTCATGTCCTCGGTACCCTAAGAAAAACTCATCTTACTTTGAGGCAAAATTGTCATTAAGTATTTCAGCCTTTTCCTGAGCCTTTGTCACTATGTTTCCTTGTACATGCAATGAAGGATGGAGATTCTCCTTGGCTTCCTTTCGTTGTTGAAATATTTGTACAACACAATTTTCTTAACTTTTACAGCAGTAGCCAAATTAAGTTCTAGCTATACTTTGGCCCTTCTAATTTTGTCCCTGCGTAACCTCACAGTGTCCTTTTAGTACTCCTGAGTTGCCAGTGCCTTCTTCCAAGGGAGATACACTCTTTTTTTCCCCTCCCTGAATTCCAGTAAAAGATTTATGTTCAGCTAGGCTGGTCTTCTTCCCTGCTGGCTCATCTTTTGACACATGGGGATACTCTGCTTCTGCACCTCTAATAGTTCCTTCATATAATGTCCAGCCTTCCTGGACTCCTTTGCCCTTCAGGAATGCCTCCCCAATGGACCCCCTCAACCAGTCCTCTAAACAGGACAAATTCTACCATCTGAAAACTCAAGGTAGTAGTTCTACAGACGCTTCTCCCTACTTCAAGAATTGAAAATTATCATTTTGTGATCACTCTGCCCAAGGTTTCCTCCAGCCACCACATCTCGCACCAGTCTTTCTCTGTTCACAAGCAGCAGGTCCTGTGGGGAAGATTCCCTAGTTGGCTCTCTCATCAGCTGTGTCAGGAAGGGGTATTCCTCACCCTCCAAGAACCTTCCTAGACTGATTTCTCTCTGCTATGTTGCATTTCCAGCAGACAGCTTGCAGGTTGAAGTACCTCATGAGAAAAAGGGATAGAGATTGTGAGACTTTTCCCACCCACTTATAAAACATTTCATCTGTCTCTTCATCCAGAACAGGATATCTGCTGGTTGGCCTTCCCCTTATCCTTAACCATAAGTGCTCAGCCCTACCGTCACCATCATTAACATCCGGACAATCAAAACACACTCTAACATACAGGTCTACCCCCATGCCTCTCCTTCCTTTCCTGTCATTTCTGAAGAACTTACAGCTACCCATTGCAGCACTTCAGTTGTGCAAGTCATGCCACCACACTTCTGTGATGGCATCTAAAAAAAAGCAGAATAGTCTGGAATTCTCTGTAATAAACAAAACTGGATCTCCAAATTCGCTGATCTAAATTGTGTTCTGTGCTTTGTTGCTCCTGAAGAAATGGATATGTTTCTCAAAATTGCTACCTAATTAACATGTAGAAGGGTCCCTGAATATTAAAAAATCTCAGCCAAAGGATTGACAGTCTCTGATGGAAAGGTCAGTTTTCAATTGAAAGATTTTTTTTTCCCCATTTCTGTGCAATAGCCCATAATGAATGAGCAAACTGTGTTTCAGGATTGTAGCTCAACTGGAACACAGAAATTAATTGTGCCAATCAGTCAGCAAGTAGCAACCTGTCGCAAGTGCCTGCACATATTAACTATGAAATGAGTCAAAAGAATAAATATTCAGCATGAAAACCTTCTGAGAGCATAGCACAGTTATGTCTGCTTCCAGTAAAATTCACAGCACAGCTGTATTTGCTGTGCCAAACAGAGATAGAAGTCTAAAGCCAAAATTGGATTAATTAAGTAAGGGTTGTAGGATCACCACAGGCTGATCCCAGCATAACAAATGAGATGATGCTTCCAGTTCTTCCTGTGTGCTGGCCAAAATAATTGTTCTGTAGCAGGCTGTACTTGGAAAGACAGCTCTGAAGGCCATGCTATTTGGGTAACCTTTTACAATTAAGCCACAAATTAATCTGCTTGTTGATGTTTGTCATCATGGAAAGACACTTTAAAAATCCTAGATACATTATTGCTGTCCACTACAACCATCTGCAACAATCAGCTCCTTGGAATAAATTTCAAACTAGTGCATTTTGAACTAAGGCCATGCCGAAAATTAATGGCTTGGAAAAGTTGTGGATTTTATCCATTTTATTATATATGGTGTGTTAACCATGTACATATGGTATTATTCATGTATTAAAATCATTCTAACATAGTAAAATTACTGAGATAAGTATTGAATTCTCTGTTTCTGTACATGGAGAATGGCTCAGCTACCACCCCTGTCAGTGTACTGTTGCTGTTCAGAGGAAACAAACCTAACAAGAAAAATAGAACCACCAGAACTGCATTCCTAGGACCTGAATATAACGCATGAAAACCTTGAAACTAAGAGACCCATAAATCCCTCTTTGAAGAGGTGGGGAGACATAATCCAGAATCCATGAGACAACCCCAGGCAGAGAGACTCAGTTTAAAAGGGAGCTTCTCAACAATTGCCCAGCAAAACCTCAGGGCTCAGTATTGAAGGGCAATAAATATTCCCAAGTTTTAAAATTTATCTAAGCCAGATCTCAAAAACATTGGATGAGACATAACAGGGCAACCAAGACAAATTATTCTTGTAAATATTTATACTTTTGCTACTTATTTTTCCTCTTCATCACCCAGTTTGCCACCTCATAATTAAGACCCCAATCTTTTGATTTGCTAAAATAATTCTGTTTTTTTTTTTTAACCACAGAACACGTTATGACAGAAAAGCAGCTAGGTGAAGGTAATAAATTTGCAGCACATTTCCCCAGTCAATAGAAAGAAATCAAATGGTGCATACCTGTCACATGTATGTAAATGTATTTAAAAGATTTAAAGATCTTAGTGCTGTTTGAGGAATTGCACCACCTTGCTAAATCAAACTGAAATTCAGTATAGGGACTGGAAACACCTCTTATCTTCTGGGGAAGAATTTCCATTAGAACTTATAATAACACTTGTTCTGTAAGGAACAGGAAAAATAACACTCTTAAATCTTCATGATAATTTTGGAAATGAAAAATAGAAATTGTTAATTTATAATTAAAAGACACTTGTTTGTGTCTATTAACAGCATTTTAATATACCTATTACCATAATATTTATACATCACTATCTATATGGACATTAAATGAAAGAGGGTAATAAAGGAGGGTAATGCACTTGGTTTAGAATTTTCTTTCCACTGTCTCTCTTTTGAACCTATTTTTCTTGAATACTGCTACCTGTACTTAGGTACAAGAAATCTGATTAAGTCCGAATTCTGCAAAAAGCCTTACAACTTCTTACTCACTACAGAAAATCATAGAATCATATATTATCCTGAGTTGTAAGGGACCCAAAAAGATCATCAAAGTACAGTTCCTGGCCCTGCACAGGATGAACCCAAAAATCACTCCATGTGCCTGAGAGCATTTTCAATGCAATAGAAATGCAAATGGAGGAGAGGCACTTGGAAATGAATCTGTATGCACATGGTCAGAATGCTAGCTGCACTTCAAGCACCCATTCCTGGGAACATACGCTTTGTTAAAAGAATCATGCAATGCTATAAACAAATAGCCTTTTCATGTTTTCACTCGCTGAAAGATTCATGAAGCCTAACATCTTCCATCGGGGCAGTGACTACTACTGCTGCCAAATGTTTAGCAGGGAAACAAAAATCTGGAAAAATTGAGCACAGTGCTGTGTAATATTTAGAACAAAATATTTCGTGACAGATGTAGAATCAAGCTTCATCCAACATTAAGAGCTATCAGTGAGACTGAAGGAAAAAAAAGATAAGAAAAAGATGGGGGCTGGAAAAAGAGATATTATATGGTTTAATATTAGTTAGAAATCAACCAGAAATTCCTTATGTGGAAGTTGCTTGAAGCATTATAATAACCATTAAGAGGCTTGACTGCAATTTTGAATAAAGTGATCTAAAGAGGTAACAAAGATGATTTATTTATTTACTTTTATAACTGAAACCAAAGGTCAAACAAGTTTGACTCTTACACCCAGTGTCTGAACATTAAAAATGATTTAATGGAAGACAGGTGCTTAGGCTTGTACTACATCAGGTTTTCAGAGCTAACACCGAATAATGCCTCTAATTAGCAAGGCAAGTGTGTTTAGGTAGAAGTTTGAAATAATGACAGCCTCTGGTATGGAAGAATTCACAGATTTAAGCTAAAACTTGCCAGGACTCAAGACAGAAGAAAAGACAAGTCAATTACAAGACTTGTGATATTTCCACATATACACTGGAAAATACAGAGGCAAAAAGAATGTCCCACAGCCATCAGTAAAAGGATAGAAGAAAGTCACCCTCTGATTCCATAACTTCTCCAGTAAAAGAAGACAACTAAATTCAAAACAAACATCTGAAGTTTGTAGTGCTGTTTGTAAACAGACAAAGCTTTGCACTGCTGATGAAAGACAGCAGCTGCGATAGTAGCTTTAATAAGGTAGTCTTTGACTGCCGTATTTCTACTATTGTAGCAGACAACATTCTAGCTAGATTGTGAAGTCAGATATAGTGGAATTGCTCTCACAATGCTGGGTTCCAGAAATATCAGGCAAGTGCTTAATTTTACTGTCTATTTATAAATACCTACTATAAGCAAGAATTCCAGTAAACAAGAAATACTTGAAATTTGGTTAATACAGAATCCTGCACTTCTAAGAAGCACAGAACGAGTGCTGTGACTTTTGAGCACAATTATCACCATGTGAAAGAGCAGGGAGATGACTCCCCATGGACATAGTTTAATATTTATCAAGATATACTTTAAGAAACTAAACATGTAGGAATGTGGAATTCATTGGGTAATCAAATACAGAATTCCATCTCCCAACAGAGAGTCTGCATCATTATAACACCTGAGACTGCTTCGAGTGCATCTGCAGTCTAGTGTGACAACTCTAAAGTAAATTTGTACTCACAAAATTACAAACAAGTTGTTACTAGGGGTTTTACAGGAGGGCAGATGGGAGGAGAATCAAATTATTCCAATTAAAGCATGAAAGAAACTATTTATGGGCATGATCAAATATCTTTCTGAAGTAGGTACATACAGAAGCTTGTGGGCTAATGTGCTGAAGTGTTTGATGAAGAAAATTGTAAATAAAACTCCCATCCCTGCATGCTAAAATGATGTAGTGCTCATACAGTCATTTTGTAAAGCAACATGAGGATAAACACTAGTGCGTAGCCAACATTTCTTTGCAGTAATTACTAGACACAGGACATAGATAGATAGTGATTATGATCAAGCACAAACCTACAACTTGCACAGATTTTGGAAGTGAAGAATCTAGTTCTCAGCTTTGGAGCAAAACTGTATTAGAAGTAATATTGCAAGCTATTTCATCACAAAACTTAGTTGATCAAAACTCTGCAATAATCTCCACATGCTGGGGTGAGGCTGATAAGGTGGTCAAGAGTACTAGAAGATGGTCCAAACAGACATACTTTACAGTATATTTATGCACAAAGAATAAAGGTTCAGCACACTGCATTACAGATGTATGTCTGACAGAGGACTTGAAGATACCCAGTAAATCACGGAACAAGATGACTTGCCACAGGCTTTTAAAAATAAGTCTTATTCCTGGAAAGAGTACTTGTAAGATAGGTTGGAAGTATTATTTTATCTATGGGAAGGCACCCAAGGCCTTATCTCAGGAGTTTTAAACATGACATCAGGTCCTCAGTCCAGACTGTAAAAGGCATATTTCAGAGGTGATATGTAACATATGTAGCACAGATGTAACATTTCAGAGATGAAGCAAAAGGGATACCTCAACAAATGAGGCATAACGCAAATCTAGAAGAGTTTGGAAAAAGTCTCATCCCCAAGGCTGGCTGAAGAGGAAGGCATAAAATGACAATAAATAGTATTAACAATGGTATAAACAATTCCTCTGTATTGAGTAACCTGAGTTATCATTTTGTCCATAATGTGATATTAGAGCCATTTTCCTTTGTAGGTAACACATCTTTTACTGGAGGGGCACAAGAAAACAAATCCCCATACAAAAGATGAAGAGCTAAACTGTTAAAAAGAAACAACAAGCAAAGTGCATGACAGGTTAAAAAATCAAAAATATGGAAGTTGGGCCAAAGCCTTCCTCTCTGTAGGTTTATTTGAATGCTATGCAATATCACCGTATCTCAACAAAACAAAACAAAAACACCCTTCCATGATAAAAAGTCCATCTAGTTTCACAAGGGTTTGTATTATTACCCAACATGAAGCCCATAAAATATTTTGAGAACAGCCTGGCCTTACTGAAGTCAGTGGGAAATTTGAAATTGGCTTTGGAGGACCAGGATGACAGTCAGCAGTCCTATTGATTTCAGCAAGACTCTTAATTGTCTGAGGCTATGCACAAGCATGGATCTTCAAAGGAGCAGGGCTTTGAACAATTGGGCTGTGTGTATTTACCAACTGAGAAGAGAAAAATGTTTTAAATCTGGCTGCAACACTGGCATGAGCTTCAAATGAAATTAAGTGCACGATTTCATTATGTTGAACCTCAGCTGTATGCAGTTTAACTGAGATGAGCGTTCTGGATCAGCAGGTGTCAGTCCCCTGCTGTGAAATGAATTTAGATAACTAAAGGCAAGAGCAGCATCCTGCAGCAGAGCCCAGGAGCTATGTGTGCTCTAGCTCTGCATTAGGGAGCCTGAGCAGACAGGGAATTGTCTTTCAAGCCAGGATTCTGGTTTCAAGACCTGCAGTTTTCAGTGTCCTCATTTTTTATTGACTAGAAAGGAGGGGACGTGTCCAGACAGAGAAGATCTCAAGGTGTCTAGGCTGCTTGCTCCTAGACATGGTATTTCCTTAAACACTCAGGTTCTTTCCAGCTTACATGGACAGCCTAATTCCCTCAACTGCACAGTTTCAGAAGTCAAAGGCACCACAGGGAAGTCCCAGAACCAACAAGTTGCAAGACACTCTCCAAAGTTGGAAGAACTCTACATACCACTTTGCCTCCACATAAAAGACAAACAAACCCAAAAAACGTAGGGGTTAAACTTCTACCTTATCTTAGTTACAACTATTCATTTTGTTCTTGTTTGTGTGTGTATAAAAAAAGAGAGAAAAAATTTACATTCAAAATTGCAACCTGTTCTACCATTGCCAAGATTTCTCTTTGTAAATTTTGTATCTGGTTCGCACAAGCATGTTTCACTTCCTGTCAAATCAATGAAAACTGAGAACTAAGAAAGAAACATCTGTAAAAGTTAGTAACACCTGCGTGGTACAACTTATGCCACATAAGTGCATTCCAAGTACAAAATGTACTCAGATGACTCCCAAGTCATAGAAAATGTTCCTTTTTATAATCTATCCCAAATGACCATTGCTATCTAAGAAATTGGATCTGTTCCTTTTTTTTTAAAAATACAATTTGTCATCACAGATTGAGACTGTAGAAATGTGTTCTGAGGGGGAAGGGTGTTGGGATTTTTTTCTTTTTTTTTTCCCCGCAGTTTTTTTTGTTTAGCTGCTTTTGCATGTGGTAAGTAAAAGAATTAAGTAAAAATGATCATTCTCCACTCTCATTCTGTTTAACCCCCTACCCCAAACTGTGAATCTTGGGCATGACATGCATTTCTGCTTTTTCCAGTGCGCAAGGAAAACATAAAATTGCCCTAGTACAAATAAAACTTCCTTTAAAGGCTGTGTGTTAACTACAGCAATCTGATTTGTAACCACCACTCTATAACTTGTCTAATCAACTCTCAAATGGATATTAGATCCAATTCACTGACTGGCTCTTTTCCCTTACTACAATTTCTTCTACAGCTGATCTCCAGTTCCATAACATTATCCACAGATATAAAATATAAATTTAAAGTCATTAGGCTTCCAATTCTACTAGACAATGCCAGCTGTACTGCAACTATTTAACTTTAGTCTTTTATGATCTTATTTACTTCAACTATATCTTTTTTACATTATTTGTATTTCACATAAATCCTGTCATCAATAAAATTAGAGAAACACATAGCTAACCTTTTTTTGAAAATCCATGAAAAAATTGAACACTGAGCCCATTGTTTTTTGTTTGTCTCCACCTTAAAATAAAGCTACCTTTATATAAAAAAGCACACTTAAAACATACACATTTAAATTACAACATTTTAGAAATTGTCACATTAGTTTTAACAACAAAGAAAAGAGTGCTGATTTAAGATGTCTTCTACCATTGCCTAGTTTAGTCTGTTAACTTTGTATTTAAGAATGCTTCTATTTAAATAAAAATGTAAAATTCAGTTTCTAATGTGCAATCAGGCCAACTTTTTGATACTAAGCAAAAAAAAAAAAATCTTTAACAAACCATGTTCTAATGTTATTTACCGCTCTTGGTTTTTTTTTCCTGCCCAAAACTGATAGTAAAAAAAGTCAAGTTCACCATATGGAAAAGTACGAAAGTTCTCCATTTGTAATTATTGCTTGGAAAAACATATCAGTCGAGTCTTCAATATTAAAAGTTCAGTTCTTTAATAAGGATTTTTGGTACTTTTATTAACACTGTTTTTGATTTGGTTTAAAGGTATTTGGTTTTTTTTACATAGAGGACATTTGAAGGACTGACTCTACTAAAGGAGAGGAAATTTAATGAGAAAAACATATTTTAAATTAATTTTTCAGAATACTTATGATAAATGAATCTCATCTTTATAATGATTAACACCTGAGACATTATTTGGCTCGTAAGATATATTCAGCTATCCAGGGAACAGAAACTATATTTCATTATTTATATTGCTGACGAAAACAACAATGATTCTACACATCAGGAGAAAAAAACACTGAAGGAGCCCTTTATTAAAAAGCTACATATTAATATCTAATCATTAAGAATTCTGAAAAAGAACCTATTCTGGGGGGGAATATTTTGATCTTGCTTACCAGAAAACATGCATAGTATGTCTAATAAATTGTGTATTGAAATTTTTTAAAATTCTCATTATGATCTCCTGGTAAAAAACTGGAATGTGCTCCAATGTAGGAACTCACCATCACCCTGCCTGGAGACCTGCCTGGATCATCCTCCTCATTTTCTTCTCGAACTTTTCTCCTTACTGAAAACTATGGGTAAGGAGCAGCAAAGACACCACCTCCCATCCCAACAAAAGCTGAAAACAGGCACAGACAGGCCAGGGCATCCTGAGGTTCACTGGATTCCTGCAGATGAGCACCTATCCATGCTTTGGAAGAACTGAGTCAAGGCTATCTGCTATTGGACTGCATCACTGTTAGCCAAGCTATTTAAGTCAAACAAATTTATGGCAAAGCCACATCCAAAAAACCAGATGTTCAGGGTCTCCATTTTCAGAGTTTCACAGTTCATCTTGAGTATTTACTTGTCCAGACATAAAGCAAAGCAGTCCAGGATCACCAAATACACAAAAATCCTAATCTTCCAGAAAGCTGAGAGTGTCACTGGAATTACGCGCTTGCCTTGGGTTTATAGTCTTCCCGAGGCAGTCAGTTTTAACAGCTCCTAGAGGCACACAGTGGCTGGATGAACCTTTCCTCCATGAAGTGGGTATATGCCACTTTCTGTGCCAGCCTACCAGTGCCTCAGTCATCCAGACTGAGGGCTAAACCAAAACCTGGGGTATCTTCTCACCTTTCTATATTCCAGGACAATTTTCCCTTTGTACTTGGATTTCCATACAGTGAAAAGCAGTGTATGAATAGACAAATAAGAAAGAAATCAACACCAGATGGCTTAATTAAACCCCTATAAATCATGATTTTTATCTCACTTACAGAGAGGATATGTTCACTAAATAAAGTGTGCACCTTCCACCTAGTAAAGTCAAGCATATAGGAAAAAGTAACCTCCCGAATGGGAACTTCTTAATGAAGTGTACTCTATATAAATATATATATTATTTCTATGCATAAATATACAGATTTTTTTCACAGTAATAATATTGTGGGGGAAAGACAAGAATAAAGACACCTGCTCTTCTCCAGGTCTGAAAAAATTGAGATGACAGCACAGAGACTGAGTTTATAGCATGTAAGACAAAGAGTTGTAAAATAAGTGAACTATTTCTAAGCAAGGTGGAAGGGGACTGGAAACTTTAATTGCAGTAACATGATGTGTCATGTTGCTGTGGCTATTTTTTCTCTTCATCTAAAGTCATTTGTCTCTATGATACCTTAAAATGCACACTGCAGTAGTAAACAAGAAATCAACCTGACAAAACTTTTAAGTTGCACAAGTACAGAAACATGCTGGAGGGTGGGGTGGAGAGGGGACAAAAGGGAATGTGCGTGCTTATACATAAATTATTGGTCCATATGTTAATGATAGGTACACAGTCATTTTGTATTTTTAAAAATAATTCATATCATATATTTTTTATATACAGCAAAAAAAAAAAGGTGCAAAACACAGGTTTTTTGTACATGATAGCTGCTATCTATCATGTACAAACAAAAGCATTCACAGACGTCCAAGACTTATGGCATATTGAAGTAAAAATACTTGAGTATTTAAAACGTTTGTGTTTTCTTTGAAGTGCATCATTAAAAGTATGAAAAATACAAAATATTAATACTTTTCAGATGTTAGCACACACTATGCTGGCAATAACTTCAAGTACTTTTTCTCAGAGCCCATGATTTATTTCAGTAGCCAAATGGATTTTTAAGAGCTCATAGAGTGCCTAAGATAGGTATAGGCAGGCAACTTGAGGTACAGCACACAAAAAGACTTTTATATATGAAGAAACAGAGACCTTTATGAAGAAGCCAAATTAGTTTGCACCGTGCGAAGAGTAACTAAATGATCTGGAAAATGAGAAATCTTTGACAATATTTGTTCCATCCATACCAGGCATTGGAACACAAGCTGAATTTAACAACATCACTTACAAGCTTCATTATCACAATCCATAGGAAGCATTCATTAATAATAAAAAAAAAATGTTTGTTTCAACATAATTTCTTGAAAACAAGTGTTCATTTAAAGGTACATTAAGCGAAAAAAAATATTCTGAGACCGTTGTCTTTCTAAATTTAATTGCTTCCCCAGGCTTCTCCTTATCTGAAGTGGGGTTATAAGCCTATGTTTTTAAAGGAGGTTTACAATGGAGATAGCTACCCACTTACCTTTGAAATTTGCTGATAGTTTATACAACTCCTTTCCTGCGTCCTTAAGCGATATTCTTTTAAGGAGATGTATGTACTCCTAAAATCATGTTTTTGTATTATACAACAATCTTTTGCACTAGGCAGTCTCATGTCACTTTTATTTATTAATTAATACAAATCCATTCCTTGAATCTGAGCCACAGTTGAGCAATGATAATTACAGGTAATACTACTGAATAATTTTGTTTAGCCTTTTACTAATAATAAAAAAAGACATGGTTTCCATAATGAAACCAAATGACTCCATAATAAAGCATCCATTAAGCCCTTACGTGATATTCGGCCTTTCTTAGGGGAGGGTGGGGTTGGTATTGGTTTGGGATTTTTGTACACCTTATTCTAAGATAACATACATAAAACAAGATATTTAATTTTAAGTAATTAGGTATTCATATATTTTTGAACAATTTCATCTATTTTTTTAATTTTCCAGACACAAGAGGATTTTTGAAGATGGCTGATTCTATCACATATCATATTGACATCCACCATACTAAAAGCCATAATTGTTGGTGAAATCCTGCTCTTCCTAAAATCAAATGTAGTTTTCCATTGACTTTAGTAACAACATTAAACTATTTTTAACTAAAAAAAAAAAATTACTTACTTTTAAGACATTTTGAGGACAGTATTTTGGCCTATATTAAGGATTACATACAGCAAAATCATATACATTTATGTATCCTGGCAAAGCAGATATTTCTGAATTCTCCTTTTGATTTATTTTTTAAATTATATTGCATGAATTCTGATATTTGCAATTCCACCTAGCCAAGGAGTAACTTCTGAGGCCTGGGTTATGCTGCACAGCACTATGCTTAATATTCCCTCACAGCACTCAGCTGCTCTCTGAAATTGGGGTGAGTGGAAGGGTCTCTCACTTCCCTGACTTCTAATTTCTCTGAGCATATCATCTGTTTATCCCTTTTCTGACAGAGGGCACATTTTCTCTGCTTTCTTTGTCCTCCAGCTCACTTTTGAAGCACCTTTCTGCTTTGGCTCATACCAGATAGTTTAGTTTGCATAAAGGGAGACCCCCAGAATCCTAATTCTCATAAAAACCATTTTCTCCTGAAAAATAGAAATCTGTATGCTGCGTGACTACTGGCTCCAAAATGTCAGTGTTTTTCCAAAAAGCAGATAGAATTGTCATCCTGTTATCATTAAAGAAGGCCTTAATAAATACTGAGGGACCTTTTTTAGTTCAAAATATCAGTAAAGGGATGATAGGTAAGAGGCTCCATGCTGGTTGATGAGGGTTGCCAACACTGGAAGCTGGCCAGATGATTTGCAGGACAAAAGTTACCTAACTTTCTGGGCAGAATAGAGGGGGTAGGAACAGCCATTCAGCACTGTCACTGGTAAAGTCATTATGTACATAGGATGGGATGAATATGGGATATGTTGATCCATACAAGCAGAAAAGATGACACCTGTGGCTCTTTGAGACAACCAAAGCCCATGTGCAGAGCAAGCTCTGTTAGTGTGCAATATTTTCTAGGCAAGGCACAGATTTTGGAGCTGCAGTGGCAGCAGGAACTTTCCCTTGGGAGATGTAGAGTTTCAGAGGGATATAGTTTCAAAGTATTAGTAACCAGACTAAGTGTATCATAATCATTTAGAAAACCCATTTTCAAGCACAAAGCACACTATGCTCACCTTCTCATTGCACTCATTTATGACAGCGTCCAGATTAATTTCAAGATTAACCAGCTGCCTGCTTGAAAGCAGGTTGCTTCAAATAGATTTTTAAGCAGGGGAATAAATATTTACCTGTGTCATGACGGTCACTAATAAGTTCTTTAATACTGTTACCCCTAGCTGAGCTTTACTGTCAACATCTTATTCCCAACTCATCAGGAAAAACTTCTGGAAAAAGTTACAACCATCATAAATATTGAAATGTAGGACTTTTAAGTCTCAAACTGAACTCTGATTATCTCTGAGGGGAAGGCTGATTTTCAGACGCAGGGGTATATTTCCTCTTATATAAAAAATGCTCAAAATGAAATTAAATTAAGTTCAAAATTCTAGCTCAGTGAGAACACAGAAATCAAAGTTGGCTCATGATTAGAGCAATTTATTAGAAAAGTACTGGATTAGTCATCGTTTGAAGTCTTGGGCAGCCTTATGGAAATCATGATGCAAAGTGTAATTTACAGGGAGCTGTGTTTCTGTTTAAATATTCATAAGACATTTTACACTACATGAAAACAGACAATGGTTTCTGACACACAAACACAGACTTGATAATCCAATAGTATCTTCTGACCTGACATTTTAGAAAAATGTGCTGATATAATATTTTTTTGTGGAGATTGTTTGGGGTTTGTTTTTGTTTGGGTTGGGTTTTTTGTTTTGTTGTTTGTTTTTTTTTTAACAGAATGAAGACAGAAATCCAAGAAAATAATTATTTGCTGCTCGTTATTATGAGTTGGCTTTGGCTTTACTGCCTTTTTTTGTTTTTCCTTTTAAACAAGCCAAATTGATGTTATTGGAAGAAAAGCAGTACATTGAAAATAGAATAATAATTAAAGTTATTTATCTGTACCATAGACTACTAACTTTTTTAGCACCTGCCAGGAGTTATTTAGCTCTAGCTGGAAAAATATTCAATTAATTTTACAAAACTAAAAGTGAATTCAAACCAAAACTTACTATAAATTGCAGCAATGCTATAATACTAATTTCTTATCACACAAGTTTCAGAAAACATGAAATGTGAGGGGGGTTTTCCCTACAGGAAAATATGAACTTTTTCATGAATTTTATACACATAAAATAGGCATACGAAATGCACTACTAAAAACAAATTGATCAAGCACTTGAAAAGAAGTAAGTTAATAAAACCCCAAACTATCCCATATAGCGTGCAGGTTGAATTTATTTGGTACACTAACATCAAAGTAAAAAATAAAATCTGTAAGCAAGTAATCCAAAACTCTGCTACTGAAACAAAGCAGTCCTAGAGCTGTACTATCAGTTGGGATTCCTATCTCTGTGCTTGCTCCTATGACTCAGCTTTAAGAGCTGAGCTCTTAAAGAACACATTTTATACCCATTCTTTTCCTCCAGCATCAAGAAATTGTAGCAGCAAAACAGTGTTTACTATTTCCTCTTTTCCATCCCTGGAAACTTTAAAAGCTGAATCTGTTCATGTTTAGTTTGAGGAGTTTGTTTCGGGGAGGGGGGGGTTGGCTTTGTGGTTTTTGTTAAGTTGGTATTAATCTGTGTTTAAAACTTGCTCTGATCCTTGTAATGAGATCTCACTTGTTGCAATCATTTTTAGTATGTACGGGTGAGCAAGAAAGCAAATGGATGATGTGATGCCCTAATGAGAATGTTTGCTGTCATAGAGATTAATAGGGAAAATGGATTATACCACCAACTGCTTCTGGATTGGATCTGAAATCTTGGCTGTGTGAATAAAATAATAATTACTGATGATGGAGTGTATGACAAAGACTGTAAATAGATTTTTGGACAGTTCCTAAATAATACAAATTCTAATTACAAAGCGCATTAATTATTTTTAGATGAAGTACTAAAATATCAAAATAGATAAGCATTATAGTCATTTATGAGATTATAATTTTGGTAAAAAGAAATGGAAAAGCCAAATTAACACTATAAATAGCTACAGAACTTCATAAAGACAGTACAATCACTTTGTTCCATGGCTTTCTTCACAAGATAACCCAAGTATTCTAACTTTGATAACCGGTATCAGCAACTCCATGAGCAAAGAGAAGGGAGGATAGATCTTAATTTTTTCATTTGTTCCAGTGTAGGATTTGGCAGTCACCCTTTTGTGTAATGATTACAATTATTTGTGCAAAGAGAAATTACGGTCTTTAACTGATTTTTTTTTTTCTACTAAACAAACAAGGAGGCCACAAACAGGAGTACAGAATGGACATTTTGGACAACGACCATAACACAGTTATAGCGGTATGTTATGAAAACCTTTTGCAGAAGGTTTTTTAAAGTTTTTAATTTCTGGACCTTGAGACAGAGCCTGGAAGAGCTTATAAGTTAAAAAAAAAACAACTAGACATGATTTTCTTAGATGTTCCTCAAATAGGGAAAATTTTGCACTTTTCCTTTTCTCAGCTGAATGCAAGCTTGCTACCAGCGCACAGTAATTACTCAAGAGCAGTATAAACCATGATCATGGGATGAAATGATGACCTACAGAAGTTGTGCAAGGAGTCACATCAGCCACTTGTCCTAAAGCAGCTGAGATTAAATTCCCGTCTGTTGCAAGTGTGGTCTCTTTTCCCCTGTATTTTTCTTAATTACATTTTTTTCTCTTATTTTTCCCTGGCTAACACATTGAATTTTAAAACCATATGCCTTTTGAAAAGCCTATAGCAACCTTTTTGTTTTGTTTCTTCCCCATAGAACAGTCTTATTATGGAGTTAGCTGCAAATAAGCATATTGAAATGAACTTCAGGAAAGTTATTTAATTTATTTTTTCTATTGCTGGTTGGTTTTTTTCCTAAAAAAATCCATGGCACATTTCTTGCTGTCATAATTAAAGGGATATTAAGAATAAAGTAAAAACATACTTGTAGAAAGACTAAATTGCCAAACCTGGTTTTATGTGTAAGATTAAAGCTCTACAGACAACAGTTATTTGCTAGCAGTAAATTACCCTACTATATACACAGTATGTATATAAAGTGTGAGGATAATGGCAAAATGAATACTACTCTGTCACATAATGAGGTATAAAATAAGCTCTAAGTTACACAGAGGATCGAATATTATGGTAGCTGGTGATAGCCACAGGACATTTTGATAACATATCTAAATATAATTAGACATAGTTCTTTTATTATCAAAAGTGAACTGCTTCACTAAGAAACAGGCTCTCAAAGACATAATTAATTTCCAGTTGCAGAGACAATGAAATACCTATTTCTATGGAAACTTGAAAGGATTTCCTGTGACACAGATCAGTGTCTTGTTTCTTATCTATTTAGTCAACTTCTTAACAGCTTTAAATTAATTATTTTACTCATGATTTTGTTCTGTCATTGATCATAACCTCTGTCTCTTAAGTGTGATGGGTATTTAAATGATAAAAATATAATTTTGTTATAGTAAACAAAGGAAAATAAAATTCAAACATCTTCCTTCCAAAAGGAGACACAAGAAGCTTCACAACAAATACTTTGTTATTTGGCATTTGTTTGCCCTTTGTCTTTTTTTTTTTTTTAAATAAACCAAAGACTTCTCTTAAAATGAGTTGAGATGAATTATAAGAGTGATTGACATTCTGCTACTAGTTAAAATTTTGCTTCCTTTGAATAGGAGTAAAGATTTCTCTTGATATTCTCCAGTAGTCATTTGGTTTTTGGGCTTGCTTGTCTTCTTTTTTACTGAAGTTTTGAGCACAGTGAAAAATTAAACATTGGGAATTTATCCCATTGCACATTTTGAAGATTGATGGAACTCTATCCACCTTGAATGACATACTGAATACATGGAATTGTGAAAGTGGGAGCTATGAAGTGAAACAGCAAAGTTATTTGTGATTTATAAGCCCCCAAAGGCTTTACATCAAAACAACAGGAAAGGTTTTCATATGGTCTAGAATGAATTCTGCTTCCTAGCAAACACAAGAAAAAACCCTAAGAATGAAAGTTGATTTAAAGGATCTAATCTTCCTGCAGGTGAAAGCACACCTCTATTGCTACTTGTTCTAAATGAGACCCTCAGTTTTATTCCTAGCACCAAGCATTTCCTGTCTTCTGAAGGATTTATTACTCCAACCTGAGTTTCCAGCTCTCTTCCTCAAAAGATGAGATCAATGGCCTTAAACTTTTAAAGGAGTAATCTTCTATAATTTTGAAATTTTAGGTTATATTATGGAAAGTTACAGTAGATATAGCCTGTCACGAACAGAGCTATAATTACAACGGGTTTATGCAGCTACTTAAAAAGCTCTTCTGGATGTGAAGTAGAGAAATTCACTCATGACTCATCTAGCCATCTATATGCACTCATATATCCATCAAATGGTACTTTTCCTTCATTTTAGCACAGATCATGTGTACTCCACACGGGTGACACTGGAACACAAACACAGCAATATCCCATCATAGTATAACGAGACAATGACAGTGAAGCAACACCACGCTCACTGGTACAAAGGCCTTCAGAAAACAAATTGGGGGAAAGGCTCCTTCACTCTCCCTCCCCTGCTGCAGATCCCACACAGGCCAGTCCCACCCTGGCATACTGCAAGTTCATGCACTACCCACCAACCCACACACCCAGCTCCTGTGGCTGCACTGCCTTCCTTGGAGAGCTTGGGCTCTGCCTCAGGCACCTTGAGGCAGAATCACCCATTCCAGGCCATTCTTAAACTACCCTAACTGATAAGGGCCTATTTTGGAAGGAAGATAGATAAGCACAACAAAAAAATACATCCACCTTAGCATATGAAATAAGGTATGCCCAGATGCATCCGTGCAAATAGACACATTCTTTTTCTACAACTTTTCCACACTTCTTCTAGCTCCCTTTCTTCCTTGTGTTGAGAATGACTTCAAAATAATAGGTACATGGTTGTAACATTTTATCATCTACCCAGAAATCTTTGGGTTATTTCATTTGGGCTTTGTTTTTTGGTTGGGGGTTTTTTGTCTCGGGGTTTTTTGGTATTTTTTTGTTTGTTTGGGTTTTTTTTCTGTTTGTTTGTTTGTGTGAGGGTTTTTTGTTGTTGGTTTGGTTTGGGTTTTTTGAGGGGGGTGTCTTTCTGCAAGCATCTGAACTTTGAGAAGACCATTCACATGGTTCTACTGGAACTCAGGAGAAATCACAGAAAGTTACTTAACCTGGCAGCTGTCTTGTGCATACTCAGTATGAAAGCTGATTTGAGAGAGATTTCAGGGAAAGCCTGAGGCTGTGTTACATCTCCAGGGTGCTGAGAAGCCAAGACTGCTTGGAACATTTGAGCAGAGTCCTGGCACTCAGAGAGGAGGTCATGTCCACAATTTGAAAGCTGGCTGTATCCAGATTTCTGTGATGGCATATCCCAGAGGAAATAATACTTGATATAGGTAACAGATATCTCTATGTCACTACTTTGATTTTTTCACTGATAGGAATAGTGCATATTTTTTTCCTTGTCTGAAGATTTTAGCCAAGTTTTGCATTATGTCTTGACTAAGAGAACTGAACTATATATTACAGAAATCTCACTTGCTGAAAACTTAAAACAGCTAATTCAGACACCACAGCACCTAGGGCTGTATCATCTGCTCCAGTGCGATGGGCACATTTATTTCGTGGTTACTGGGTTTCAATTAGATATTGGAATCACTGAAATCTATGAAAATAAAAGGTCAAGAGTTTTTTTCTCTCTGTTTCTATAAGCAGGATGGTTACATAATTTCCTACTGTTTTACTTGAATTATGGAGATATATAAAAGGCAAAGATGACCAAAAAATTTAGTTTCATGGAAAATCTCACCTCACCTTTTAAATTTTTTTTTCCATTCTTACCCAGAGATGAGAGGCAAATCTGCACATATACATGCAATGCAACAGAATAGTTAAAATATATAATTCTTGAATTTTCTCAATTTTTTCTCAAGGAAACCAAACCTTTATCAGGCAAAAACCCCACTTTCTTAATGTAGCCAAACCAGACAAGTATTCTAAACCAACCTTCCAAGTTACCATTAAATAGGTACTTCTTCAATCAGGAATGTTTCAGGAAACTGCATATCACATAAATAGATGATCCCACTGCAGCTTTCATTTTGAAATATGACAATGCAATGGTTTAAATGACAGACTTACAGAGGCTTTCTGTCAAAATGATGGGAAGGGTGAAGTTTTTTGACTATTTCAGCCATGCCCACAGAAGTGTGCAGCTGAAGGCATTTGAGTACAGGTGCTCAGAGCAGCAGCAAACCCCCTTGCAGACACCAATGGAGTTCCACTACACAGAGGAGTAAAGTCTCAGGGACAGCAGGAGCAGGGTGCAGAGTCACCCACCTGCTCTTAGAGGTTTCATCACTGCCAAGAGGAAAAACACTGGTGGTGTGGAGTCAGACTGGTCCACAGTAAGGCAGCACACAGGCAAAAGCAGCTGTTGCTGTACAGACACCCTCTCTGCTTACTGCTGTGATTCTCACAGGCAGTATGGAAAACCCAATTGCTTTGGGCAGTTCAGTATTAGGGGAGAGGCATTTGTTCTCTTTCTCTGCTAAATGGTTATGGCAGCGGCCTTCTACTGTCCAAAGGAAAGTTTTGAATGAGTTAGAAAACACAGACATCCATTTTTACAATTTTACTAAATCTACGTTCATATACTCCTTACAGAAATTCTATACATAGTGGAAGAACATGGTTTGGACTGGATTTTTGCTCCATCAATTTTGTTTAGCTGTCCACAACTGATATTGTCCTTCTTAAAATTATTTTTTTCAATGGAAGTATCCCTTCAAGATCAGAAAGTTGTGGCACTTATGAATCATCCAGAAAACCAGGATTAAGCATTTCTGAGATTTTGAAAACACAACCACTTCTATATTGTTGCTGACTGATTGAAACAGACAACTGATGCAAATTCCTTATAGCGATATTTCACAGACTTCTGACATTGCTTTACTGCAATAACAACTGTTAATTAAATTCACTCAGCTAGAACACACTCTAGTAATCACTGACTTAATTTACTGAGAATTTCACATTTTAAATTATTAAAGATGAAAGGTACAAAAGAGAACCATTTATCAAACCTGCTACACTTGTCATGGTACACCTTCTATAGATTTCTTATAAAGAGGCAATCTAAATCAACATGTCCACTATGACATGAATATGTTTCTTTTCCAATGTCAGAGCTATTATTCATGCCAAAGATCATCCTACTAACTCTTCTTTTTGGTGTCATAAGTATATGCAGTCATTTGTCAATAGTCTTATCCTCCCCAAGAACATCTTTTATGTGAAGGCTTTTATTTTGTTTTTCCTTTGCCTACTTGTGAAGATGTCACACTTTCCCATGGATGTGTTATTTCCTTATTCTTCCTATATATGAGAAGTCTTAATATTCAGGATGCTAAGTTACCAGTTATATTATATTCCACTTATTCAAGTTATTATATTCCACTACTTGGAATAATTGACTATTGTGGGTCAACAGGACCTATAAAGCTCAAATACGTCATATTAACTGTCTATTGCACCATCACCACTAGGACAGGAAAAAAATTATAATTATTTCTACTGGTCCTGGGTAAAATCTGCAGGAAACTTTACCCTAGTTTAGTGTAGCTGACATCACAATGTCCTGTATAGTGGCATGGTCACATAGTGTTAACTGATAATGTCACATCCCCTGCATGTCAGCGACCATTTTCTGAAAATAGTTGGAAGATGTTGGACTAAGGTTCCCAGAGCAGGAAAAAACCAAAAAACATAGTGCCAGTAATGTATCCAGGGCAGTCCTAATGAAGCAAGAGACACCTCCAAGCAACTGTCGGCTCCCAGAGGCCTGCCTTGGGAGCAGACACATCACAGCCCAAGGAAAGTAATACAACCAGTTTTCCCAAACTCTGGTTTATACACTAAGGAAAAAGCAAACTGTGGATTGTTAAACATGACAGTGACATCCACCTACGGACTATCAACATGTCAAATTACACGAGCATTTTTGTTGATGACCAGAAGAAAACAGGAGGCTCTGAAAATCTGTTCCAGCTATTAGTCTTTGATTTGCGCGACTATGTAGCCAATCCATGTAGCAGCTAGCCTAATGAATCAAAGAATATTATTAGACCAGTTTTAAAGAATAATAGAATTGTTGCATAGCTTATTAATGTCACATTGCAATGTTTATCATGCCAAGGAACTAGTCTTAAAACCACATTATGGCGGTGTCATCAGAATCAGGAGCTCAAGCAGTGCAGCACTGCAGTGTAGTAGAAATCCAAGGCTTTCTTGGAAACACTATCTTTTCTATTTCCCTTTTAAGCTATTTTAACTGCATAAAGAGCTGTAAGAAAACACTGTTGCTACCTCTTTGCCTACTTGCCAACAGTTATTTTATTGAACAATGTAGATAATGCACATCTAATGAGTATTTCATTCTCTCTGCTTCAGATCAGGCAGAGCACGGTGAGTTTCACTGAGACTGATTAGTGTTCATAGAGAACATCATAGAGAGCAAAGGGTGAGCAACTACTTTTCTCTATAAAAATACAACTACCTTTAACATATGTATTCAGTGGAGAGGAGAAAAATAATCCAGGATACTGTTAACACTTTGTGCCTATGCTTCTGCAGTCATTGTTACAGTTATGTTAATATGGGGATTCAATTCTGCAAATGCATTTTGCTGCTTGTCATGGATTTTAGCATACATCAAAAAAAATTACTGTAGAAGGAGCCTGGTACAACTAAATTTCAAGTTTTCTGGAGCTATTGATTGCCTTCTCTCATTCACTGCTACTGAAAACTGTTCAATAAATTATAACAAAATAATAAAGGAGATCATTGCTTTTAATAATCAAGTTTCTATATTGCTTATGTGTGTAAATGACTAGGGAATATATTAAATCATAAAGAATAGCGTAAAACATTTAAGTCATGAACAGACCATATTCCTATTTTGTCTAAAGATGTCTTATTCCCCTAGCATTTCAGTGAAGCAGTGTGTCCATGTCACAGGTTCTGTTTGTTGACAGCAATGCTCTGGGGTTCAGGCAAGTAGCTTGTTGTGGGGAATATCATTGCTGTGACACTCTGCTAACATACTCATTCTGAACCCTTTTTGGAGAGATCCTTAATATGACTTCTTATTGCCAGAATTACTTCCAAATTCAATAACATGTGATGATGGGGGACAGAAAGGAGAGGGGAGGGGAGGGAAGGGGAAGCAAGAGGGTGACAGAAGGGTAAAAACAACAAGGTGTTAACCCCCCTGAAGGTAAACGTGGGATTCTATTTACTGGGCCTTCAGAATGACAAGAATAATTATAGCTCAGCAGAAATCCCTAAGAATAGAAGCCCAGGATGCTAACAGAGCTCTCTGGGGGTAAAAGTACAATCCAAGGAAGTTAGTTACTGGTCATTAAAGGAATGTAGTCTTCACAGCCGTGTGGAAGTGGATTTACAGGCTATAAATGAGAACAAGAACATATCCAATAGATTTGAAATGGTCAGATACAAAGATAATACAAAAGTGATAACAAGAAAACACACGAGAGCCACTGTCCTTATAAGAATGAGAACGAAGAGAGAAAAAAGAGAGAATTATTTCAGCATTATTCTCTGAAGTTAAGGATGCAACACCTGACCAGTGCCAATACTTCAACATCCACATGGAGCCACCTCCTCCTCAGTAAAAGATGAATGCCACTTTTTGATTTTCTTCTTCCTATATTTATATATGATTTCTGAAATTGAAGAATTTTAAAGAGCAACCGATGCATCTGTCACGTATCTAACACAAGGAGACAGATATCACAGCATCAATTTACAGTACAGGCAAACACAATAGCAGACATGTGACAAAGAAAGACCTGGGATGATGGTGGGGGAGGACGTTTGTGGACAATGGTCAACAGGGATTGAAGCTCAGTTGTAATGCAGGAAAAAGTGGCTAAGGAGTAAAAGGCATCAGGCAACTGAGAGAATAACATCTTCTGTTGCACTTTAAAAAAACTCCAAACTAAACAAAACACCACAACCACAACAGAGGTACTTGGTTTGAGTTTTCACTCATTTAAGTGGTTCCCTTCCTTTCTACATCTGGGACTGAGTGAAAATATAAGACAGTTCTGGAGAAAGAAAGAATTTCCTGTAGTCAGTGATGCTGAATCCAAGTTCTGAGTTCTGTTACACCAATTACAACGTTACCCAAATAAATGTTTAAGAAAGAAAATATTATATTAATGTACTGTTGAATCAGTAGAATGTCTTAAAACTACGAATTTTGACTCTTTTTTTGATGTCGTGTATTTCTTCTTACACTACACTGCATTTTTGATGATTAGACATAAACATTTCCTAGGTTCTTCACACAATAAAAAAAACACATGTTACACATACAAGGAAACAACCCCTATGCATCGGCTAAACCCCAAGGAGTCTGATTATCTCCTACCTCTAATTTTTCAAAACCATGCTAGCATCAACGTAGTCTCACAAATTAAGTCTGTATCATCAGATTTCCTTTCTCAATTTTAAGTCTTTTCACCAAAAAAGAAAATGCCTATTTACATATAGATTGGCCAAAACCAATGCTACATATACGCAAACACTACTTTATATTTTGTATTAGATTCTTAAAATTAACTTTTAATTATTTTGACCCAGTGTTGATGATGAAATTTGTGGGCCATGCTTATTTTTTTATCTGATACCATTTCAAAGCATTCTCCCATCTTCCTGCTATAAGCAGCTTTAGTGATTCCTAATTTCAGTGCCTTCTGATTTCATGGTTCTCTTAAAAAATTCTTTATTTGTTTTGTTCTTCCCTAAAGATATGAAATGCATTAAAAAATTACAGTATCTGAATATGAAGAACTTTTGTTGAAGGAAAAAAGCTTACTTCACAGTTTGCATTCTTTAGCCACCTATTTTTCATTGACTTCTTGTCAAAACTGATAATAAATAACAAAATTAATAAGATACCTATGGACACTGGTGTTATTTCATAATAAGCAAACTGACTCCTATAACATGAAAAAGCAACTATTAAAGTGTCACTTAAAGCAGACAAATGTAAGCCAAAGGCTAAGCCTAGAAAGAGTATACTAGTAATGTAATAATATATTGTTCCCATCAGGCTTCGTTACAGTTCCTGGATTTATTTAATTCTATTCATGCCTAGCACAGCTCTCAGAAAGAGCTATTAGAGTATATCATCTAGCTTGTCACAACAAGAAATACAAGTCATCCATTTCAATCGAAAAGTAAACTGGAAAAAAAAACCAACCTAATTAAATCACCTTTACCTACTATTTCAGTGTGTTCATTCTTTGTTAGTGGTAAAGTTTCTGTGACATCCACAAAATGATAATGCATAGCAAAACTGAGGTCTTGGGAATGACCATAAGGCCTATTGAGATATAAGCTGTGATTTCTGCCCCAAATGCAAGGCAGAAGAATGTAAGTTCAGGAAAACAAAAAAAAAGTGTGAAAAGAGGAAACAATTTCTACATTTCAAACGCTTAAAATATATGTCTGCATTGCTTTCTTTTCTTTCTAAAGGTCTCTACGTGTGAGACCTTTAAAATGTCACAGCAAAGAAGGATGTAAATTCAGGCTACTGTTTCTTCCATTCATAAGAGAGGAGAAGGGAAGGGTCTCAGGGGCTGTCACTATAGGGAGCTCCAATTTCATTGGCTTTTTAGTTGTTTTTTTTCTGTGCACCCTGCCCTCACACCCCTCAAAAGAAGAGAATAATTTTACCCATTGTTTTAGTGCAAAATTATGTGCAACAAATTCAGTTTAGAACATAATCTTCATAGACAAAATGAACAGGCATTATTCTCAAGTATCATAATAAAGTATACAGTGAAAATGTGATCGTATTCTTCTCCCCCTTGTCTTGAAGCACTTTGACAAAGCTGAATAAGTGCATCTATAGTGAAACTGAGTAAAAACAACATATGAATACATCTTTATTTTTAATAAAAACTAGAGAGAACAGAGCCATGTATAAGATGTTTTCCCCTTCTAAATTTTTTTTTAAAAAAAGGTTGTATTGTATATGTTTTTTTCAACAAAGATAGTATTTAAAGTACCTTCGTCTATTGCAAATTATTATTCTGGGATCATAGCTGTGACACTTCTGCAAATTAGTTTATAAATGGAAAAAAGATATTAAAACTCATTCAATTTTGAACATAACACTAATTTAATTCTGTTGATTGCAACTGCCTTCAGTCTCAAACCTGGGTACCAGAAAAGAGATAAATTCCAAAACCAGAGTTTTACTGACTACATAGCATACTGATTGATTTGGTCAGCTTACATTGCAGCCAAGAATTTGAGAAATACAAACAGGCATTTTAGTTACAACATTTTGTTGCAAGATACAGCATTAAGCACTAAGACCTATTTCTAATTTATATGTATAAGGAACTCACAACCTAAATTCGCTGATCACTGGCGTATTTAGATATTCTTTAGTATAGTAATCAGAGGAAAAACGAAGGGTCGATTTTTTTTAAATCTACTCACACCCTTCTCATGAATTCCCTATTTTTAAAAAATAAAAAATGTACTCTTAGTAATTTTTCAAAGTGACAAATTTTTAATCAATTGTAGTAAAGTTCTTCATTACATATCAATTTTCAACATGCAAGTCTTTGTAAACCTCTCAGCATATTTCACAATTCATCAGAAGTAATTTATCCTAAATCACTTCAGAAAAATCAAGTATAAGAACATTTAAATGAGAACTATCCACAAATACGTTATAATCCTCTTAGACAGTCAGCAGCTTAGTGCTGCAAAATAGTCACTTAGGAGGGATTCAGCTGATTAAAAGATAACTGTACCAGACTGGAGAAGCCTCAACCTCACTTTCAGAGGAAAATTGCTGTCACTGATCTCACTCAGATGGGATGGATTACTTCTGCTTGGACCTCGCTCACACCACTGCTTTCGTAGAGGTTTACATGACAAGCCTGATCTAGGTACACGAATTTCACATCCACAAGCTTAGGGAAAAGGAAAGACTTCACTAGATTTCATTTATTCATTTTAATCATAGCACATTTAAGACAAAAAGGCTCCAGCTAGGGGTCTCTGTCTCATCTTTTATTAATTCCCACTAGATTATCTAGGCAAATCATCCAGATCCTCTATAAATTTTCTTCTCCCAGTAAGGTGGAATCAAAGCCTTAAGTAATCTGAAACCATTTGCTCACGGGGCCTTCAGAAATGGAAACTTCTGGTGTAACCTAATTGGAACTTGCCACTTTTTAATTATACTAAATAATTGCCTATGTTTTCAACTCTGCAACTACAAGCCCCTTAAGCCCTTTTTTTTAGTTTTACCCTTCCTATTTGAAGTCAAAGATCTTTTTCTGTATTTTGTGTTATATATTCACTCAGTTTTGATATGTAACAGCCAAACCATAGCTGCAGTGTTTTTTTCCTGAATCACACCAGCATGCAACCCCCCAGACCCCAGAAGCACTAAGCAATTTCATCCATAAGAAGACATCCTGTAGGAGCAGTTCCAGTATCTGCCTGGGAGCAACAACCCCTTTGAAGTATGAGGCCTCAGAAATCTCTCCTGTTTCCTGAATATAGACCATTTTAGTATTTGAAGCTATTAGTCATGATGTTTTCATTTATTCCACTTTTTATATTCACTTTGCCTTGTGCTCTGCAAATAGCAGTTTCCAGTAAAAATAACAGGTGCACAGAAGAGAAGAATTTTCTGCTGTTGGTTATTCTCTAGTTAATTTAAGTTCTGCTCAGGGAAATGTGGCATTTTTGTTTATTATCTGAGTGAAATGAGGAAGCAGAACATCCAGGGTTCATCTTGAATTCAACCAAATCCTAGATCTGGTTTCCATAATGTATTCCCAGTATTCCACTTATCCTTTTCTATGTCTCTCACTCCTTTCACTCACTGTTGAAAAAACAGTTCTGTCTATAGAAGACAAGCGTTACTGGAGTGAAACTGAAACTTCCTCTTGGCCAAAACTTTTCCACCTTTGCCTATCAGTTTTCATTTATCTGAGAATGTATGCCACAGACTACCTGAGATGTTTTTCCTTCACCTGCGTAGTAAATTGCCACAATTGGGAACACAGGCTGGATATTCACCCCTTAGCTGCCAAGTCCATGCACCAGCTTTGCCAAGGCAAGATCAACATGTGCAATTGCATGACAACCAACAAAGCCATGTGACCGATGCGTATTTCAGCTTCACTTGACTGGCACAAATTAAGTTATAAGAACTGTCAGTGGATTTATAAGTAGTTTCTTTTCTTGTGTCCTGAACTACCAAATTTTATTTCAACGTAGACTGAATGAGGAAAAGAAATTATGATGCCCCACATATTTGTTAAAATTGGGGCGAAATGTCTTTCAGCTACATTCCTCCACAGGCATTATTGTGATCTCTAGGCAATGACCCCTAACAGACTGGTGGATTACCAAAGGGTTTGGATGGAAGTATTAAGTTCAGAGCTTTTACTTCACAAACTGTAGCCTGAAGCAATAATGAATCCATTTCAAACAGTGCAGTGAACAAAAGATAAGTACAAATATCACCAGAATCAATAGCCTGGGGATTTTATCCTTGTACTCTCATTATGACCGTAACTTAGGTTTAACATTATCTAAAAACGAGTTTAATGACTTAAAAGCACCAGAAAAATCAAACAGAATATATAAGCCAAACAAACAAACAACAAAAAAAGATCATTTTTCCCCTAAAAAAGGCAAATAATAAAAAGAAGAAACCAAACCAAAAATGTTCAGACCTTCAGCTGAAATTATGTGATAACTGTATGAGACATTGAAACCTCTAGCTGAACCAGTGTCTTCAGTTTTGAGACACTAACAGGAAAAGCCTAGGAAAATTATTTCCTTACATACAAAATATTTGCTAGAAAACATTTTGCTTTAATTCATTATTTCTCCATTTACCTTTATATTTGATCCTGAGACTTCAAGAATTCCATAATAATCCCTTTTTTCCTTATGAAATTCCAGAGACAAAAACCTTTTATTATTCTGTCAGTAACTCTGCCTTGTGCTGCACCACTGCACTTCAATACTGACCTATAAAAGCAGTCTTGTCTAGAGAGAAGAGTAACTGGGTCTGCATCCTCAGTGAACAAAAATTGATGGTTTTTCCAAAATTTTTATTTATATTATTAACTAAGCAGTTCTCAACTAGAAACTATATTTGCTTGAAATATGTGTCCTTTTGCAAAAATTATTAAAAGAAAATGCTTAAATTTTCTCTGGTTAGGATATTTAGAAAGTAAACAGCATAAATGGTCAAGGTACACTGTTAACTTGCATTTTCAGTAACCCAATGGAATTCATTGTTGGTGATTCAATGTGAGTTTAAGTTGCTATTCATTGTTTAGAATAATCACAGTGAATTGCGCCACTCCTATCCCCACTTGAGTAAATACTTGTTTTGTTACAATGCCAACTTCAAAAACCAGATTTATATAAAACAAAATGTTCAAGGCAATAAGTGAACAGACAGACCTGTAGCTCTCATGTAAACAAAACTTGGCTATGAGAACAATGTATTGACTGCACTCTTTGCATGGGAAAAAGAGTGATGATTGTTAACTTGAGCAAGGCTAATATTCAGCATATAGATAAACTAATCTTTTGCAAATTCTTTACAGACATAAGATCTAAACCCACTAATCTGACTGCAACAATTAATGAAAGGCCATTACTTCAATGTAAGGAACAGTGCTCCAAATTAAATTAAATTCTAAATTACAGTAATAGAAATAAGTGAAAAGAAACATAAACAACAAGCTGATGGAACAAAGTTAATATGAAACAAAATTAAGAAGATTGTGGGAGTTAAGTGCTACAATTATTGTATAGTTTAAGAAGGCAAAATTCTGAATGTTTTAAAATACAGGAACCACTTGAATGATTGACTGAAAGCAGTTTCTGGCATCTCTTTTTATTCTTCCCTTCCTTGCGTTACAAAAAAGGGAACCATCTCCCAAATGATTTACTAAAATTGCACTAACCCTTCTGCAGGTGGGAAAGCACACTGATTTACTTTCCAGACTACAGTGCTGCAACACCAGTATGGGTAGTTCCTTACTATGTTCCTCTGTTCCAGATATGTTTACTTTTGCCATTTATGATTTAAATAGCTGTGAGAAGGTGAAATAAAATTACTTAATTTAAAGGGCAAGGGTGGGAGGCTCCGATACAAGTTATTCTAAGCTGTCTACTATTCTGTCTGACAATGAATTTCAAAGAACAAATTAGATGCCTGTATCTTTTCAGTATCTGGTGGTTTACAGCAAATTAATTTTCCCATGCTTTTCCCATTTTTTTCCTAGATTTCTCTCTGCAGTTGGAAGTCAGACTGATCTCTCAAAATAATTTGTTTACTTTTCTACAATAGCTGATAGATGTCCATATTAGAAACTGAACTAGATCCTTGACCACAGTCGCTCTTTCTAATTTTGGCTTTATCAGAACAGATTATAAACTCCAGTGGCCTAGAGCTGGGAGGGAGAGCCTTCAAGATATAGTGGGTAGTAGGCAGGGAGCTGAAAATATGTAGGAAATGACGCATTTGCTTCATTCATAAAGGCTGCAGTGAGGGGGGCTGGCATTTTCGGGAACAGGGAGGGGAGTCTGTAGCTGTAGCAGCCCCTCCATGGGCTGATGCAGGATAGAGTGCTCAAGTCAGGCTTAGGGAGAAAGCCAAAGCTCCTGCAGATACTGATCACCTCTGTATTTTGATCTCAGAGACATGTAAACTCAGTTACTTTTTTCATTACTATAGAAAGTACACAGAATTAATTTATAAAGAGCTTTCAACATACTACATGATTACGTTGTTTCGAAATACCAAGTTTTTGCAAAATATGTTAAAAAGATTTCAGATTTTGTCAACCTTCTATACAGCCTTCTTTCCAAGAAAGTACTGATGATAAAATAGAAAGCCTAAGAAAAATTAAAAGCACTTCTTTTAACAGCATGACATCCAAAATGCAATATTTTTTATCTTTAAAATTAAAAACTTAACATTTTTACAGTTGTTTTTCCAGTTCTAAACAATACAATCCCCACAAAACTCACAAATTAGAGCTATCATCAGTTATTTAGACAAAGAAATAAGTAATACCAATAAATCCCATTACCATCTACTCTCTTCAGAACCCAAAATTTGAAAAATTAAAAAAACTAAAAATTTTTGTTTCACGACAACTAAAATCTTTGATAGCAAAACTTTTTTTTTTTTATGAAACACTAATATTAATTGCTTCTAAAAAGATTAATTTAAACATGATTTTGAAGTTAGTAATGAACATTTCACACACCCCAAATGGCAGTTTCAGTTATTACTTGTGTATCTATCTAATTTATCTGAATGGAAATAGTCTATTATGTATAGTAAAAAGGTAGCACTCATAAAAAAAAAAAAAAGTGAAGAAAGAGTTCTACACTCTACTGGATCCCAAGAGAGCTTACGGCCTTGAATTTTTTGATTTATTTCACTTACTTACTGGCAAAGATAAACCAATACTTTCCAGAGACCTCAATCTATTCACATAGGTCCCTCATGAAAAATACTCATTTATTTTATAACTCATGGCTGAAGAGATGATTGCTGAGGTTGAAAGCTATTGGTATTTCAGTGAAGTCTGCTAAATGATCTGTATCAGAAGATTTTAAGTTGTCACCTGCTTTACTTTATGAAGATCCTTCTAGTTTTGAAAATTTTTATTTTTGGATCCTTTCATACCAGTAATATACCAGCTCACATAGTTTGTGGGCGCCCTATGTCCTTTATACCACCACCAATGCTTTCATCCCAGCTCTTAGCAGGCTGCAAGAAGCATCCAGAGGGAAGAAAACCGTTGTTATTACTGGATTTTGCAAAGTTATTCTTCAACACTAAGTATTAAATAAAAGTCTGTTCATCAATGCAGTCCAGTTTGACACTGCTAAACCACTGAAGATGCACAAAATTTCTAAATCACTGTGTTAGTGTACTAGCCAGAAATGATAAACCCTAGTTGTTTCAGAAATCAGGTGCCTGACTCCAGCATAACCTCCCATTCTGCCTTTTTTTGGTTGGGTTTTCTTTTTGATCAATGTAAGGTCTTTGCCAGACAGATTTTTGGGGCTTTTTTAAGCACTCCTTAGTCAAAGTATGCCTTCTTTATGGAAGATCTTCCACAAATATGAAAGCCAAGTTCCCACTCATTTTTACACTTTGTCTCTTTCTTAAATACTTATTTGCGCAAGAGAAAAAAAAAATATGCACAGGGTGTCTAAAGGTCATAATCTTAATTTGAACCCCATATGATATTTTCTTTCTTAATTCTACTCTGTGAAATTTAGTTTTTTACCTTCATTTTTCAAGAGATTAAGTTAAAAGTATTTCACTACAAACACAGTTGTGTTTTTTGTAGCTGTATCTGAAGAAGGAATTCAGGATCATACGTTAGTGATTATATCAAACATCTACACAACAGACTGGTGAGCAGAGTTATGTGCAGGAATATTCTCCAGTCCCATATTGTTCTAAAGGATTTTATCAACAAGTTTTATTGCTAAAAAAATATTAAATCATGTTTATTAGGAAATTTATTTCAGTATTTTTCTTGGTTTTAAAAGAAATATCGCAATACAATGACATAGAAAACAGAATAAGAATACCAATACAATTTCCAACAGATAATAGTACCAGTAATTGTATTGATAAAAATATATTTGCATACTACTACTCTGGAAATTCGTGCAGTAAAGCAAGAGATAGTTTTAATTAATTCACCATTTAAAGGCTGCAGGAAATTTGGCTAGGCAGGACTGGGAAATAAAAACTAAGCTGAGAACCACAGAGAAATAACTTAAGACTTGAATGTTCATCCGTTTTCTCTGATTTTGAAACTAAAATAATTTCATGGGATACAAAAATTGCTGAAGAGTCCTTTCCAAGAGTACCTTTGGGCAAGTTAGCTCAAAACCATGTTGAGTGCTTCTATTACATTATCCACTTGTATTCACTAAAGGTCCATTAACGCTATCCATATTTTATTACTTTCATTTGTCTTCCCCCCAGTCCAGAACACTTAAAGGACAGGTTAACACAGGAAAGATACTACTAAATTCTGCATTTTTCTTCCTATAAAATACTAGCTTTGTACAGATTGTCAGCAAATTTGTGGATACAGTACTTCCACAAAAAAACAACCAACCAACCAACCCAAACCATCCCCTCCTGCCCTGCTCCCCCAAAAAACCCAAACCAACCCAAAAAATCAAACCAGCAACCATACACAAAAACCATCACCCCAACACCATAAAGCCCCGCAAAGCAAGTAGATTTTTTTTCATTGAAATTAAAAAATTCATCTCTATGGAATTTGTAGTGCTTTTTATAATACAGCATACATTTAGATGATATAGTTGTTGTGCTTCATTCATTAAGCAGATAAGAAGAATAGAGCTACAAGACATACTTCATGTTCTTAAACTGAGGCAGACAATTTGCCTCAATACCACGTAACCTTCATTGAAAATAAAAGATCTTTAAAAATAAGGATGTAGCTTCTACTCTCTTCACAAACCATATTTTTTTATATTTTATTGTTACTCAGTATTTTTTTCCTTCACAAGCAATTGAAAGGTTTACATCATAAATTTTTATGATTACACAGAGAAGTAGGTAATAGCCCAAGAAGGTAATAATTTTATAAATTGTAGAGAAATGAATAGCAAATAGATTACTGGTGCTGGTGCCTTTTAGATAAACCCTACAATAACATTAATCATTCTAAAGGACTTTTATTCAAATGCTTATATTCAGAATTCCTCTTCCATACAGAGCATTCATTGCTCAATGCCAAATCCTGCATCTGTTTACTGCTATCGGACATTTTCCATTTCTTACCTCTATAATTTTTGGGCAGTTGATCTTAATACTGGGGAACTTACAAGAAATATCAGGGGAATTCAATCAGTAAAGACAGAAGTTTCTATGATACAGATGATAATTACTTGAAGGTACACTCCTAACACCTGGCCACGAAAAGCTTTTCTTGTGAAAGTTTGCTATGTCATGTGTTCATTTTTGTGGGATATTCTGGATTAACAAGTTACAAATCTGTTCTGCCATGACAAAATTCAGACACCACTTCTGTGTCATGCTGCGTGCAGCCATAAACATGTGCCACACATTCAAGTAGCCTGCGACAGTATCATCACTGAAAGGAAAGATCAGCCATGACACGTGCCAACATTCCTTCTATCTTGACACTATACTTAGCTTCCTGATAACAAGTGGAAGCAGATTTTAACATCTCTTTGGAAAAAAAGTGTCCTCCTTAATTTATACAGTGGTAAGAATTGCTATTTTTTATCCATGTGTGATGCTAACCAGACAATACCATGGTCCTGTGATTCATACGATAGAAAGATATGGCAACTTTAAGAAAGACAATTGGGCAGCAGTTATTGATAAGGCATAATTACTTTTACAGGTGGAAAAAGGAGAAAACCACCTTTTTTATTAAGTCTTTAAAGCTTGATCCAGGAATTTATTTATTTTTTTAGTCAACGGAAATCAGCCTTTTTCTTTCATCAATAGACCCATATGCTTACATCAATAAGTATCAGACTTTCTCCAGCAGAGAAATATGTAGAAACAAAGTTATTTCTTCTATATACTAGGTTACTAATCCTTACACAGCCTCACTTTTACCAGGTCTTTATTCCATTTCCATTCTTTGTCTTCAGAACATTTCTATACCAAGTTCATCTTTTTGCTACCTAAATTTTATCTGTTTAATCTTCTTTGCTTTCTTATACACGAAAAATTAAAATGTTAGTCTCTCTGTCTCCCTTCCCTTTGCTCCATGCTCAAATGTGTCTTTGAATTCTGCCTACTGATCCGAAGGTAAAGTCACTCATACTAATGCATCGCATGCGAGTTTACCAGCAATTATATCCATATATACACTTTGAACAAATATTTCTCCTCACTTGCTTTCCTCCATCCCAACCTGCTCTTTCCTGTTCCTGCTTCAGCATTTGTTTCCTTTACTGTCTGCATTATCTCATCATTTAGCAAAACTGAGAAGTGCCTTTCCTATTCTTCTCTGAGATGGAAATAGCAGAGACGGAGATATGTTTATTTGGTTGCAACCAGATCCATTACAACCCCATACTAACACTACCGAGCCTCATGCTTCTGCTGCTGCTGCAAATATTATGAAATAGCAGAAAATCTGCTGCTGCTGTCTTCAACCCCGTCCCCCCACAAGAGATGCATGTGAAATGCCTGTGTGACCCTCCCTTCCAGCGTTCTGTTCTTTCTAGTGCAAGGTCTAGTTTTGAGGGAATACAGCTATGCAGCGTTTTTCATGTTGTCAAACCTAGGCTAAGCTGTGAGAAAATATGTAGACTAAAGCAAAGCTATACAGGAAAAACAAAATTGCTGTCAAAGCTAAGCTCAGACATTAAAGAGGAAAACATAAATATGCAAAGGCATACAATTCATCCAAGGATGAATAGAGACTGACCCTTCTGCACATGACCAATGAAATCTTAGGGACCAAAGACACTTTTGGTATCACAGGAATGACAAACATTAATGTTTAGGCAGTAGCTAGCTTAGTCACATCAGCTGTGCACTGTTGCCAAAAAACAAGTGCTTTGTAATTCTGTGTGGTTTAGAAACTGCTTGTATTCTCTGCTTGCACACAGAAAAAAAAGTATATCAAGTGATCTGGACTGTGAAGGATGTCAAGACCAAGACTGACCATTATAATCAATCAAAACCCACATCCCTGATGACCTCTGCTCCCTCACACTTTGCTATGCTTAGCATAGCTGATATCAGAGAAAGGTTACCACTACTGTGTAACTTGCAGGAAATTGCTAAAAAGAATTTTAGTTAGACTTGGTGTTGAAATTCCAAAATATATCACCTTTCCATCTGAATTTTTTTCTATTTTTTTGACCTTGATTGTACTTCCTGCATCTGGGATATGTTGAAATAGTTTAAAGATTTCCATGGTGCCATAGAATCATAGAAATCTCAAGGCTGGAAGAGACCTTTAAGATTATTGAGTCCAACCATTAACACAACACTGCCAAGTCCACTACTAACCGTGTCCCCAGATGCCATATCCACATTTTTTTGAACCTTTCCAGGGATGATGATTTCACCACTTCCCTGGACAACCTTTTCTGAGGCTTGACAAACTTTTCAGTGAATAATGTTTTCATAATGAAACATTCCAGTCTGAACCTCCCCTGGTGCAACTTGAGGCCCTTTCCTCTTACTCTTGTCTAGTCACTTGATACCTGGGAGAAGTCTGCTTCCAACCTGGCTACACCCTCCTTTCAGGTGGTTGTAGAGAGCAACAACCCTGAGCCTCCTTTTCTCCAGGCTAAACACCCCTGGCTCCCTCAGCTGCTGCTCACAGGACTTGTGCTCCAGACCCTTCACGAGCTCTGTTGCTCTTCCCTGGACTCTCTACAGCATCCTAATGTCCTTCTTGTAATGAGGGGCCCAGAACTGAACAAAAGAGTAAAGGTGCAGCCTCACCAGTGCCATGGGGACCATCACCGCCCTGGTCCTGCTGGCTGCATTATTGCTGATCCAAGACAGATGCCATTGGCCTTCTTGGCCACCTGGCTACACGTTGGCTGATGTTCAGCTGGCTGTTGACCACCCTTCCCAGATCAGGCAGCTTTCCAGCCACTCTTCCCCCATCCTGTAGCCCTGCATGGAGTTGTTGTGACCCAAGGGCAGGACCCGGCACCTGACCTTGTTAAACCTATCACTGCTGGTCTTGGCCCATTGGTCCAGCCTTTCCAGGTCCCTCTGTAGAGCCTTCCTACCCTCCAGCAGACCATAACAGCATCAAAGACTTTAGTAAAGCCCAGATAGACAATATCCACCGTTTTTGTCTCACCCACTAAGCAGGTGACCTTGTCATAGAGAGAGATTGGGTTGGTCAAGCAGGACCTGCCTTTCATAAACCCCTGATGTCTGAGCCTCATCCCCCTGTTTTTAGGCATGTGCCATGTGATGGCCCTCAAGAGGATCTGTTCCATGATCTTTCCTGGTACAGAGATCAGACTGACAGGCCTCTAGCTCCCCAGATCCTCCTTCCAGTCTCCCTTGTAGATGGGAATCACATTTGCTGACTTCCAGCCAACTGGGTCCTCCCAGGTTAGCCAGGATGGCTGGTACAAAATGAAGAGTCTCCTTACCTCTCCTTTTGTTTCTGATTTATTTATAGAAAGATATTTTGTTGTCTTTTATGGCAGTAGCCAGACTAAGTTCTAATAAGGCTTTGATTGTTCTAATTTTCTCCCTGCATAGCTTCACAGTATGCTGCCTGTGGTGAGAGATAGGAAACAAACAATGTGGCCCTTTCTGTCACTCAGGCCACTTTTCATACTTTAGTTTGCATAAAACCATTCTCTGTCAGTGTGTAATACGCAGGTGTTTAAATATACAAGTGAAAGAAAAATGTGCTGTTCTGATATAAAACTGCATTTGCTGAAGAAGAAACAGCAATATCAAATATCAAAGAAGTTCAGAATGGTTTTGACTCACTAGTGATTCAAAGATAGGCTTTCAAAAGGGGTGAAGAAAAGGAAGGATGGTAGATGTTTTTATATGCCACAATGGGAACTAGATAGCTGAGGGGTATTACAGGTACTTCACTAACCAGGCTATATATAGAAAGTGAAGAAGCCTCAGATAATCTAATACAGAAATAGTTTTTAGCTCTGGGAATTTGAGAGAAAAGTCAGCAAGCTGGAGGATTAAAGAACTCTGCTAGTGGACACTAGAATGCTCCAGGCAGAGAAAAAGCATTTGCAGTCAAGTAATGATTGCAACTATTCTCTTCGTACAGGGCACTTCTTTCATGTTATGAAGCACTGAAATTCATGTACGAAGCTCTAGTTGCCATTCTGCCTAACCCATGGTCTGTACGGAATAAGAAAAATTCTGTTCTATACTTTAATTGTCAGCTTTTCTGCTAATGAACTAGGGAACAAAGTGATGCTCATTGTTCCTGTGAGAACAAGCAGTTTCTTGTGAGAGCTACAACTCCCCCTCCCCCCAAAAAAATAGACAACATAAAACTAAACAAAAAAACCCTCCAACTAAACAAAAAAACCCTCCAACTAAACAAAAAAACCCAAACCAAAACTGAAAAACCCCGACTTCTGTAATTCAGTTGGTTCTTGTGTATAATCTGCAAAGCTGTGCAAAGGCAGGCAAAACAAAGTAGAAATTTCAAGCACTTTTTTTTTAATGTCTTACCAAAGTCAATTAAAAATAACTGATGGAAAAATTATTTTTAGTTTGAGTATGCTGAAATCTGTCTCAGTTTCTATAGACATTCATTTGAATTCCTGTGAGGTCAGCAATGTGATTTCACTGTACTTTAGACCCAGCCCCGATATACTTGTGTGAAAGACAAAAGCACAGTCATGAATTTCAAGTATTTACATGTCACCAGCAAGGCAAATTACTCTACACAGAATGTAAGCTTAAAATGGAAACCCCCACCCATAATTACAAAGAATTAAAATGAAATTAAAAAAATACTTTAAGGTATAAACTGTCTATGAATTAAAATTTCCAATTCATTTTAATTCATAACATCCCCAAGTCTCTTGCTTTGTTGGAATTTTTTTGTTACTGTCATTAATGCTCTGTTTGACTGAGTTTTGTAGTCATTTATCCAACTGGCTTTGGGCATGCACAAGTCGGATGAATCATAAGAGAGGAATGGGACAGGAGATTGGCAGAGTGAAATCAAAGAAATTCAGACCATTTTTAAAAAAAAGAAGATGGAGCAGTTCTTAAATATATTATCCTAAAAGATACAATGAGTAAACAACAAATACAATTGGTCTGTGAAAGATGTGTTGGGTTTGCATGGTCGAGCTTTGGTAGCTGGGGGAGCTACAGGGGTGGCTTCTATGAGAAGCTGCCAGAAGCTTCCCCTGTGTCTGGCAGAGCCAATGTCACTGGCCAATAAGAAATGGTGATAATGCCTCATGATAACATATTTAAGAAGAAGAGAAAAACAAGTTATTGCACAGATGTAGCTGAGGCCAGAGAAGAGCAGAATGAGAATACGTGAGAGGAACAACTCTGTAGACACCAAGGTCAGTGCAGAAGGAGAGGCAGGAGGTGCTCTAGATGCCAGAATTGAGATTCTCCTGCAGCCCATGGTGCAGACCATGGTGAGGCAGCTGTGCCCTTGCAGCCAATTGAGGACCACAGGAATGCAGAGATCCACCCACAGCCCGTGGGGGGAGACGCACGCTGCAGGAGGTGAATGCCTGAGAGGAGGCTGCGACCCCATGGGAGACCTATTCTGGGACAGGCTCCCGGCAAGGACCTGCAGACCCATGGAGAGAGGAGCCCATGCTGGAGCAGGTTTCCTGGTGGGACTTGTGACCCCATGGGGGACCCATGTTGGATCAGGCTGTGCCTGAAGGACTGCATCCTGTGGAAGAGTGACCCATGTTGCAGCAGTTTATGCAGGACTCTTGTCTATCGGTTGGACTCATGTAAGAGCAGTTCATGGAGAGTTCTTTCCATGGGAGGGACCCTATGCTGGAAAAAGAGGACTCCTCTCCCTGAGCAGTGGCAGAGACAACATAGGATGAACAGACCATAACCCACATTCCTTGTCTCCTTGTGCCACTGGGGGAAGGAGGTAGAGCTGGGAAGAAGGGAAGGGTGGGGGGAAGGTGTTTTTAAGGTCTTATTTTACTTCTCATTATCCTGATTTTGCTAGTGATAAATTCAGTTAATATCTCCAATCTGAATTTGTTTTGCCCATGACAGTATTTGCTGAGTAATCTCTTCTGGACCTTATCTCACCTCATGAACCTTTCATGATGTTTTCTCTCCCCTGTCCAGCTGAGAAGAGTGATAAAACGGCTTTTGTGGGTGTCTGGCATCCAGCCAGCATCAGCCCACTACAGATGTTTAATGTAAGCCTTGAGAAATCTTTAGGTTTACTCGGATAGAATAACACTGGGCACTGTGGGAACTGTCACTCAAAGAAAAGTGTCTGTCTCTTTCCTTCCCTGCCTTGTAAGAAGAAAGGAAATACCTTTCAAGAAACAAATAACACCAGATGCTATTCTCTGACAAAACATTGTGGTAGGAGGATTTATGTTCAGGAAACTGCAAAAGTTACATTAGATATGTCCTACCCACTAGATTACATAGGGAAGTGTTGAGAAATCCTCTGAAGACACAAGTCACTGCCCATTACTGAAAAAATCTTAGATTTTTTCATCATCTAGATGGTTGCTTATATTCTTTCCAGATAATTAAACTAATATAGGTGTACATAACTAGAAAGAGTGAATATTTGATCTTAATAGAGTGTTTCAATCTCTAGTGTAACTAAGCTATCTGTATCAAACAGCATTTACAGTTAAAGTTTTATCCCCATATGAATTCCAAGTAATTTAAGCACAAATTTCTTCTAATGAAAACAGACATTTCAAATGTCCACACTGCCCTTGGGACCTGTGGAGAGTTGACCTTGCCTGGACACCAGGTGCTCACCAAAGCTGCTCTGTCACTCCCCTCTTGAACCGGACACAGGAGAGAAAATAAAATTCAAGGCTTGTGGGTTGGGATAAGGACACAGAGAGATCACTCAGCAATTGCCATCATAGGCAAAACAGACTTGACTTAAGGGAAATCAGTTTAATCAGGGTAGGATAATGAGAAATAAAACTAAATCTTAGATGATCTTCCCCCCACCCCTCTGTTCTTCCCAGGCTTAACTTCACACCCAATTTTCTCTACCTCCCCCCATCAGCAGTGAAGGGAGATGGGGGTTATGGTCAGCTCATAACACATTGCTTCTGCTGGTCCTCCTCCTCACAAGGAGGACTCCGCACACTCTTCCCCCAATGGAAGACAATAGTGCATGAACTTCTCCAATGTGCATCCTTACTGTGAGCTGTAGTCCTTCACAAACTGCTCCAGCATGGGTCTCTTCTACAAGGTGAAGTTCTTCAGGAACAGACTGCTTCTGTGTGCTTTCCCCCATGGGGTCACAAGTCTTTCCAGCAAACCAGCTCCAGGGTGAGCTCCTCTCTCCAGGGGCTAGCAGGTCCCTACCAGAAACCTGCTCCAGCATGGGCTTCTCACAGGGTCACAGCCACCTGTGGACATCTACCTGTCCCAGCGTGAGGTCCTCCATGAGCTGGAGGTGGATATTTGCTCCACAGTGGTCCTCCCTGGGCTGCAGGGGCACATCCTGCCTCACGGTGGTCTTCACCAGTCTGCAGGGGAATCCAGTGCCTGGAGCATCTCCTGCCCCTCCTGCTGCTCTGACCTTGATGTCTGCAGGGCTGTTTTTCTTGCATTCTCTCTAGTCTCTCCAGCTGCTATTGTGCACCAGGTTTTGCCCTGATATCACCTCCTCTGGCTGGCTTGGCCTTGGCCAGTGGCAGGTCCATCTTGGGCCAGCTGGCACTGACGTTGCTGGACATGGGTAAAGTGTCTGGCAGCTTCTCACAGAAGCCACCTGCGTATCCCTCCTGCTCCTACCCAACCTTGACCATGCAAACCCAATGCAGGAACAGAGAATTTCCTTGATAGCCAGGTATAATTTCATGCTTCTTTACCAAGAAAATATTAACTAAAACCATCTATATTTAATTTCAAACAACTATGAACATGAGTAGCTGGAGGGTCAACACAAACACAGAAGATTTGATTAGATATGGTTTAATAAAAACAGTTTTAAATGTCTAAGTATTATGTTTCATAAATTTCTGCATCACTGTTTTTCCATTAGAGAAGCAATGTTTTTCCTACCACTGAGGACTGTATCAAATACACTGATGTTTTTTTTTTAACCCAGGAAAACTTCTTTCCAAGCTCCTTTGCTTGCCCCCTCAACTTTGTTTGAAATCTTTTATAAACAAAATCAATTCACAAAGAATCGACATCAAGAGCTAGCAGACCCTCCTATTAACTCCCTATTCATTATTGTTTAGGGAGTTCATTCAAAGAAGAGGGTTTATGATCACTTTAGAGTACACTTCATTCAATTCTTAATTATGTTCAACATTTGACAGATGTTTTTCAGCTCAGTCATTGCACAGAGAGATTTAAAAGCAGTGTGTCAGAAGATCAATTCAAATCAGATTTCCCACCCTATTATGAAAAACTTTGCTTTTTTTTCCTAAATGTAATTGTTTAAACCAAATGTTTCAGATTTTTTCTTTTAATATGGGATATTTCAAGTGAAAAAACTATATTTTAAATTACAAGCAAACAAAATTGTAGAAGATTCCAAACCCAATTTGTCTGAAAATCTATCATAACACTCCTGGGTCTTTTTGAGTTATTACACAGTTTCCAATCCTGACAATAATTTTAATTGAAAAATTTTATATTAATTTAAATATAAAGTGTCCTTATACCTTGCCATGAGTTTGCAGACAGGGTAAAGCAAATATTCATTATATCTCAGAGTTACTACTTGCAATATGTGAACCATGTGTACTCTTTCCAGAGCATGCTCTGTTACTAGGTCAGAATTTAAGTACTAAGGTGACATAGAGTTCATTTTCACTCACTGAAAAAGTGAATGTTCAAAGCTTTATCTAATACTCTATGAATATAATACCTTTACAGAACCCTTCCCCTTACAGCCACCCTGAATGTCTGAATAAGGCAGGGAAGACCTTTCAGTAACCAGTTATTGGGAACTACATGCTATATCACTCAACTTCTCAAGCTCTAAATATTTTTTAAGCATTTAATATTTGTTTATCTCTACATCCCAGCATCAATGTAAATAAATTAATTGGCTAAATTAATGTCAATAATAAAATTGTCAACTTTTACTATTCCTGAGAAATTATGAGGAAAAAGCCCATATTATTTAGGCATTTAAATTCTTTTTTATGTGTCCCCTAATGACAAACTTCACCATAACGTTGCATTACTCTGAAAACTGTTAAAATTTTTGAGTATGTGCCTTTAAAGTATTGCTATCTATTCAGTCACTCTAAGTAATCTAAAATTGCTGAAAATTTTTCAGTAGTCAAGTCCTGTGAAGTCCTATTCTACTTGCAGTTTTTAATATTAATCTCCCAGAAGAAAGGAGCTGTTTAAACTATTGTCAGAATTCAACATTCAGCAGCTTTTTGGCCAATTTGCATCACACCTGGGTTCTCTCGAACATTCTGTGCAATCTGAGATAGTTTTTTTCTTCGCAAGAGCAATGAGATCTAATCACTAACTCTAGCAGAGAGGAGAAAAATGATTTGTTGCTCTTGCTTAAAAAATTGTTTTTTCTTAACAACTTAGATCGTTTATCCTGTTACATAAATATGCTTGAAAGGCCATTTTCCGAGAAACAAGAAAACTAATTTCATAATCAAAATAAAACTCTAAAAATAAATAAATTTTAGGAGATAAATTAGAAAGCCATCATTAAAAAATAATTGAAAAAGAAATCCAGTTAAAATCAATAATTCTTTTTAAAAAAAAAAGTAATTTTTGACGCTCAAAATATCCACCTAGAGAACTATAAACATGCTGCTCAGATATTTATTAAAAAAATCCCCAAACATTGACCATATTGATTTATAAAATTCAAAGGTAATGGCTATTAACTAAAGCTTTTCTGTGTATTAGTAATGCATTTTGGGCATTTTCATGCCACATGAAAGAAAAAAAACCTTCTCTTCCCCTCTCTCAGTAGTGTTCACCAAACTCTTAGCCAAAGTTTAATTTAAAGTTTTGCAGATTATTTTTGTAGCTGTAACTATGCAACAGACTTAAAACTGCTGAATCTTTACCTGCATAATTTTGGCCCACCATGGATAACAACCTTTTGTGGAGGGATTAATTTATGCGGTGGTTGGGTTTTGGCGCCTGGAACAGCGTGGAACAGAATTACTAAAGGGCCGTGGACCTTACTTGCTCCCTTTTCATCTATTTTTTTTTTTTTTCTGATATAATTAAGTGCTGTAAAACTTCCCATGACTGGAATTCTGGTTATCTCCTTGTCCAAGAGCACTGCATTTCACGAGCTCAATCCTGTGCTGCTGTGGCCGTCCCAGGGAACAAGTAAGATGAAGATGTACTAGGCACAGCACCAGTAAAGTTGACAGGGAAAGACCAGAACTAACCTGCTCCTATGGAACAACCAGTTGTCCACATCCCTTTCGTGAACCAAGACAGGAAAGTGAGTACCTTATACAAGGTTACTGGAGAAAGCAATACCATGGTATCAGAGCCATCCTATGAAGGGCCAAAGATAATCATTTCCACTGTGAAATGAAAGTAAAGGAGATTGTGCCAGTAACTCCAGTGCAAATTAGCAGTGAAATCTCAGCCACTGCTATTGAAATGGCATCAATCTTTGCATCATGGAGCAATTCTGCGTCTCCCCACAATGAGTAGGGCCCACTTTCACTGACTACGTGGAGGATTTGCACAATAAATATTCTCCGTGTATCAATAAACCGCTCATCAGGAAGATGGATGATTTTTGATTCCCAACAGTTTCCTGGCATAGCACAAAAAAAAAAAAAAAAAATTATAAACTACCAGAGGTGGAACAGGAAACAACTCAACCAACTCATGGAAATATTAGTTAACATTATTTTCTCTCAGAACTGTGAGCATTGTGTCTATTTTGTGCCCTCCCTTCTTTTAAAACTATCCTCATATTTTACATCATAAATCAGTATTTTTTTTTTCTTCAGATACCAGGTCATACAAGAACCATACAAGAAGCTTTTCTAAAACAAAATACCACAAAAAATTGCAACTACTACCAATAATCACCCACCACGCATACCAGAATCAACACACTTGTTTCCACATTTTCAACTGTCATGGGAAAAACCTTCTCCTCTCAATCAAGTCCCGAGAAAATAGATTATCACAAGAAAATTATGGAAGTTTACTTAACCCTCAAAGATTGGTAATCCACAATATCAAAATATATCATCAATTGTAGTGGTTTACTTTTTGCTATTTCAACCACAAATACTGAAATATGCATACATAATTAGAAAATGATAATATGGGAGATCAAAAGGAAGTTATCTACTATGCACTTTTAATGATTTTGAGAAAGGATTTTGTTGGCACAGAGGAAGGCAATTAAAACCTCAAAGTTCTTAACAACAAGATTTGTTATAGATACTTCTTTCTTCCAATCTTTTTAAAATCTTTGCAATCAAGTCCTTTCTTTTGGCACTTTTTATGTAGTTCCGTTATGTCACTTCTAAATCATTTCCCCTTTTCAGGATTCTAAATGTAGAAAGAAAAGGCTTCTATAATTTTTTTTCTTAGAAAAAAAAATCCCTTACCCTTTAAAATTTCACATTCAACTCTTTCATTGTCCTTTGATCAAATTCCTCAAAGAACAAGAGAAACAACTTAATTTTTTTGTTTAAAACTACAGTGTATTTTATTATCAATGCACTAAAGAACCTTTGAACATATCTGCTAACTTTTACATTACTAAATGCATCATATGGAAAACATAAAACAAAACACTAAAACCCACAAACACAGCCTTAAAGGGAAGATTAAGAAGTTCCTCTATATGCTTTAATGTCCATGAAATATTATATTACTTTATATTATGGTTTGCAGAAGAAGAATTCTTCATGCCTCGAGCATGTAAACTGACTTTGACAATTAAATATGCAGGAATGAAGGAAACAATATTTTACTCGAAATTGAAATGTGCTGTTGATACAATATAGTCTAAATTGTCAATTCATTTACATACGGTTGAGATGACTGATGTAAGTTTAAACTAATAGTAATCTAAAAATGTTAATTAGATCATGCTGCAACATATAGGTCTTAACTCAGTTGCACCATAGTCTTGTTACACTACCTTGAAAAGTCAAAGGGACTTCAAGATGTATGTAATAGCAGTAATCAATTCCTTTAATTTCCCTTATAAAATGAAAGGGGGTTACTGAACATTTAGTTATCATTTTCTCTTGCAATTCAAACTGATTATCTTTATCACTGGTGAATGGAAACACTAATTTCTTGGACAGAATAAAGACCCAATATGTATATCTTTTTGTACAGCTGGATATATACACCCACAGTTTGGCTGTTAATGTTAGAAAATAATGTAGAAACAAATATTTTATGTGTAAAGATTTCATTATTAAGCATCATCTCTGGTTTATGTTGTAAAAATACTCTTTTTTGGTCTCATCTGTGGAATATCCCTGGATTACCAAAGGTAATATATGGTGGCAATAAAAGTTGCTGCTCATCTCAGATTTTCTGGAGTATTGTATATTTTATGGGGTCAATTTTTAGAAATGTATCATTTCCATGGTGCTTGCAATTTCATGGTATTCAAGTGTTAACACCCAGCTGCACAAAGGAGTTCTACTATCCTGTATTTCTTCCTTTAAATCTGCTGTACTGCAACAGAATCAAGTAGATATAAGCCTGTATTTTTCTATTTGTTATTTAATAGTAGTGATATCCTGTTGAAGCTTCCAGAGGAGTCGTAAATTTTCTTTCCATAGCTGGCACATGTTACAGGAACACTGCTTAAGTGCATCTCTCTATTTCTCACCAGAGATATGGGAAGATTTTATTTCAGCATATATTTTCTTTCTGAAAGATATCAAAACAGTCTGCTCTCCTTTTAAGGAAAATGGAAGCTTTACTTCCTTTAGAAATGCATTCTCACAGAACTCAGAACTATGTGCAATGTAATGCTAATATAGTGTTAATGACAGAATGCCATTTCCCTCCTCTAGGTGCTTTAAAAAACACCCCCACAGAACAAAACCTCCCCACCGACTCACACCTGTTTGACATCAGGAGAGATTTCGGAATCAATGGTTTTGAGCATAGCAAGTTATATCCTTATGCTTCTTATGGATACATACAGGATAACATCTTTGCAACTAGAGAAGGGGTTTTGCACCCGCTCACCCAAAATAACTTCACTAAAGAACATGTCAGTGACAAACAGCATCATTTTTTCTGAGTAACACTTCCTGGTTTGCAGAGAAAAACCCACACAATGCTAACTTTTTTCTTTTTTTATCAGTGCTTTTCACAGCAAGTTGCACAAAGCATGATCCTTTCTGTTTTTAAATCTTACTAGAACAGAACAAGAATTACATCGAGATGATTCTAACAAGCCTGTTTGGTTCTGAAAGAGATTATAGGGATGGACTTGCATTATACATCACAGGGGGTTAAAGAAGAATTTTAAGACCTCATTTTTATTGAAATATTCACTATTTCAATAAAAAAATGCACGAATTTTTTATTGAATGCACACTAATAGGTTGTTCATACAGAGCGCTAAGTATGATATTTAATAATGTAGGTCGTCATTTCCTTTTCATCCAGTTGCCAACAGCTATTTCTTATTTCATATGTCAATGCTAATCTCTTTGGAGCAGTAACTGCATGTGTGTGTCCAATCAATGAGACCTGTGTTCATAAACAAAACACCTATGGTTGCTGCAGCGAAGGGAATGCTACAGAGCAGAGAACAGCCTGAAGATGGGCTGCTCTGAAGAGTTGAGGACACTTGGGTAAAAACTTCTAATGTTACTCTTTTTTTTATATATTGCTCATATTTTATGTATCTACATGCTGTTATGATTATATTTTTAAATTTAAATAACTTTCAAAAGAAATAATATCAAATAATCAAACACACATGGAAATTATCTCTGTAAAATAGAGACAGCTCCTGTTCTTAAACAGAATTACTACATTTTGCTCCTGCCTGTCCAAAATCTTTCAGTTCCAACTTATTTCATGGTATTCAAAAGTTTTATTCCCCCATCCCCACACTCACAATTTTGTTTATCAGATACTGATGGGTAGAGCACTTACATCAAAATTTTAGCCACAACTCAAACAGGGCACTGGCATTAGATAAGATGAGGAAGGTGTAAAAAACTGCACACTACCTAAGCAAAATTATTTTTTCATTATGTGGACAAGATATAAAGTAATCTGAAAAGCTTACAATACTGTGTTTATCCAAAGATGCTGGCTGACTGCAAGCAACAAACTGAGCTTCTAAGACTAAATCCAGATAATAATTAAAGGTGTACAAAATGCATTAGATAACCCAGTCTTTTACACTTCAAAAAGGAGATGGACTAGATTAAAATAATGATAATGATAATAATAAGTCCCTGCTCAGGGTGTTTATCAAGTTTTCTAGGGGTGATTGGGTCGCTTTCTACTTTGCTATGGTACAGGTGAAATGAAACAGTACCTCTCCTTAAATCTCCAAGCTTCATTCTAATTTCTGAAACACTCTCAGGCATTACGAGCAGTTCTTCACTTCAGGAGTCTGTTCCTTGAAGCACTGACTAAAGTGAATTTCACAGAAGTTCGCTGAGCCAGGGGTTTACAGTTTACTTGTCTGACACAGACCTTCAAGAGCAAGTTAGCCAACTCCAGAAACACATTCAGCAGCTCAGAAATAAATCATCTATGCCTAATATTGTAAAGGTTATTTTTATTATGGATATTTTTTTATATCTTTTTGACTTCCAGAAAGTAACTTGAAGATTTTTACGTACTCGTGTATTAATTTAAAGGTAGCACATAATTGCATTTTGTCTTTTACCTTCACAATCCTGATCTTTTCAGCAACATAAAACAGAGTAACTTCTTGCCAGATGACTTTGAATTCGTATGTGATGTGATGAAAACCAGGGAAATTATCAGCTTTAGCATGGATTGTAACACAATGCATAAAAATGTGGTAAATGTTTCTTTTGTATTTAATGCAAAAAAACCCCAACTAAGTTAATAAAACTGTTGCATACCTAGAGTCAACAGATACAGAAACAAAATCGTTTGCTTAACTGAGCAATTAAAACTAGAATTGAACTTTTTAATGTATTTTAAATTTCATACAAGCTGCATCACATCTCACTTATCAGTTTCGTATTATGCATATTAAAGCATACTTTCTATGAACACATTAAGTTGTCATATTGCTAGAATTTATTCTATTTCTATGCCTACTTTGTATACACATTTTAACAATGTTACAGCTATTCAGAGATGATCTGGTTTTGTTCTGTAGTTTAAATTTTGTATTTATTCTGTCACTAGTAAAAGCAGACACAAACTTAATTTGGCAGTACTTTACAGGGCAATTTCTTTTAGTTTCTATATATAGTCCCTGTCCCTTTTATCCTATAATGGTTAATGGTGACTTATATTTTCCATTGAAAATAATATTTTCATTGTAAAGCTATCTTTAAATAATCATCATTCACAGTTAATTGTTAAGTCATTTTCCTACTAGTTCACTTCTTACCATGAGATTACATAAGAAAAATCAAGTGAAAAAAAATCATTACACACTATTTTGAAGTAAGGATTTGAGAATTGACCTATGCATGAGATTTTCTTACTAAAGAACTGATCACAGGGTTCTGAAAACAACTGAAGTCTTCACAGGTTTTTGTGTATAGACCAGCAACTGAACACAGGCGGAAAAATAGAGCCATGCAGTAAAGGTTCAGTTTAAAAAGTAAAAATTAATAAATAAAAGATTTAGACCCAAATCTTCACCAAATGTGGATCACAGGACCCATCTGAAGAAGCACAGCAACACGTGGTAAAGAACATGATAGTATCTCCACGTTTCATTAACATAAATAAATGTTTTAAAATATAAGTTTTTTCTCTTATAGTTTTAAAAAACCTCATCTAAATTCATTAAACATCAAGCTGATATGGTCATAGGTCAAGTGATATAAAAGAAAAATGATGGAAAAACATAAAAATAAGCACACAAACAAGCTTTAGTTGCAAATATAATCCTCAAAAACTCATCTTCCTTTTTATTTGTGACTTAAGGCCTTCAGTAGAAAAAAAAAAGCCCTTGAAGTCTTTTATGTGATGTTAGGAAGTATTTGATGACTTTCAATTTTCAGGTTATACAGAGACATTTTTTATAGACAACCAGGATTGTCAGGAGACACATTGGGTACAATGTGTTTTTAGTGTTATATCAAGTGACAAGATATAATCTACAGTTCTAGACCCTCTGTTATTAGTAAATTATTTTCCCCATGAAAACAATATTTCATGGTGAATTTTTTTTTTTAAACACATCACTTTCAAAATTAAGTAGAATAAGGTATTCACCCAAGAGCTTTCTTGGAATTTAAAGCCTGACAGGGGACTCAAGTATCTTTTTTACCAGCCTGAATTCTGGGGCAATTGAGGCAAGAGGTTAAATAGAGAAACAGAGAAGGCTGCCAGCTGTACCATGAGCCTATGTTTCTAAACCTGTTGGGTCCTTTCAGACAGATTTTTCTGTCTAATGTGATTTTTCTCCATTTCTTTAAATTCTGCCTTTGTTTCTTCATTCTTTCTCCCTTCCATCACAGTCGTCAAGATATTTGATGGACTAACATTCTTCTTCTTAGTCTGAATTTTTTGTTTGAGCCCTAATTTTTAAAAATTGCTTAAAAAAGTGGTGGAACACATGTAGTATCAGGTTTTGGCTTGATGTTCTTTAAAATCTGAATTTTTTTTCTGTTATTTTTTTTTCTAATATTTGTAATTATACAAGTACTTTCTAGCACTAAAATATAGCATGCTTCAAAATTCTAGGAAACTTCATTTTCTGAATTCATGGGGTGAGAAAATAACAATGTTGAAGGACAAAGTGTCTTACTCAAGTTGTCATACTTGAAATCGATGCTTCAGCAGCTTTTTAGAAAGCAAAATACAAAGTGGTCTTTTAATCGGTTCAGTTACCTCCTTCAAATATCTTCAGCCTTTGTTCTCTGTTAACAAAGTGATTTTCAAATTATAGAAAAAAAGGTAAAGGTTTCCCTCCTCCCAACTTTCCTCCCTACAACTCACATATAATTGCTTCTATAATCTTTGTAGCTGAAGTCCTTTGGATGCAAATTGCCTTTTCAAGTGAGATATCGTTGGTGTTGCCTGAAGCTGTTACAATGTAGTAATTTTCTTTGACCTCCAAGCATTTTGCAGAATAGTACAGCCGCATTACAACCCCCAGAGCACATAAGTAGCTACACCACAGAACACAGGAAGGAAGTTTCTAAGGAAGACTTACTCCACTGAAGCATGGAAATGCCTTCAAATAGAACAACCCTTGGGCTTCATCTGAGTATTTTAATTAAGTGCAATGCTAAAACCAAAGTTCTATTAAAATTCTAGTTTTGGTCTTGAATTTCCCCAGGTGGTTAATGTGATATGATAACGTGTCACAATAGGAGAAAAATCAGGGTTCTCAAAGCATCATTGAGCAGAAATACTCAAGAGTGCACACATTACTTATCACATAACTTAAGCAGGACTGTTTAATTGGAAAGTGTATAATGTGTTTTGATCTGCCAAGCATTCTTCAATGTTTTAGTGATAAAACTCTTTGGAGATATCTTATCCTTAATAGCTTGGTGTTTGCAGCACAGGATGAACAAAGCAGCATTGCTGAATCCGTGTTTTTGCTGGGAATATCTCCGTATGATCACCTATAAAAGTTCACAAAGACTCTTCAGAGAATGGAAGCCTGTCAAACACTGGGAGATGATAGAGGTCCAGACTTTATCACTACATGTAAGAGAAATCTTACTGCACAGAGAGGAAAATAATATTAATAATTTAGAAATAAATAAAAGAGTTCATGCTTTGTGCCAGTATGGAACTAAATTTAATGATCCAAGAAGGAATTTCAAGTCCTTTTCAATACAGAGAGACAAAAGCCTTCACTCCAGAATTTGCAGCATGTTAACATCACCACAGTTCAAACAAACAAATAGTCAAAACCACAATAGTTTGATCAATTATAGAGTTGCAAGTGCATATAAAAATACAATAAAACTAAGTCAGCTGCCAGAGAAATTAAAACCTGTGTGACCAAAATTCTGGACATGTATATGTTCAAATGGACTGTATGAGGTCTGTCTACAAGACCATCAAGGGGTCAAATACTTCTATATCTTATAGACAACTTCTAGTACAATTGTTGAATTAACTAATGGTAAAAAAAACCCCAAAACCTTAAAGAAAAATCATATGAAATTATTGAATTTAAAAAATCTCATTTGCACTTCAGACCATCAAGTTAATGTTCTGTTTAAGGTTGTCAAACATAACCTAAAATCCATGTTTTGCTTGGCAACTAATGCAAATATTAAGAAGAAAAACCTTGAGTGTTTTCCCCAAAACACTCTACTCCAGAAACTGACGTACATGACTTTTGGAAGGAGGCAGAAAGAGATGACTCACTAATGGCACTTTTCTCAAGAAAAAGTATATTCTGATAGAGGATTCTCTACTGGGGCTAGAAATAATCCCGTTGACAAGAAAAGCTCCAGTCCATTTGTGTCTCATTTCCCTACAACATAAGTATTTGCAGGAAGTTTTTCAAGGCTCTGCACAAAGACCAGATTCTTAAAGCTGCAAACTGTACCCTCTACATTTTTCCTCAAGTTGCTTAAATTTTGCCAGTATACCCACAAGAAGTGTGATCGTGAGTATATTTTTACCTCATGCAAACTATATAGAAATAGAACAAATAACTATGCTTCACTAAATTGAATAATTGCTTAAATCAAATCTGAATCCCAAATTTCCTGAGTTCAGCTTTGGCATTTGCTGCTAGACTAGAATTGCTGCCTGAGATCAGTGAGTAGTAGAGTGAGTAATAAGATATAAGGAAGGCATATTACAAGTTGAAAGTCACTGAAAATCATTGACAAAGAAAGGTACAAGAGCGAAGCTGCAGAAAGCCGTAAAAGGAAATACAATATTAACAACTTGAAGTTAAGAAAAAAACCCTATCCATATTGCTAATATTAAAATATTCAGCCTCAGTCTTCACTTTACCATGTTAAAACTGCATTTTCTTCCCAGAGGAGATACTGACCTGCTCTAAGTACAGAACTGTGCTGAGTCAATAGTAGTGTGACTATACCTCTTCCTTGTGCCTTCTCTTCCTCAATACTCTCATTTGAATGAAAAGAAGGAAAGTTGGTTAGGTAAGTCTTGTTCGTCTATGAGCTTTCAATTTTAGACCTTTTTTCCACCTCGATACACTTTCATATCTTTATTCTAAGTGAATAAGCTCTCAGCATGAAAAATTCTTTCCTTTTCCACTATTTCTGTAACACAACAACTAATACATATTTATAGTTTTTTAAGCCAGTTATCTTAACTGAAATAAAGATCGCTGTGTCTTTAGCTCATCTCTTGGTTTTAACCAATGCAGAAACTACAAAGATTCATGGTGTACTTTTTATCTCCTTGGATGCAAGATCAGAGATGATTCACAAAAAGTTTAAAAGTTCCTTAGCTCAAGTGAATATGCAGTCACATAAATATTTTAACCAAAGGACCTAAATTGAGTTATATGTTGCTGAGAAGATTCTACTTACATTGTTTTTTTTTTGTTGTCTCCCCTTTACAGTTTTTTTTGTCAACATCTTCCTTAACCTCATAATTAATCTACTTGGAGATCACCTCAGGTCTTGCATATTCAGAGCAAACAAGTTCTATCACATGGAGCTGATAAATCAAAGGCAGCACAGACTTGTTCAAAATAGACATTTGTTTTGGATTCTCCTCAACCCTTCTGAATGACTGTCACACTTCATACGTACGACTCCAGCCAGCCAGAGATGTGATTTTAAGGAAGGTAGTCCTATAATCAGTTCCAGCCAGTGATTTTCTGATGGATTCCTGCTGTTTTACAAGTCCTTCTCTGTCTATCCCTACACGTTTATTTTCCATAGTAATTAAAAAAAAAAAAAAGAAAGAAAAAAAAAATCAATGCAGTAAACCATGGCATAAGAATAAAAGACTGGATCTATACAAACACTTGCAAGTTCCAACACAGATGTACAAGGGCATCACTCAGCAGTTGCCTAATACTGCAGTTAGTTAAGCCCCTGTGCTCAGGATGCGGCTGTTGAAGTCTGCCCATGCTTTATGGTGTTTCTGGTGTGTCACTAATGAAATCATCATCCTACCAAGTACTTGGTGCTTAGAAAGGGGTTTTCAACAAGTCAGCCTGTTCACCAGCTGAATATTTTTTTTATTGGCTCCCAGCATAAAGTGAAATATAGATCTTCTTTTGCTTAGGGAAAAACCACCACGAAACAAAACCGAAAACAAACAGCCTAATTACAGGAGTCAGAGCATTGATAAATGTAGATACTTCACTTCCCCACTGCAGTAGCAAAAAAATACATTTATTTTATCTTTTTAAATTTATTTACAAGTTTCTTCAGGAAATTTAGGGAAAGTAGTATGTTTAAAATTTGATTGTGGTTCAAGCTTATATTTCCTTTGTGGCTCTGCAAGTGACATTACTGACTCAGCCCTTCTGGCTGTAACAGCAAAATTCACAATCTCCTCCAAAAACACTTTTTCCATTTCTATGGCAGAAGAGCTTCTTATAGAAGCATGAACTTGGTAGTTTTGTGGGAGAGGAAGCATAGGGTGGTGAGTGAAGGATTTGGCAGAGCTGGGAAGGTGGTGGAATACAGAGGGATCTAATACGCTCAACAGAGCATTAAAGATTTCCAGTCTCCACGAACCCCTTAGAGTCATTTTACAGCTCCTTTCCAACTTCCTCTGACTCATCTCAGAACCATATGTATTAGCAGCTCCACAAGCACTTCTGCAGCAGAAATTGCTCTCCCTCAAGGTTCCTGAAATAAATTAGTTATTTTCTCTTTATCCTTAGGCCAGTGAGTTTCAGATATGGCTTAAATTATTGAAAAGCTTGAAACAGCTCTTCAGGAAATATGATTCTTAAATTTCATTTTGCTCTAGTGCCTAGGCTTCTTAATGTAGGTTTTTTAGTTGGGGATTACATCCCTGAATCCTTTTCTGGATTTTGGTGTCTAAATCCCTTCTTTCAAAAAGTTTTCTTTTTGAAAAAGCTCCCAGGAAATAAAGTGATACAGGTCCTTCAGCTATGGAACAGAAAGATAATTAAAGCCAAGATGCTTTTTTCATTTTTCTTCTCTGCTTAAAAACATTCAAACTACCCAGATAACTCCTCTTATTGTAATGCTTTAATTTCAGGTCAAAAGTGAAGATCAAGGGAGATCATGACACTATACCCTAGTAGCACAGATACTCACATGGTGCATAAAATAGCAGGAGGTTTGCTAACACTTGAACTAACACTTGAACACTTGAACTTCACTAACTAACTCTATTTAAAAGTAACAGCCAAAACCCGATTGTTCAATTTTAGCCAAAGCATTGCAACTTTGTCCAAAAGTAAAACCGTGTTTGAACTTGCAGTCCCAAAAGACTTGATGAGTCAAATGCCACACGTAACATGCATCATAGCTCAGAAAGATCTTTGGTCTGTGCCATAAGCACAAAGTCAATTTTTAGTTCACTTATTTCATAAGATAAAACTTTTCATAGTGACCATGTTGGTGGTTATACTTTTATTTTCGGATAGCCATTTTCAAGCCTTTGGATGCTAAAAGTTCCAAGTCAACAAAATTTTTATTTTCATAATAACATGATAACAATATAAACAATAAAACAATAAAAACAAGATAACATGATAAATTATTACATTCTCAGCACAAAAAGAAGTGAAGAGGCCCACTTCACTGATAATCAGCTTATACAAAATTGTGACTGTTTAGCATCTTTGCCGTGTTTTTCCTTTTATGTGGAAGCAAATCCAATTGTTTCCTTGCATTTGCTAAAGGCATTCTGTCTCACGAATGAAATATAAAGGTCAATTTCTTCCACACTGACATTCAAAATAGTATGTGGGACACTTCACACAAATATATTTTGTTCACTGCCAACCCATGGGACTGTTAAGTTTGGAAAAGTCCTCTAAGATTGTTGAGTCCAGCTACTAACTGAGCAGCACTGCTATGTTCACACCTATGCCATGTCTTCTAGTGTCACACACATACTGTTTGAAAACTTCCAAGGACGGTGATTCCACCACTTCTCCGGGCAGCCTGTTCCAAGGCCTGATCACCCTTTCAGAGAAGAATTTTTTCCTAATATCCAATCCTCCAATAACCTCACCTGGTGCAACTTGAGGCTGTGTCCTCTTGCCCTGTCACTTGTGGCCCGGGAGAAGAGACTAACGCCCACTTAGCTACACCCTCCTTTCAGGGGGTTGTAGAGAGCAATTATATCCCCTCCCTGAGCCTCCTTTGCTCCAGGCTAAACAACCCCAGCTCCCTCAGGCGCTCTTCATCAGACTTGTGCTCCGGATCTTTCACCAGCTTCAATGCCCTTCTATAGACACATATTGCGAGCCTTTCTTCTCAGCTTCCCTGGATCTCTACTTTGCCATCCAAAGGAAGACTCACAGGATAAATAATTGCCATTGAGGCTACTGAGAACCTAGCTATGACCACTAAACAGGAGGGAAAAAGCGTGTACCTCATATGAGCATGTTCTTTGTTTTGTTTGATGAACTACTGACCAAACAAATATCCAAATAATCCTAATTTGGCATCTCTGTAACTTCATTTTATACAGGTAGCGGGAGTTTTAAGTGTATTTTAATAATACTCCTCAAAGGGTAAAAGCATATTCCCACTTGCAAAGAAATCTAAGAGCTTAGCCCACAAAGGTAAACAAACAAAAAAACCTGTACCAGGTAAACAAACAAAAAAACCAACAATTTGAACTGGTGCCTAATAGTGAAACAACAACTCCTTTGTTGCTTTGGCTCCTGCTGAGGTATGGCTCCCTCAGTAGCTGAAATAGTTCTCTACAGAGTTGAAGGTGAGGTTCAAATCTCCTCTTCAGGGAAGCTACCATGTATTTCTCCCCCATGAGGGAAGAAATATGAGGTCAAGCTGCAACAAGAGCTCACTCAGCTGGATATGTGAATCAATTTCAAAAGCACAAAGGTGATTCCTGTAATCATAGTAACTGTGCCAGTACTTATCCCAGAATCGCCACTGCTTAACGGCTGAGATACGTGCTCCCAAAACAGCACTGTTTGATAGTACCCAGGTAACCAGGTAGACATAACAAAAAGTGGCATTAATTTGTAGAACAAATTCCTGTAAGCTTGCCATCTGCAATGGGAAAAGCAGCAGAAACTAACAGAAGAGGGGGAAAACAAACACAAAACACACACCAACAACAAAACACATCCAAAAAGAAATGTTGTTCAGTGCAATAGGAAGTGAAGTCAGAATGGCTTTCCAAAAATGAAGGACCACTATTACACTTGGGAACTAGCATTTAAATTAGTTAAGTTCACAGATAACGGATATCTGACCAATACGACAAGGCTTTCAAGAAGATTAATTTCCAAAGCAGTTTAAAGAAGCTATGTAGCCATGGGATAACAGGATGGTCCTGTAAAATTTGTTGAAAGATTGGACAAGGTGAATTTTCATAGTGGAGACATACTGTGGTGAGGGTTTCACATGTGCTGGGTTACATGCTAATCAACATGAAAACACTACATAAACTACTCATGAAAGAGAAAAAAGAATGAAGCGGCAAAGGTTGTTTATGAAATTATTTTGTTCAAAATAGTTTTTATGAAACTTATAGGATTATAAATTGGCAAAAGAAATTTAACATGAAGTGATGCAAGTAACAACAACAAATAATAATCCCAGCATCTACAGATAGTAAGGACATTGCCTGTATTAAAAGATGCCAAAATTTGGGGCTACGATATANAAAAATAAAACAACAAAAAAAAGACAGTTTGCGGTGTAACAGCAGTCAAAATAAACTTGGTAATTATTAGGAAAGCTGTTGTGCTTGACAGAGCATATAGTGAAACTATTTGGATCCAAATACAACCCTTAAAAAGCTTAAAAGCTAGACAAGCATAAATTAGGAGCACAGAAAAATCCATGGTCAGATGTCGGCTGTTTCCAGAACATAATAGATGCCAGTTGTGTGGAATGATTTCTCAGTAACAGTATTAACATCAGCATCAGAAGAAATAGGTTGGTAAAGAAGAAAGTCTCTTTCAACAAGCATAGTGCAATAAAAATCTTTCTATGAGCACCAAAGCTTACACATACCCCCTGAGCTCTGCTTACACAGGGGCCAGCAGAAAAACCCATAGGAGCAACATTATATTCCTTCACAAGAGTTTAGAGGATGCATTTTCTGTATTGCACCTGGTACTTGTCACGATTATGCCTCGAATTGACCTAAGACAGGAGTATTTGCCCTTAAGTAAAGAAAAGAACGTGACCATCTCGTAAGGGCTTCCCTTCTAAGGTAATGTACAGAAAAGCATTATTTCTGGTATTAAATTTGTCACATTCCTAAATGTTCTCAAGAATACTTGTAGCTGCATGTAAAACAAATCTCATGGGTCTGTTCTTTTAAATTTATTTCAAAGTAGGATAGAATTATTTCTATTTTAATAAAGGGTTTTTTGCTACTTTGTTAGTCAAAGTGATTTACCCAGCAGATCTCTCTTGTTGCAAAACTGTCCTTCCTACTTTGATGTTGCAGATATAGTTAAAAGGAACGGAATGTTTCTTGATCTCCAAAATTACTCTATGCATTCAAAAGTAATAGAACCCCTTGAATATTTGAAGTGAAACACTTAACTTTAGGCAGATCCTTTAAAATGTAGAGCTAGAGTGCTGCAGGCTAAAGGAGTGATCACTAATAAGGAGTCTAAGGCACGTGGTGTCCACCATCTTACACTGAGAAATGTACTGAGCAGTTTGGTGTGTAGCTTGGGGCAAAACTAGAAACTTTGACTTTCTACCAGCTATATACTACAGTTTTATTCTCTCTTCTGGTAAAGTAACAAGTTCTGGTGCACATTTGCTGAATAAAAGCCCAAACAAACAATCCTAGAATACGACCCGCAGTTAGAGCACAAGTCACACATGCATCTCAATATTTACAAAGTATTGACAACTATAAAGACTTTTCAAACAGAAAAAAATCTGTAAGGTGTGTTTTTGAACAACAAAGGAAGCCTGCACAAAAGGCACAACTTAGTAGAATAGAGTATTATGCAGTGTGTTAACGACAAGACAGTTTCTTCTGCCATTCTAGGTACAGTAACCTGTGCAAACGCCCTAGGAGAATTTGGATTGCATAGCAGCAACTACAGTCAAACCTACAAAATGTTCAAACCTGCAAATTTATTTGATTTATTTACTTAATAACTAGTAAAAGCACTTTTCCAAAGTTTATGTTACATTGTGACACCTGATGGAGAGGATTATTTTATATAGCTGCTTCTTGAAAACTATGTTTTGGTATGTGTTAGTCATTAAAGAGAGTCCTCCGTAAAGAATCTCATAGCTTCAAAGACGGGCATTTTTCTCAAGTTGAATTTTTTTTATATTAAGGAAGAATACATTTTCATTTCAAGTATGCTGTATTTGGCTTTTGTGGAGGTCTGAAAAATATCTGAAGGTTTTGCCTTTCTACAGTTAAAAAACTTTCTTATATTCATGTCTTTCATGACAGAAAGATATCATGAAAGATATATGTCTTTCATGAACTTCTTATCTCAGTAATTGGCAAATTCCATGGATGGGTTACTAAAGCCACCTCAAGGCAGAGTTATGTGCCCATTCCTGATGCTGTTCTGCCCAGCACCAGCAAACCTATCAATAAGTAAGGAATGAATGAAGTGTGGTAACTAACACCAGTGACCTAAGATGACGAATTAGTATATCTGGCTAAGCTATTCTGTATTTATTTGTCAAGCTCCCAGTTTCATTTCTAAATGAAAAGTTTTTTATGCATGCTCATCTCCAGGATGGGTAAAAACTCCAAGAATGTTGTCTCTTTAGCCCCGTCTGAAGACTAAAATAGAAGTGGATTTTTCACTTAAAATGAGGGGAGAACTGACTAAAAAGACAAAATAAGTATTACGTTTTCTTTCTCATGGAAAGCTGGTCTAAATTAAGTGCTGCCATGTTCTGGTAAATCTTATTTTCAATTAGTCTTGAATCTTTTGTTGTTGCTGTCATCATTGATAGTAAGTTATGGTATGCTTAGAATTTCTGTGGAGAATATGTTTACTGTCATTCATCACTGCGATTTACAGAGATCCCATAACAGCAATTAAATGTGGTTGTTTACTCAATGCTGTCACCAGAAGAGGATATAGCCTGTAGAGTGGAACTATTCAGGGGCCTGAAAATGTTTTATTTGTCAGTCACATCTAAAACATGAGCCAGCAAGTGTCTCTTTTAGGGTCCTCTACACACTTCAAGAAAATCAGAATTCTTGGCCAATAAAGAGTCTTTGGTTTAAACACTTGTTTTGTCTGTAAAGCCAAATGAAACACTTCATTAACTCATTCTTAGTCAAAATTCAAAATTATAAAAGGATGACTGGCTTTCTCTGTAACCATTAATGTGCTGTTACTTATAACCCTCACTTGGTGCCAGAGAGGAGATCTCAGTACAAAAGACATTCCTATTGTTCATCCCTTGGTCAAATAGAAGTTGCATGATGTATTAATCAGTGCAGAAAGTGCAAAAACATTCACGAAAATATTTAGACAAAAAAGGGATGAAATAAAAAAAGGAAGCATTTCTTTTGCTCCGCAGCTCAAAGTTGTTCCTCACATCAGGGTTTCAGAGAGACATAGCAAAACATAAAGCTTTGTATCATAGAGAGCCTGTGGTGATATATATAAAGGAGAATTCAAGTTTTGGAATCCTAAAGTGAAAATAAACAAGTGGTTTCATAAAGGAATTAGATGTTACCATGTCTCCCATAATAGATAATGAAAATCTCTAGTAAGTACAAGATATGATGCCATAACCGAGGGAAAAGCACAAATCTGTGTCAGGGGAGGTTTAGGTTAAACATGAGGAAAGGTTTTCATGGAGAGGATGATTGGGCACTGGGACAGGCTCCCCAGGGAAGTGGTCACAGTGCCAAGCCTGAGAGAGTTTAAAAACCATTTGTACAATGCTCTCAGGCACATGGTATGACTCAGTGTGTCCTGTGCAGGGCCAGGAGCTGGACTCTATGGTCCTAGCTGAACCCTTCCAACTCAGAATATTCTATGATATTGTCTTCAGTTCACTTCTTTCTTCAATTCCTGTCGGGGTACACCTGAGAGATTTATAAATATCTGCTCAGCCAACTCATTGGAGTGGTGAAGTGAATACCATGAAGCAGGACTAATCAGTAAAAGGCAGTACATGCAGGGAGTCATGGCATGAGTTTTCTGCAGTGCTGCTAAGGACTGCTTCATGCAGTAGTGCTGCTGCATGGGCATTCCATGCCAATATTCAGTGAAGAAACGTATCTACTCTAGCAGACTCAACTAATCAAATAAAGGTTATCACTCCTAAATGGACCAAGAAGTGAGGCATATCCTATAAAAACATTATTTTATAGAAGCAGGTCTATTTAATGCTTTAAAACTACCACCGAAATTGCTAGTATGACCTTCAGTTTCCAATGTGCAAGTATTTTTAGCAATCCATAACTGTCATAGTTGATGAAACTTCCTTCTAGCATACCTAAAAGCTTTGTAAAACTTCCATTACTCCTGACAATTAGTAATAATGTGCAGTTGCTCTAATGGGTGCTCATGTGTGACTGCAATATTAAGAACACACTCTTTGTTTTAAAGTACTTTGTTTTAAACAGAAAGTGGTATAGTAATTTTCAAAATTTCAAAGTTGGTTTACTTTAATAAAATTTATAAACTGGAAGTAATTTTTTCCACTGCTACAGAATATTTTTAATAAATACAAGATCATTTTAACCATTTTTACTTTCCTAGCTGAAAAATTATTTTGTTTAATGAAATCTGTAAGTTGGAAGAAAACTCATGATGCAAGAAGCTGGTATGTATATATAAATATATATGCATACACACATATATGTAATTGCAATACCGAGTTAGGAAATTTAATTGCTATGAGTTCTTCAGTCAAACCTAAGTTGAGCACAATCACATTTTTAAAAGTCCCTTATTATAACCAAAGGAAAACCTGCAACTTGAATTTACCTAGGTATATCTTAGCAAGGTTACAGGAGACGTGGTGTTTAATCCCAACAGTACTTCTTTCTTCACATATTTTTCAGTGACACTTAAAACTAATTTATAGAAAGCACTAAACGATTCCTTTGTGAACTGGGAAAATGCAAGACAAATATCCTTTGAAAAGTTTTCTGGTTTAAGTGTTGGTATCAAACATCAGGTCACATAGGTATTTGGCAGTTCGCTTTTACTACTCCACAGGGGAAGTGTCACAGCAGAAAGCAGATAAAGAAAAGCCTTACACTACTCAGTAGAAGTTATTAATGGATATTTGTATTGGGTTTAGGTGACAAGTTTATGATTGTGGGGACCTGCCGGGGTGCCTTGTGTGACAAGAGAACAGGAGTCACCCCCGTGGACAGAACCAGTCCCAGGCAGCTTCACTGCTGTTCAAAGCTGAACACCGGTGCCCTCACGACAATGTATTTAAGAAAGAGCAAAAAGCAATTCATGCCAGTTGTGAGAGAGGGGAGTGAGAAAAACGGGAGTAAAACAGCCCTGCAGACACCAAGGTCAGTGTGGGAGTGGGAGGAGGTTCTCCAGGCACCAGAACAGCGATCCACCTGCAGCCTGTGTAGACAGTGTGTAGGTGGTTATCCATCTGCAACCCATGGACAGGTACACAGAGCAGATATCCACACTGATGCTTGGTGGGGGAGGATGTAAAAGCATCACGAGTGAATTTGATCCTGAGAAGAAGGGAGAGATGAGGGGAAAGTGGTTTTAGTTTTGTCTTTGTTTCTCAGTCTCATACTCTATTTTTAATTGGCAATTAATCTTCCCTAGTCAAGTTTATTTTGCCCATGATGGTAATTAGCAAGTGATTTCCTTGCCTTTATCCTGACCCCTGAGCTCTTTGATCTTATTTTCTGATCCTGTCTTGCTGAGGAGAGGGAGCAAGAGAGCAGCTGGGTGGGGGTCTGACAGTCAGACAAGGTTAACCCACCACAATTTTCTAGGATAAAAATTATTTAGCCAGAAAGGACTCTGGAACAGCCTTCCAGAATCATCTAAAAATAGAAGTTAATTGTTTTATTAGGGGGCTAATACAATATCATTTCCGCAGCAATGACGCAGGACATCGCCAAGGTCTTGTGCTAGGCATAAGACCTTTAAATCAGGCCTGTTGCACCTCTTCAGATAAATGCCTTTAGAAATTTATTCAATGACAACCTTATCAGCATTGTGGAAAACAGCAGCAAGTGAATGTCAGTGACTAGTTCCTGATAGCATTCAGACCCAAACGAAAGTAAACATCACTTTAACCTGCCTGCAAGTTCAAGCACTACTAGTGATTTTGGCTTCCCAGTCTGAGCATGATTTCTAGAAGGCAGGTACTCAGTATTACCTGGAAGTGTCATACACCTGACAACATCTTTGATAAAAAAATCACTCTCAGAATTCTCACTCCACTTTTTACTTAGAGGCAATTCTCAGCTCAAAGATGTAGTTACTTTGGTTTAAGCAAACAGGAATCAACAGGTTAGAAAAAAGTCTCTGAGAGTACTAACTGCTGAATTTAATAGCTTTTTGTTCAAGAGCTCAAAAAGTCCTGTTTTACTGAGCTGTAAGTTAACTTTGCTTGCTTACACTGTTATAGGTTACGCTGTTACACTGAATTGACAACATGAAAAGTTATCAGTCTTTAGAAACTCAATTGGTCTGTGTTTCAAATGAACACTGGAGCAAGAATAAGTGCAAATTAAAAGAAATCATATGAAGCGAAGTTTTGTCATGTGAACAGAACATTCTAGAAGTTTTTAAAAAATATCTACATGAAATCAGAATGTCAATGAAACCTGCCAATACACACAAATATCCCGAGTTGTACCAGCCTGAGGGAAGAACTCTGATTTCTATAACAATTTGTTCTCATAGTTCTGTGACATGCAGTGTCTTCCAGATAAAAAAGCAATAAAAAAGCCTATCCTGGTTGTAAGCCCTAAAGTAAAGGATTACTGTGATAAAGTCAAGCAGTTGTCTCTGTAGAGCATTTTAGATTGTCTGCAATAGAAAAAGCTGAGAGTGAGACATAAGTACAGGAAGAGAATCTGTTAGTGTTTGACATTAACTAGCGAAAAGCTCTCCAACTGTTAAACTGGTGATTCTCCTTCCTAGGGTTCTTACCACATTCCTTCAGGCTGCAAGAAGTTGAATAGTCTTTTTGTGACAAGGAGTACATGGTAGGTTCTCCTAATTTTTCAGGAGAATACATTAAATGGTGAAACCATAATCATAAAAATGTAAAACTCATAGATATAAAAAATATGTTGAACAAGATGCTTACAATATAATAGTACAAAACTCTGGGGAGGGAAATATTGCTGTAACTTCCTAGTGACTGGAAAAGAACTGATTCCAGGTGCTGCAATTAATTCGTTGTGAAAGAAATAAGTGGATTACAGCAGAGAATATCAAATTCCCAGGCTTGATTTATTCACAATTATTTATATGCCTGAGCAGGTGTCTTGATAGCAACATCAGCAGCAAATTTTACAATTCACAGGTGTAGCATCCCTTTCAGAACTCCAGCAAAGACAGCTGTGTTTGAACAATTTCAGCCTGCCAATAGTCTCTCATACTCCTGCTTTTCTCAAGATATTGTGTCCCCAAAACTGCTGCAAACTTGTTTCACTCCTTCACTACAAAGAAATGAAAGATTTTGTGCTTCAGCAGACTCATAAGGTTATTTGATGTGCTGCTGTTTTGCAGCTACATATATAGAATAATCAGCAATTCCCCAGAGTACAGGAGCAAGGTTACTGTTTGCTGTCTTCAAACTTTCCTCATTTACAAGCCATGCAAAACTCCAGCAAAAAGTTTGGAGTTTGCCACAAAACTTATAAGCCCATTTTAGATATTCATAAATGCCCATTCCAAAAGTGGTGCAGCTTCACAATCAAAAATGGATTTCTCTTTATGTCGGATCTGTGAAAGACTATTATCTTGATTTTACAAGGTGAGACATGGAAAACTAGAGTCCTGAAAACACAGTACACAACTGACTTAAATGCCTATTCCTTAAACACGGGAAGAATTAGTAATTTTTTAAGAGGATTAGTGGGCACCTCAAAACTCCATTGCTAAGAACAGAGCAGCCTAAAATATTGTGTAATAATGCATGGGTACAAAATTAAGATGTGTTTTTCTCTGTGCTGTTGCTGCTTTATTTTGGCATTTAGTAAGAAGAGACAGTCTTATTAAGTGTCAGCGTGAAAATCTATCTTTCTATAAATCCTCTGGAAGTGAAAATACATTAAAAATGAAGTTTGCATGGCATCTATAAATTCTCCTAAGATACATCGGATATACTCTGGTCTGCTAGGTTGGTTTAATTTAAACATTATGATTTTAGTGAGATATTTGAACAGTTTAAAGGAAATCAGATGAAGGAAAAAGCACCTCTAATTTTGTTAACAATCTCTGAAAGCTGCAAGAAACGCTTGTGCTCAATCAAACCTATTAAAAGCCACCAAGACAAAAGTACCAAGGAGCATCAGTGCATTAATTCTAACCTCACTTAGATACAGAAAATTATACAGATTTATTGTTCCATCAATTTTCATGACCTATCCTCACAATGTCTGTCAGGTCTACATAAGAAAGCTAAATCCTTTTTGCTGTTGGATATGTGGTCCTATCCCAAGGAGTGAAAGCACAAGGCTAGCAGAGAACAAAAGCAACTGCTACACTGAAGGCTGTGCTTTTAAGAATGGCATTTTAGTTCTAGTGAATCTCTTCCTGACATCCAAGCATATCTGAAGTACTATTGTGATCTCAGTTCTCTGTTCCTCAGTCAGGGGCTAAAACTGACAGCTCACTTAACTTCATAGGGAGAGAGACTACCTCTTACCTCATGAAACTTAAAAGTGATCCTTCTGGCTGGATCAGAGAGACAGACTCTGATGGGACTGACATCAGCTCTTACTCAGCTGAAAGGAAGGTGGTTCTGATGACAGTATTCAAAGGAAGAATAATGAAAACACAGCAGAGCGGAGGAGCATTTTTACACTGAATGATACTTATGATCCCCTAGTGGATGTCTCCTTTGCTAATTTTCAAATTTTATTCGTATCTACAACATTATGAGTTTTGTTCATTAAAATAATTCAGTACCATTATACTATGACATTTTACTATGACATATGCTCAGTAACTGCAATCAGGCTATAATTACTTCATAAATATATTTGAAAAACCTAAAAGGGCTCTTAGAAAATTGCATACACTCTCCTTTCCTTAATGGCATTTGTACAAAACACATATTTCAAAAATATTCTGTATTATAGAAGTGTTTCTGTGCATAAGGAAAGATTGCCTAACTTCCCAGTGGCTAAGAAGAGTTAAATATGCACTAGCATCTCTGATGTATCAATTAGTCATATAAAATAGAGGCAAGTCAAAAGGAAAAACCTACAGTTCCATAGAGAAAAATTTTTATAATTAGCCCAAGAATGGCATTTGTGATAACTTCTGCAATGCCAGTACACAGCCCTCTTTTCCAACTAAGTCATACTTCAAAATGTGATAGAACTTCAGATACAGTCCTAAAAGAAACATTTCTGTCAATATTTTAGTTCTTGAAGAACTAGGTAAGACTGAAAAGCCAAATGTTTTCATAAACCCTTAATAAATTTCTGTGAGTGTGTGATGTTCTGCTTAAATATAACAGGCTGGAATAACTCTGGGTAGTTTGTTTTACTGCTGGCTTTCTTGAAGAGGGGGTGTGTTTTGAGTGTTTATATTTGGTTTGGGGTTTTTTTTCCACAGTATGTCCTTATAGCCTTGAATTTCCATTCCTTGTTTCTATAGTAGAACAGAAGTGATAAGATTTTGCAAATAAACATTGTAATCTCTTCTAATCCATTTATCTAATGAGTTCTTGTGGCATTTCCAGCTAACATTATGGAATAAAGATTTTGGGTACTCAAAAGATTTTTCTCCTTTATGTTATAATCAGAATTAAAGGGTGCTATTTCCTTATTTCATTAGTAAATTCTTTACTCTGATTAAGCAAAATACATGACGAAAACCTACCTAAGCAGAATCTGACCCTCTAATCAAAGCAACCAAAGAAATAGTTAGTAATAGCTAAAATAATCTGGAAATAATAAACTTATTGTAATACAAGGGTTCCTTGATTAACTGAGAGCTCTGTTATTTCCCAAAAGTGAACATAAGCCTGTATCCAAAGAGCTAGGTGTTTGGAAGAATTCTTTTAATTTGTTTTAAGCCACATTTCTTTGACTGTTTAACACATTTCTTTAACACATTTTACATTTCTTTAACACATTTCTTAACTGTTCAGAAATTACATGGACGTTTACTTTTGTGCATTGGGCAAGGCCTTAATGCTGGAGCTTCTATTTGCAGAAACAGAACCAATGGCCTCTGGAATTGTCCATTTCATAATCTCAAAACCAATGAAGATAATAAATATGTTCACAGTATGGGACTGGTTGGTGTACTAAAATGTCCTGTGGGACTCAACTAATAGCATTCTTTATGTCAGAGCTGCCAGCAATAATGTGGATTATTTTGAAGGTTTTGATATACCAATCTTTCACTGTCCTCCAGGGCTGCCTGGAGAAGCATAGCATCATGAGAAAATATCAAAATTTTCATCTCACATTAGAACAAATATGATAACTTTGAACTTCTGAGGAAAAGACATAAGAAAAGAAAAAAGTTATAGCCCAGTTTGAGCACCCATTTGGTGTCCTGAGGGTTCAAAAGCACATGCTAGCCAAAAAGGAAAAAAAAAATTCAGAACCATATTCTTGTTTCCAAATAAATGCTTTAACAGTCTGACTCCATCATGCACATTTGGCTTCCCCAAATAACAATATTTTTTCACAACCAATGCCTTCTGACAAAAGAGATGATTTACCCAAATTAGCATTTTTTTTCTGACAGAAAAAGGCTTTTGGTGTAGCTTGCTGCTCACTGATGAGGAAGCACAAGTTCTGTCCTGTTCTGCTGATGACAGTTTGTTGGATTATTCTGCAGCTGTTCTGTGGTTTCAAAATCGAAAAGAGAGAATACTGGCTCTTACTGCAGAAAACATCCAGCAACTGCTGTTTTAATGTATAGCATTTACAATTTATAGATTGAATAGCAGCAGCCTCTGCTGTGAGGCAGCAGTAAAAGGATGCCACACAACATGACTATGTGCTACTCTGATGTTCAACATGCCCTTCTTCAGGCACACATGAGGAACAAAGACCTCCATATCATTTCCAAGAACTCTTATCCTAAGCTGCTTGCATTTAAAATGTAAGCGCAAATAATTATGTTTTCACCATTTTAAAAAACGCACACAAACACTTATGAAACTTGCAATCTTGCCGTCTCCTTTTCTGTGGCAATTTGATATTTTGTAGGACTTTTGTTTTGTGTGTTTTGATTTTTTTGTCCCCTCTGCTATTGAAATGCCACTGTGAGATGCAAAAATGTCAGAATAACATCCATGACTTTCTTGTATTGAATCCTCAGAAGCATTCTAAATCATTGAGACATAACAGTACCACAAAACCAAACAAACAAATAGCCTTATGCTTCACAAAGATCCACCTGTGCTGTAATATCAGCTTTATATAACAGTTTAAATGATTGCAAGTCCTTCCAGCATTCTCAGTCGGGACAAGATCTGTTTGGAGATTGTGTCACTCAGAGTTAGGTACTTCTCTTGGAGCCAGGTTTCTGAGCTCCCATCACAGAGTTTAAACAGGCAGAGCTATGAGGCGGACTAGTCACCACTATGGAAAACTCAGCTCATTCTAGGTCCTACCAAGTAGATCTGAACTGTGCCTTTTTGATATTGCTATGGTAAAAAACCCCACAAAAACCAAAAAACCACCTCATACATGCTCAGAGAATGGAACGTCTGTCAAAGAACACAATTATTTGACTTGTTATTCATTTCACTTTTTGCCAGTGAATGCTTTTATCATTTTACCTTTCTCTGCTATTGTAATCTGCAACCTTACCCATGGGAGGATTTCTTAAAAAAAGAAAAAGAAAAAAAAAGGGCACAGAAACTTCAAACTCTTTCCCTCTTTTGTTCTGAAAATATTTTAAATGTATTTTAAGTTATGTAATTTTAAACAAACACAGTCTTTTTCAAGACTTGACTATCAGATGTACATGCTTTAAAAATATTTCAAATACAAGAATGCAATATGGGATGGCTGGAAACCTTATCATGACATTGCCTCAAGTTCTTTAATGAGAAGATTAGGCTGCATGCTTTACATAAGTAATATTACCATCTGAGGCTCTCTTTTTTCCTTCCACAGGAGCTAGAGTACTTTTCTGCAAAGAATATACTCTATATATATAATGGTCCTGGAATTTACTTTCAATTTGAATTTTTTCTCCTTATAATTGAAAAGGCAGCTTTATGACTTTTTTTGGCCTGCTGTGGTAAAGGGGGATATCTTTAAGTAGAATTTTAAAGTATTCTCAGAATACTTTCTCTTGGAATTATGCATTTCATCTGTGAAATGAAACACTTTCTTGAGAAACAAGAAATAGTGCAACCTCCACTCATGAAATGAAGAATATCAATACTCTGCAAGGAAAGATCACTCCCAGTACGGAAGCCTAAGTGTTTTCAATAGGATATATTTAAATATGATGTCCTATCTAGAGACTTTCAAAGGAAGAAGCACAATGAAAGGAGTTCAGTTCATTTATTCCTTGACCATGGCTACACACAGATGATTCCAGATGGGAAAGTGTGGAAAAGGAAAAAAAAAAAATAAAGAAATGAAAGGGACACTTTCTTGCTTTAAGAATGGACCAAATTAACAAGTATGATGATGGTAATTCTACAAAAAAATTCAACACCCGTGGAAACTGGTAGAAAAGATATAATCTTGGCACAATTTTTAAGAGGGTGGCTTATCTTTAGATGTTAAGGAGTGTGATTAGACTCCAAAGAACTACTGAGAATATTTGCATTTATCCAGTGTTACATTTCTGATCCTTCAACTCAGTCCATCAGATGTGGCAAACAAACTCCATAATTCCTTGAAAAAGAGTTCCCACCCAATTTAAATTATTTAACATGTGTTCCCTCATAACTCCAAGCACAAAGCCATTTCACCACTTTCTCCACAGACTTCCAGTGTTCGGGCTAAATGTGCTTGTGCAGACTATATAATGCTAGCTTTCCATCACTGTTGTTCTTTACCCTAATCACCACTAATTTTCTGTTTTTGGAACTTAGAAGAATCCACGTCCACCTCCAACTGTTTTTATACCAAGCTAAAAAAACCAAACAAGTTATTTATTTTTCTCTCAAACCACAGTATAAGCATTCAATTTTATTATTATGCTGGTTGTCTTCTATTAGGGTTCTGTTAGGGTTCCACTTGGAGTTCAACTCTCAAGTTGTACACAAAAGAGTTCTCATCAGCTTTTGCAAAACAGGCTTATGACTGCATTTTTTTCTAATGGAAACATCTTTTCTAACTAGTTACACAGCAAAATTTCTAATTTGTTTCCCAGTAAGCCCCTTGTCTTCACGTCAGTGTGTTAATGCAAAAATAACAGTTGTTTTGATTTGATCCAGATTACTTGTCCTCTTGACTGCACTATATAACAACTTTATGCATTTCCTCATTCTCATTTGGTTTGTCAAGGTTTATATGATTAATTTTGATTTTTGCAGCTCAGCTAATGCAGTTTTGTCCATTCTTTATTTATTCCTTTACTTATATCCTTTTAAAACACAGAAACTAACAAAACTGTTTCTCCCCCTCCATTTTCCAAAGAATATATTCATAGACATTGTGCTTATTGGTTCCACTATAAATTTTTAATATTTTTTATCTAATTACAGATATTGTCAGAACACTGCAGAGTCCCAGAGTTTCCTGCAGTAGACCCGCTCTGTGATGCCATGTGCCACTGCAGAGGTGAACAGGCCAATCATCACCCTCGCAGATTTCACTCTCTTGCATCTTATTTGTGCCTCTAACTTGCCCACAGCTGAGGCTGGACCTTCAGCAGGCTCCCAGCTAGGATATGCTCACTCAAGGAAAAGTATCCCAAGAACACACCAAAAAAAGCCTTTTCTGGGGAACAGTAGATAGGACATTATGTCCAGGTGCATGACTGATAACTGTTAGTTGAAAAGTAACATTTCACATAACATCGTTCCACACCGACATGGTGCTTTTGAGTGGACTACTGCTACACCTAAGTCTGAAATAACACTGCATATCAAAACAAACAAACAAGAAGTTAGGATTAGTTTTCTAACAGAAAGAACCTCATCAGAGCTGAATTCGATCAAGGCATACCATCTCTCAACAAGCTGACACAAACATTTAGAGAACAAGAGAAAAGAAACTTTTTCAGTGTTTTTGGTTTCTCAGATATCTATTTGGCTATTACAAGCCAGATAATTATGTTCTGTCATCTACAACAAAGCGTTCATCTGACTCTACTACACAAAAATAACTTCTAGTACCACCAAAGTATCCATTTTTTGACAAGTTTGGGTTAGCAACACACCAAATAATTTCAGTACTGCTATTTTTCTCTACGTTTTAATTTTTTTTCTGTCTCCCATTGCTTAAAGAGAGATTGCCAACTACACTCACAGACTCTGTTCTAAAACACCAAGCTGTCAATTGAATGACTGCTATATTTTTTAAGAGATTGCCACACTCTTTGAAAGCATTTGGAAACATTTGGAAATACTTCTAAGAACAACCTGTTCATATTTCATCACTGCCAGTTTCCAGTCTAAGTTATGTAAAGCAAGATAAACAATCTAGGAACATCCAGGAGGTGCACAAAGTTTAAGGTATAAGGTTAATGCAAAAACTGCCTAATCCTATTTCACAATATCTCATCTTGATCATCTTTTCAGAACTAATAGGAGCACCACGTCATTAAAGTCAGCAGCCCATATCAAGCAGACACAGACGTCCATCCATCACTAGAGACCTCACCACACACTTTAAACACACTTGAAGTTTCTAGTTCTAGCTAAATGATTCTTTTTCTCTCTAAAGGAAAGACATGAAATTCATCGCGCAATTACCGTAACATCCTGCTGCAACAGAAGGGGTCTTTGTAACTCATCTGTAGCCATATACTTTGTTTCTTGTACAACAGCTGATCAAAAAAGAGCAGTCATTCTGAGTCCCGGGCAGGAAATCTTTCAAGACTTGCAGTATAGCCTGTTCTTGGAGATTAAAAAAAACAAAACCTGTGGAACAAGGTTTTTTCCTGGAGAGAAAGGAGTCCTCCTTCTTTGTGAAAGCACCTGAACAACTTCAGATGTGCAGCCACACCCCCAGGAAGCGAAGACCTCACAGGTGTGGATAAGGAGATTTGGAAAAAGAGCTTGTAATAGGAATCAGAACTAACAAACACCGGGAAAAGAAAGAGCAAGGTGGAGTTTTGGGAAAACAAGAATTATTTTCGTTTTTTTCTATATGTTGACTGATGTTTTATGTTGAAAGAAATTCATTACAACCAATGTTTAAATTAATGGTAGTTTAGCTTTAATAAACTTTAAGATTCAAACAAATCAGTCTCAAAGTTCTAGTTTTCAGTCCCAACACATCCTTGCGTCTTTCCTTTCTTTAAAAGTAATTTGTTTTACCAAGAGAAAAAATATAAACAAATTCATTTCAAAATCCGCATGCTTTGTGTGATAGAAACAATGGAAATAAATTTAATTCTGCTTGTCAGTAACAAGGAACTATTTAGACATAAAAAGATACTATATCTGTTAGAAAATGGCTTTAATTAAGAAAAATGTGGATGTATAAAATAAACCCCTGTCTTTTCAGACTCAAAAATTCAATGAAAATTCATTGGTTTCAGTAGAACAAATGTTTCTTGGTTCTATATAGTAGTTGAAAACTCAACAAAGATAAAAGAAATAGGCGAGGATTTCCACATAACTACAGAAGATTTGAGTCCAAATATTTGCTTTTTCTTAGTTCTGAGTAAAGCTAGGAGCTGTTATCTCAGGCAATCCGCATTACAATTGCTCATTTACTGCCTTGCAGGGGCTCCATTCCATGTTCAGCTGCCAAAAGGAAAGGACTCCCTCACCTGGTGGGCAGCACACACACCTGAGTAAAGGGTGGCAATGCCTGCTCTCAAACTGCAAGTGCAAATATGAGGCTGGAGTAGAGAGATTTCTGAAGTGCTTTGATAAAATGCTTTTTGGGTAGCATGTCTCCTAAAAAAGTATCAAATCTTGAAAATTGTCTAGGGGGAAAAATATTTTTTAGGTATGCCCTGCTCTAGGAGTGTTATCAACAAATTACTCCTAAGGAGCAAAGCATTTGCATTAGCCTTAAAAGAAAATACCCTTAACAACTGGCACTGCTAATCATTATGATGGGTAGGGGAGTCATTATGTAAATGATCATTTATGAAGCATCTCACTGGCATTCCAACAGGACAATAAAGCATTTTATAAATAAAAGGATTCAGTAAGGTAGAGTAAGAATTTTCTTTGGAGTTTTTTTTTGGTTGTGAATGACAAAGGTTCTGTTGATATTTTGGTCATACTGAATAAGGCTGCTACATGTTCGAAATAATTTCTGTGATAGTGTGAGAAATAGAAAGGTCTTGTGAGAAAGCAGGTCTGATACTTCCCCTCCCTGCTGCACTGTTCAAAGACAGTAAGCAATGATCAACAAATACTAATAAAAAAGCCCAACTTGTTAGTGAAAATTCAAATTTGAGTATGCTGTAATAAAGTATGACCGTGGTAGCACAAAGATATGATATTCTTATTTTTGATTCCACATAGTTCATATGTGGTATCATAGGTTAGACTATCTACACTAATGGGAAAAGGCTGAAGTCAGTTTATCTTGTGTTCTAGAGGTTGTAAGAATTCTTACAGACTCATAGCAAAGATTAATCTAATATCATGTACTGCTTTAATAGAAGACTGTACTCATTGCTAAGAAACAGGGGAAAGTAGAGGAATCTTTTCCATCTTCTGATTAGAATTTAGGGGTTTTCTGAACTAGAGACCTGATCAAAAGCATTATTTTTAACACCTGTTGGATAAACAAGGATGTTAATTCTCCATGTCATTTCACAAACAGGTCTGAAGTTTTGATCCCGAAGCAGTATATAAACAGATGAATCAGATCAGAAAGGAAAATTATGCATTTACGACAAAAGGACTTCTGATTCTGAAATTTTCTGGTATCAGTTTCATAAAATTAGGTTTACCCCTATTTTTAAAGTATTAAGAATTTTTTAGGCAAGTTATACTTTGTGACATTTTTGGATTTTTCTTTAAAGACAGTACTCTGGAAAATTGCTGATGAAACAGAAGTCTCAGACAGCTAGAGAAAGAAAGAAGTTAGGATCATACAGAATAAAATATATGATTGTGAACAAGAAAGAGGTTATTACAAATGTCAGTCTAAAATATATATACATTTACTTTTTATCTAAAGGAATAATCTGAGACACAGGTTTGCAGGATGTCATTACTGCTGGCACCTGCAGCATATTTTATATCTGAATACCCTGGTTTAACCCTTCTCTTTGACACTCCTCAGGTCCTGAGGGATTTCTGAGAACTCAGGTACCTTCTTCTGAACAGATTACCCACTTGTCACTTGTCCAAATAAAGTTTGAATACTACTGTATTAGTATGAAGAAAAATCACCCCAAATTCAATTCACCAACCATAGATTAAGAGAAAAATCGTGGTTTCTAATTTCCTCATGGTGAAGGAAACTTGAAACATCACCTATCAGGCACTTTTACTGCTGTGTAACTGCCTTTCTGAGAAAGGCACTGGGTTTTTTTTTGTCTGGTTGGTTTTTTTCACTCCAGAAAGGGTGAGTTTTAAGGGATTTTGACTATGATACCTGGAACAAAAAAGTTGTGAGGCAGGTGACTTTAGCTGGATTGAATTCTGGGGCTCTGGCTACATCATTTTGAGTTACAGATTAGTGTGGGGTTTTGCAGAAATTCCTACCTCTATGCAAGAGTGAGGTACATTTAGAGCACAGAAGTATTTTGCTGTAGTAGCAATACAATTTTTTTTCAGGAAAATGGTTGTCTTTCTCATGCAAATCTGTAGTTGCTAACTTTTTGCGTATGGTAGTAAATTGCAAAGAATTGAAAATCCAGAATTTCAATTTCATCTTCAACAGCATAAAAAGATCCTGAACAGTCTGCCCCTTTTTGCATCCCATCCCTACCCTCTGCCCATCCTTCATTTTCAGAGGCAGGGCCAAAAGGTGGGGAAGTATATAGGCAAATAATTATTGCAATGAAAATTCTTGAGAACTACTACACTGTTTCTAGTTGTGGCACAGTGCTGAGAGTTTTAGGACAGTTCTCCAGCAAAGTGGGGAGAAGGAAAAAGATGACACATCATTCATCATGACAGCAATTGCAAATGCCAAGCAAAGTTCTTGCAAAGTCCTTCCAGAAGAAAGAGTTTACAGTGTATGACAAACTGCTGGTTAATAGCTCCTTCTTGAAATATTGGATTGAATTCATGCTACGTGCCTTAGGAACCCAACAGCAGATATTTTCAAGCATCTAGAAGATGTTAAGACATTAAAAAAGTTTTAAGAAAAAGTGTTCTCCAGAGCTACGCATTCTGGTTTTATGACTTGTGCATGACACAGGGATGGAACTATGTTTCACAGCTGAAATTCTTTGTTCGTTCTTGAAAATAATTATCCCCCAAACTTTTGTCCTTATGAAAACTGCATAGACTTTCATTTTTTAAAAGATTGATTGAATTTATAAATTGATTTAATTTATTTTCAAATGCCGGGACACTCAAAGAACTGGAGTCAAAATAAAATAACCCATTTGTATAAGTCTGTGGAATTTATAATGAACATTGCATTTGGATGAGATTTTTCAAAAAAGATTTTTTAACATCACTGTCCTTTAAAACCCCAAATGGTACAGTTGGGGAAGATATAAATCAGGTAGATCAACACTTGATTCTTAGTGCTGCCACTTATGCCTCCAACTAATAGAAGATGCAAATGATGCTTATTAAGAGAAGTTAGATTAAAGGAGATAGAATTAGCACTACCAATCTCATAGAAAACCTAGTTTTTATTTCAGGGATTTCATAAACCAAAACTAAGTGTTTCACAGTCCAAAATATTTGTCCAGTGTTTTCTCCTTTGGTATTGACATGCTATATAATCAATTTTAACTATTCAATAGGCAGAAGTTACTCTAGACAGGTCTTTCAGACTAATTGTGTTTTCAGGAATAGTGAAAGGATGAAATGTACAGAAATCAGACAAAAGATGAAATAGATCTTTTCAGTTCCAAGAAGAGTTGATAGTGCCTCTTGTGGGTATGTTATACTCAAAGAACTGTTACAGCCAAAAAAAAAATCCCATAAAGATTCAGACAGAGCCAAGAATTTATTTCTAATCTAATAATAATGTTAACAGTCTAAATAAAATAGAACTGATTAGTCTTGCTACAGTAATATGGAGTTATAATCCAAATTCACACTGAAAAGCCTTACAATTGATGTTGTTAAGATTGTTATTCAACACTTAACAAACCACTACTTTTTTCTTTGGTCTTGTGTTCACTGTTAACATCTGTTGCGTCACAGGATCGATTGTACTTGTCTCCATCAGGCAGGAAAGTGGTGGAGGCTATTAGCATCCTGAGTTGTTTCCAACTAGGGCTTCAGTTTAGGTATGTGCACAGGATCCCTTCTGCCTCACTGCTGGCATTCAAGTGGGACTACCTTTACATGCTTTCTTATCACAGTCTGCTTCTTTCACTGATTCCCAACTGAAAGTTGAAAGTTGCACCATAGCCTCCTTCAACTTTATTTGCCATAAGGGGCTACTGCTCTTTAGGCAAAGAGTGAATAACCTGGTCTGTCAGACCTTCACATTAAAGTTTATTCACAGGGGGTAACTAAAGCTGGGAATTAATCATTAGACCAACAGAGAGTTATTAAAAGGAGGTAAAAGCAGCTCAGGCCAAGGCAAGTCCAGACAAGTCCTGAGAGCTCCACAATCAGGTCAACACAAAATCTGTAGCCTTTTACTAGTCGTGGAAAAGGTCATATTTACCATCCTACTGTCAGGGAAAATATGGCAATAATGGTCAGGTGAAGCTCACTGAAAGAGCAAATTGCTTCAGTAGATTATGCAATGACAGAATTTGGCTGTTCAGTCATTATAGTTTGAAAAGAGGAACATCACTGAACAAGGCCTAGGATGCAGCAAAAAAATGGAGGGCTCTGAATAAGAGATTAAAATTGTGAGGTCAGAAAGTTACTTTAAAAATGTACTATGGCAGTTAAAGCACTCTGTAGGTGGGGGAAAAAAAAAAAAGTAATATTGGCAAAAAACCCCACAAACCCAAACAAAAGCCTACACAAGCTCACACATTTTAAAATTACCACGAGTTGAATGTCTCACAAGTTGAAGCACAAATTTTTTGTGCTTTAAAAGTATTGAGATGAATTTTCTCTGAACATATGGATCACTGTACAAGACATTTAGGTGTGGGATTTGTTTTGGAAATTGTCACACCCAAGATACGGCTCCAAGAGATGCATCTTGCAGTGCTGCAAGATTCATGCCCATCCAGGCGGGAAGGACGGGTGCCGGTGTCACACTAGATGGCGGTGTTGTTCACTGAGCACACCGCCTTCAAGCCTTCCTGTGGGAACGGCTTCTCCAGGGATACATCTGATTCCTGCCAAGTGATAACTTACCACTGCGCTGACGGCTAAAATGAAGTAATGCCCATCTGGGGAAAAAAAAAAAAATACTGGACTTGATATGATAAATCAGGAATTTCTATGTACACTGGATATGAATTTGTAAACTCAGATACTGTTGAATGCATTTCATGTTTGATATGTCCAATGAAAAAGTACATTATATTAGAAAATCACATACTGATCACATGCAGAATTGTATACGAGCTCACACTGAACGGCAAAAAGCGTTTTAATTCTACATACAGACCTAAAGGAATTATTCTAACATTTAGTATGTAGAATAACATGCTTCTTATCATAGAATGGTTTAGGTTGAAAGGGACCTTAAAGATCATCTAGTTTGAGCCCTCCTGCCTTGGCCAGGGACAATTTCTATTTGACCAGGTTGCTCAGAGCTCCATTCAACATGGCCTTGATAGTTCGTTATGAATTCTCTTTCTTAGAAGATACTTTTTTATGGAGATAACACATTCCAGGCAAAATGGATTGGTGAAGACTGGGGGAAAAGAAAAGGGAAAACATTATTTCAAGAAACACAACTTGCTGTTCTTACACAATTTAAATTGCACATGCATCAGTCATTCAAGCAAACTCTATTGTGAAATTTGTAGAGTAATGTAAAAAGTAAAATGTCAGTTGCAGGAAAAGCCCCGTTGCACATATTTCATTGATATTCCTTTCAGTGATGACAGTTACTAAATTTTAACAAATCTAAAAGCCCAAAAGAGTGCCACATGAATGTAAAGATGGAAAGAAGTCAATCCAGCATTCAGTTCCTTCAGCAAAACTCTCCAGAGAGCAGAGAAGATGCAAAGACAGAGTCTATCCAGACTTAGACTGGCTGCATTGCTGCTGACCTGACTGCAGCCAATTACCTCATATAACCTCATAGAAGAAAAATCAGATTTTATGCTTTAAGACCCAAAACCCCCCAAACATTTTAAGAAAGTCCATTTTAGTAAAGTCTAAAAACATAATCCTAGAAACACCAGTTAAAATATAGCCTAGCTATATGTGGAGAAAGGTAACCTACATTTGAGTTTGACTTTCCCCATCCTGAAATCTTGAAGTTCTGCCTCTTTGCCAGGCTACCTCAGTTTTTATAGCAATGAAGAGCTTCTAACATTTCACTCATGACAGCATGATCTGGGTCAAGAAAGCAGTAATCCCTCATAGAGCTTCCTTGAAAAGCTGAATCCAGCGGAACTCTTGTTTAAAGGTTTGTACAAAATGCCATGGACACTGCAATGAGTGGAGTAACAGAAACAGTGGAATTTTAACAGTGTACAATTTCTGTGTGGTGCCTAGAAATCCAAAAGCAGTGGTTCAGGACTTTGCATGAAATCAGAAAGGCAGAGGAGTACTATTTGAATGTTAGCTAGCCCAAATTCATTGATGAGGAGAGAACTATAGAAAAGGTGTCCTATAATATAGTATTTTTTGGTATTTCCAACAGATATATAGAGATACTAATGCCATTGTACAAGGTATTAATGTCATGTCAAAATCTCCATTTATTTCTAATCTCTATGTTCAACATGGAAAAGTTCAAAGCTGCTAGAATAATAATTTAGGTTGGAAAAGACCTTTAGAATCATTGAGTCCAACTATAAATAGGCTCACGAAGGTCTGTGTTTGTGAGATCTTTCCTTCCCAGAAAAAATTGTCCTTGCTGGTTTCTTCAGGGTATGTTAAGAAGGAACGGTAAAGAGGAAAAACTGGAAAGATCCTGCTGGTAACATCTTGCCTGAGACTGTGACAAAAGTTGCTGAGAAATTCAGAGACAATTTGGCACTGTGTACTGAGTAAGCCAGTGGATCCCACTGAGTACTTGTGGGGTCCCAGGATAAAGGTGTTTGCCTCAGAATGTCACATAATGTGTATGCTCAGCATAAAAATTAGATATGGCATACAGCCACATTCTGCTCCAATTCAGGTATTAGCAAGAGAGAATACTATGGAGAAAGAGAAAATCTTTCAGATTTTATAAAACAAAGGAATGCTAGCAGTGAGAACAGTGCCACTATTGTGACTGAGGCTTCCAGTAAGCCGATTAAAGTTTGCTTGTCCCAGTCATACTGAATTTTTAACTGGAGTCTGACGCTATAAATGTAACTAACTGAAGAAGTCTCATTATTTCCTGCTTGCAGGGCCTTGTTTGCATGTTTTTTCAGAGTGAAGAGAAAAACCTCAATAGCTACTTTGTGCAGCAGACGAGCAATTCTTAGAAACTCTGGCATTTGCTAATAATCTGCAAGAGTGTGGAAACCAAATGGCAGCTATTGCAGTGAAGTAGCACGAAGCTTGCTCAGCTTCTTTTCATATTGTCACTTACATTGCTTGAAAAGGGAAAACAAACTGAACTAGTTTTCTGGTATGCCGTTGTTTCTCCAGTACTTTTTCGTTCAGTGTTTTAAACCTTAAGGATCAAAAGTGGTCAGGACTTGCTTGACCTGCCTTGAGATCAGCCACAGTACCTATGTCTTATAAACAGAAGAAAATATTTGCTTAGTTTATACTCATAGTAGTAACATGTGGACTATGCTGGTTGGAATTTGTACATATTTTATTTGAAAAGTTAATTTGTGACTCACAAGATATTATGATGCTTAATACACTTATCTTTTGTCACAAAACTTCCATTCATGTGCTGTGAATTCTACTGGGTTCCCAATCGTTTTAAGTTTCAGACCTACGAAACATATAAAATGCCTGAGTAGAAAATGTAGGTCATAGAAAATGTGCTGACCTGCCTCCATAACTTGGGCCTCTAAATTCTCCTGTGCACGTCAGCTTCCTCCAACGTATTTTCCAGAAGACAAAGTGTCTGCTTCTGGGCGTATCAAGATCTGACTATATTCCCACAATGCTAAGCAATTTGAAGATTTATTTCACACCCATGTCAGCAGAGAGTAGTCTCTTCCTGTCACACAAACAGTGGAGTCTAATCCTGCAGAGGCTTCTTACCCTGCCCTTGATATTGTTCTAACATAAGCAATCTGATCAAATTAATAAAAATCCATCTGCAATATTCAATATAAATATAAAAGCCTGGAAATTGCCCACTAATTTATTTATTGTGGAACGAGTAAAACAAGAAATCCCATTCAGATCAATGGCTTCTATCAAGTCTCTTTCTGAGACATCAAGTCTCCCCATGCTGCATCAGAGGATCCAGGGCTTTCATCTGTGGGTGTGAATGCCACTCCCAGCCCCAAAGTTCAGGTTAAGTTCTGTTTCAGTCCAGTCCTCCATCATTATTTTTTCTTTACAGAAATGCTCAATTTGTATTAAGCACATGTAAACACCAAGATGACAGTTAAGTCTGGTGACAAATTTTACCCTTCACCAACCTAGGACACACAATTCATTTGGAGAAACGCTAGACATCCCTACATCGTGTCTCCTTTGGGTTAAATCCTTGTGTTTCTGCTCTGTAATGACTCTGTAATGTGGGGCTCTGTGGCACTCTTCTCAAATTACAACAGACTTGCTTCATCCTCCACAAATCTTATATTCAGCGCTTTCAGAAACTAAGTTGAAACTGTGTCTAATTTATCCTACTGGCAGACAAGAGCAACTTCACTAAAATCAATTAAATCACACTAAGCAGCTGATGGAATCCAAGCAGAATACTGTTTAAGATTTGGTAATAGGAAAAAACCCTACCTTCTTTGTGATTCTTAAAGCAGACTAAACACACTAACAGCAAAATACATTTTTATTTTCTTGCATTTTTCTCTGTTTTTATGTTTTCTTCTCAGGTCTGTTCAGGATCTGAATTTGCCAGTGAAGTGTGCCAAGGGTGTTTTCCTATCCTAGTTTCCTAGGAAGGGTGTGAAAATGCTATCTTGGTTCAAATGCACTTGAAAAACAGGCTAAACAAAGGTAAATTTTTCTCCAATTCTTTTTTGTGATGCAAAATGCTCAGACTTCTTTACAGATATAAACTGTAAAACTGTTCCCACTCTCCTGTTGACATTGCCTTATGAACACGAGTAAGAAAAGAAAGGTGTTTTAAGGTTTTTGCTCTTCCCAAATGCTGCTTCTGTTTCTCTACTGATATAACAATATCTTTCAAAGAGCCAGAAGGAAAACAATCCTACTTTGTCTATCAAATACTTTATTTTAAGGATTTTATATACAACACCAAAGCAATTCCTCTGAGAATTTCTGACAAAAATTTCCTGATAGAGGGACCTTTCTTGAACTGAAAACTATCAACATCTCACTCAAGAGAAAGGGTGTTCATAGAACTTTGAACTAAATGACTTCTTTAAGCTTCCAGGAATAAGGTAGAGTGCACTGTTTCTGCCCAGACAAAAAGTATTACTTAATAATTAAAAATCACTAAAACAAATATTCTGGGTGGGATCATTGTTTATGAGAAGACAGAGGATAATCTAAATGCACAAAGTAAAATGTTGGTATAAAGAACACTGAAATGGGAAACCTCTAAGAAGAAGCTTAGCACATGGTTTAAAATTATGAAGGAAAATTAAATGCACTTAATTACTAGCATTTTATGGCTATTATCTAGTCATCTATGATAACCTTAACACTGTGTGTATTTGAAAAAGACAGAAGAATTACATTATTTAAAATCAGTAATACCTGATACCATTTTGAAGTAGAAAGCAAAATGTCCATAGAAAAGGATATAGTCAGTTTTCTTCTTTTGACTTCCTCCTATAGCACGGGCGCTCTAAATTAATGGTTTGAGAGTAGTTTAAATTTTAAAATATTTCTCTATTTTCCTAGATAACTTTCTTTGTTAAGAATTTTTTTGTGCCCACCACTAATCACAACATTAATATCATCCTCCTTATTCACCGTCTGGTGCTAGAGTATGTTGATGTAAATGTACTCTGTTACTCAATGAATAGTGAAAGGGAAAGCCATGTTATAGATAAAATGTAATTTGACTCAGTGAAATCCTGACTTTAGATACTAAAAAGACGTTTTACCCTGATGAAATTAATCTGGGTTTTTTTTTATGTAAAGGAAAGGCTTCATAATTGTTCTGGTCAGTGTTAAAAGGAATATTACAAAATTATGCTCGTTCTACAAGATAAATGGTTCCCAGGTACATATAATTATTCAAACACTTATACAATTTTGAGGGTCACAATTAAAAAAAAGATTGCCTTGAACAACAAGAGAAGACATGACTGGTAATACTATCTGAACATCAGAGTTGTTGAATTTCAACCATGCGGTTCACTTGTACAAACTAATACTTAGAAAAATTCTTCAGAATTACTGAAGCTTAGAATAAAAAGAGGAAAAGTGTTTTCTATTTTCCTGAGTTCTGTTATATGCCTATGCGTCAGGAAAAACGAGATATTTGAAGAATTGAAGAATGACTTGGAATTATATCAATATGAAAAAATGAAAGAGAGAGTGGGAATGTAATGATCTCAACTCCTCAAAAGTTTGTTTTTCAAATGGAAGTATATTTGGAGAAGCAACAGAGAAATTTAATTCTGTTATTTTCATATTACTAAATTATCACCTATCTGTGAGGTGTGTAAATCATGATCAATCTCAGTGCGTAAAAATCTACAGTCAGTAACTGAATCTCTAAACAAAATAGAGTTTGGTAGATCTTCAAAATAAGTTTTCTAGTTAAAACTTTAAAAAAACCCAAAGCAATAGCAGTATTACGGTATTAAGAAAAGACTTAACAAAAACTCATATTTGTTGAACTGAAAATATTCAGTCCTTGGCACATTTAAAATGTTTGGAAAACCAGAAAAATACTCTTTGGAACGCCAGATAATGTATTAGACATTCTCATGTATGGGTGATGATCACATAAGCCCTTCATTTTTTAGGGTAAAACTCATCAGATATTTAGACCTTCTTGAAGAAGGGCTTCATTTATGTACAAATATTTCTAGTTTTTCTCCATTATGGAAAGTAGTTAACTAGCAGTTCAATCCCTCCTAGGAGGCCTCTACCCTTAGAAGATCATAGCTTTACTGTGTCTCATGCACATTTATTCACATCAGTAAACAGAATGAGGGCAAGAATGAAAAATGGGAACATACAATCATTTCTGCTATCAGCACAAAGGAAGATGACACATACAGCAAGATTTCTGTTACAGAACGACGGGTTATGGATGCCAAAATCAGTATTAAAAGTGATAATGAGAAATAATAATGAAAAACTTAAGCAACATTTTAACTTCTCTGAGCAAAGTTCCTCACCCCAAGACAGCATTGACTGAAATTCTGCTAGACCCCATGTTTTAGAGAGTTGTGGCTAAGCTTTGGTTTGAAATCTGGAACCAAGGCTTTTCTTCACCACTTTCTGAGCCCAAAACCACTGAAGATTCCTGTACTAAACTGAAGCTAGTATTTCACCTGCTTGGTCCCAGCCACTAAGTGCACTGAAGAACATCCACTACTCAATCCCCCTGTACCTGTCAGCACAACTGGCATGTGAAATAGCAGGAGGTAAAGATAAGATGAAAGTACTGTAGAGTTTCTGTCTTTTGTGTCCTACACAGATCTTGAATGACGTGGTGATATCTCTCTTTCATGGCTTTCTTCCGTGGTACACAAAAAGTGCTTCTGCTAGGGGGTACAAAAGATTAGCTCTACAGATACCCATTCTCCCCCAGAGTAAAGAAATAGATGCAGAAAAATTAGGCAAACACCTCTCTTCAGTGAAGTGAATGAAAGGTGTTCCATTTGGGTTTTAAAAAACAATCAGAAGGAGGAAACTATCTCTTTATCACAAGACCGAGGTCATCCAAGGTAAATAGAGCTTAGCAAAACAGGTAAAGTAAAAGCAATATTTTGTGGAAATGTAATATGACTTAAGATGAAAATGATTCATCATCTCAGCCAAAATTGATTTGAGCATCTAATACAACTCAAAAGGTCATGCTGATCTAGTGGGAAAGAGGCTCACTCCCACAGATAAATGTTGCATTTAAGTTTACAAGGTAAAAGAGGATAACATATTAATGCCAGTAGGACCAGAGAAATGATTGTCCCTCTGTACTTGGCACTGGTGAGGCCTCACCTTGAATGCTGTTTCCAGTTCTTGGCCCCACACTTCAAGAAAGGCTTTGAGGTGCTGGAACGTGTCAAGCACTGGAGCTAATGGAGGGTCTAGAGAGTAAGTCCTAAGAGGAGCTGGAATTGTTAAATCTGGAAAAAAGGAGGCTCAGGGGTAACCTTATCGCTCTCTACAACTGCCTGATAGGAGGGTGTAGCCAGGTGGGGTTCAGCTTCTTCTCCCAGAAAACCAGTGATAGGACAAGAGGAAACAGCCTCAAACTGCACTGGGGAGTTCATTAGTAAGAATTTCTTCACTGAAAGTGGTTAAGCATTAGAATGGGCTGCTGATGGAAGCGGTGGAGTCACCATCCCTGGGAGTGTTCAAGAAACAACTGAACATGGCACTCAGTGCTATGGTTGATGTGCTGGTGTTCAGTCAAAAGTTGGACTTGAAGGTCTTTTCCAACCTTACTGATTCTATGATTCTATGGTTCTAAGATAGCACGAATGCCACCCCAGATGTCCACTTAACTGGAAATACAAAGGACCCAGGAGCCACCAAATGGTGGAGAAGAGGATATGGAGGTCCAGCCTGAACAGCAGTAAATTATGTAGTTCTGCTCTCAAAGTACAGGGAGAAAGTTTATTTGGAAAGAGTATCGAAGTACAGTTCGCAAGTGTATCTCCTTACTTAATCTTTACAGTCAACATAGAGAAAATGGATATTTATTTACAATTTTAATTAAGATACTTAAAAACTAATTTTGCTATAACTTGGAGACTTAGCTCCTCTTCACTTCTCATTAATGCAATAATTTTTCCTTATTCTGTTGCTTCAACTCCTTCACGGTATTGGCTGCAACATTAACAATGATTTAACATAGGTCTACTGAGATGGGGGTGATAGAGGGGATAGGAATCTTCTTGTGGCAGATTCCAGGAAGTTACTGGGGTATGGTGAATTGTGGTTTGCTTTTTTCTTGAATCTCATACAAGGAGAGTACTGAAAAATATTACCAGGCAAATACTTTTTTTTTTCCATAGGTTTAATGACAAAAGATAAGCACATACGTAAGTGTTCATTACTAGAGAAAAATATAAAAAGAAGCATTGCAAAAGGAAAGAACTATTGTCCATCCTTGTGTAAAGGACACATACCTCGAGAAGATTAAAAATAAGAACATTAACATCATGACTAATAACAGGAAGCTATTTTTTTCATCTATTAGATTAAAATAAGAACAAGTTTAATATTCATAAGCTAGAAGAAGCAATTTTTCATGCATTAGTTCTAAATAGAAAAAAGCAATTTCAGTATCTTTCAGTCTTTTATCAGTAACTGAATTTGTCATACTTTGTGAAAGATAGCTCACTGAAGACAGCTTAAAATCATTTTTAAAGTAGTGGCACACCAACAGGGCATTTAACCCATTAAGAGGTGCCAGGCAGGATAGATTCAAGTGAAATATGAATTTTTATTACTGGTGTCAATAGATTTTTGACACATAGACTTGATAGTACTTTCTCTGAGAATTTCTTTCTAGGTTACTATTTAAACAAAACAAACACCTCTGCCCCCTTCACCCCCAGAAAAATCCAACAAAAAACAAATCAAAAACCCCTCAAATCTAAACAAAAACACCTCAATATTAAACCCCTCAAAAAACCTGGAAGTTGAATTACTTGTGCTAAGGAACGTAAACATATCTTAGATGATGATCTCCTAACTCTCAGATTACAGACCCGTCAGAATCTCTTCCTTCCTGAATATAACAAGGAAATAGTTCACCACACTTTGTTGCCTTTACTGTGTTCTGTCTTATACTCACTGACTGTAAAACAACTCCTAACATCAGCATAAGTAAGATTTCGCCCCTTTCTTCCAAATTTAATTATTATGGTGATATCATGAAGCAGTCTAAGTGCTGACTTTTACTTTTTTATGAATTCCAGTATTACATAAAATGGATTGATAATGTGGGGAGATAGGAGTCCGACACCCTCTGACTAGGTACTTTTAGAGGTTCCACATTGGAGGATTTAAAGTTTAATATCAAATTTACTTGATATAATTGTCATTTCAGGGTATTTTGATTTAGCAGAGTATTACAGCAGCACACTGAAATCATAACAGAAGCATGATGTAGCTATTGCAACATGCAGTTGAATCACCATGCAAACACGGTTCCATCATCAGTCCCTGTATTCTCATCATCATGGTACTGGGGGTGTCAAGTCAGCAGAAAGGAGCACAGGGGTTGAAATAGGTCAAGCCCATTACTCCCTTCAAAGTTCATTCTAGTAGGTGGCCAGTTTTAAAAATTAACATTAGGTTGAGCCACACATACACTTTCTCCCCCCACGCTGCTCTGGCCAGCTCAGAACAGTAGTCTCCACTAATTATCCCAGGGTAAGCTGTTTATACAACCTGATGACTCATTGGTAGAGTTGTGTCTCTAAGCCAAAGTTTACTTTTCAGTCCCCCTAAAAATGCAGCTTTCTTTACAATAATTGGTCATTCTTGACATTCTTCCCTGAGCTCATTATTTTTGCCCTTCTCCTCTGAGTCTTCCGTCATTGTGGGGAGACTGGTCACAGTGAAACACCATCAGTGTGGCGCAAGTGCAAAGGTTCTCAACTGCTGGGCTCCATCTCACATCTCTCTAATTAGTGTATGTATGTACAGAATGACTTTTTCCCCTCTCTCACCTCATATGCTCTATCTTGTTGTTTTCTGAATTTAGCTGAAATTAGGATTTTTAGATACAAAGTTAAGACTATGTTCTTCCTCAACAGCAGTATTCACAAAAAGTTCAATTCATACTTATGGGTCATCACAGCAAAATAATGATTAAATATGTCCTTTTTTTAATTCCTATGTGTTCTACATTTTAGTTGCAAACCTCAAAACTTTCAGTTTCAGAAAGTTTTCAGTAGGTTTCTTTAGGAACTGCTTAAGATGAAGACCAAAATGCAAAGGACAAACTGATTAGAGGTGAACAGGACTTTCTCTATATTAAAATCTTTCCTTTGAAGACGTGACGATAGTTATGACATGAGTTCTTCTATCTCAAATTGATTAGTAAGTTAACAGATCATTTTATTACACTACTGAACTATACTAAATATACTATACTAAATGCCTAGAATAGTTTTACTAGAAAAGCTGAGACTAAGGATACACTTAAATGTTATGTTCACATTTGGACACATACTCAGAGTGGTAAGAGATTTTATCCACAGTGGTTTTCTCAAGTCCTCCTTCCATCTGCTGCAGCTATTTTTCAGATACATCAAAAGGAGCACTTACCTCTGCATGTTTCATCCTGTGCAAGTTCTACAATCAGCTTGGGATTTCCCGGAATCCAAGAAACGTGTTCCAGATTTCAAATGAGAATATCCTTGGTTTAAAGTGAGCTGTTCAGAGCTAAGGATTTCAAGTGACAAAACATACTGATTTTCTGAGTTTTGCTTAGGCCATACTTCAGCCAAACCATAACACTTGCAGGTTTTACATTAAACTCAATCAGGAACTTAAACTGAAACAAATTAAGTCTCCTATTGTTTCCATCCCCATGTCATAATGATAGGATCACAAGACAGCTGAGGTTTGAAGGGCCCTTGGCAGGTCTCTAGTCCAACACTCTGCTAGTCACAGCCAGTTCCACTAAAGTTCAGATAGGCATAATCCAGACAGGTGTAAAAAAACGCCAAGGATGGAGACTGCATAGTCTCTCTAAGCAACCTGCTCCCATGCTTGACTGTCATTGCAGCTTTTCCTTACATCCGGTCTGAAACTCCTTATTTATGCTGCTGTGTCTTGTCCTCCTGCTACGCACAGCTGTGAAGAATCTAACCCTGTCTCTTTTACAACCTCCCAAGAGTACTGGCAGGCTGCTTTTAGGCCTCCCTGAAGACATCACCTCTGGGTCAAAAAAACCTCTTTACATCTGCTTTCCTCACAGAGCTGCTAGCAAAAAATGGAAAGAGGTTCCAGCTCTTCCCCTCATTTAGATTAAAACTTTCAGTCAGGCCATCTGTATTTGAGAAAGCTGAACTTCAACTGTAAGAGCTACAAAAGCAACCATGGTGATCAAATATTTGTTTAACTTCACTGAAAAAACAATGGTGAGAAGTTGTGACCATTGTTTACACACAGTCTGGAAAATATTGTCAACAAAGAACTGGAATTATTGAAGGCAAATAATAATAATAATCGCGTCACTCAACCTGCTGGTCATGTCTCTCTTGATGCAGAGCAGGATGAAGTTGGATTTCTGGGTTGCAAGCGCACACTGCTGAGTCACAGTGAACTTTTCATCCACTAACACTCCCAAGCTTTTCTCCCCAAGGCTTGCTTCAATCCATTCTCCACTCAGCCTGTACTTGTGCTTTAGATGTGCTAAGAGATGAGCTTCTGCTAATAGATGAGCTTTTCTTTGTAGCAGCCAAAGGAAACTTTTCTAGTTACTTAAGCTTTTCTAAAAAAATTTCTTTCCAACTGCATATTATTTTGCATATATATAAATACATCTATTTTCATACATCTATATAAAATAATAGGTGCTTTCAAATAGTTAGTTTTACTTGCCAGCTCAGTGTGGCTGATTGGATGATTCATCAACGTCAGGACCGTTTAAAATTTATGGGGTTTATTCTCCTTTTGTCAAGCATTTTCTACATACAGAACATTCACGTGGTATAAATTACAGAACAAAAGATGCATGAGAGAGACTACTGCAATTGAGTAACAGACAGTTTACATGATTATTGTTTCTTCACAATGGAGAAGAGTTCTTAAAAAGGAAAACAGATTCAGTAGCTAGAAATGTAAGCAAATTTTTATCTCAGTTAAATCTACTTACCAGGAGGTTCGCTCAAGCTAAAGAGAGATCTACTGTACCACACAGGGCAGAATGCTCAATGCACACAAGATTACAATGCTAGAAAATTCCAGATTTCTAAGCAATTTTACACAATCTAAATCGCAGTAAAACTTTGTTTAAAAAAAGATATTTTTTTTTCTGATTGCCTTCAGTAAATGGAGGTCAGTTTAAGAGCTTATAAGCATTCTTTAGCAAAAACATAATAAAAATAAAAATACTCTCAAACTTCTAAGTCATTGCTCTGAGTCTGGATAGATGTTCACTGCTGGCTTTCTACTGACTTATTATTCTACTTATGGGAATCTTATTTTTCCCATTTACATGTTTAACCAGTGTTAGAATACTAAGTAAACAAACTATAAAAAATACAAAATTTTTATTGTTTGGGTTTGTTTGTTTGTTTTTTTTTTCACTAATCCAATTCACGGCATGGACTAGAAAACCTGTTGAGCTAACCAAATGTTTTAACAAATAGGAATCAATGGTGCAATGAATAAGCAAAAATTTTATCTACTGGTTGTAGACTTCAGTTCTTTGCATTTTCATTTTCTTAAAATGCATTTTCTTTATTTTTAATTAAGTTTCCTCAATGATATAAGAGAAGTTTTGTGATGCCAGGTTTTTAGAACATGGTATACTCTGAAAGGTTGTGCAATATTTCTCTTCAGCAGACCTGAAACTCCTTGCTGATGCCACTCTGTGATAGCTGAAAAACCTAACATCTACTTTTTTTCTAAAAAAAGGTTAAGCTTCTGCAAGCAGCTTTCTCAACTAAGACACCATAAAAATAAACTCCAAAATGCAGTGATCAGAAAATACTGCAAATATAATTTCTCTTTTCTTTTTTTCCTGTCCATGTATGTTGCACAACTTGACACCAGGAATTTGGTAGCAAAACTTTCTTTCCAATGACAAGCAATCCTGTAGCCGCAGTGGGAATAAATTTTATAATTTCTATGTTTGTCTTTCTTGTGAGACTTTCGCTTCAAGGCACAAAAAGATTTAACAGTGGACTGGACAGGACATAACATTTCAGCTTAAGGAGTCAAAGGTTGTTGTACAACAGCTCTTGCTTTGTGTCTGAAGCAAAACAAAACAAAATTTGAATCATATTTAAGTCTTCCATTTACAAAAGCAAAGTATTGTATTAAATTCCCTGAAGCTTTTTTGGTTGTGGTTTTTTTTTTTTTTTTCTTCTTCTTTTACAATAATTTATTATACTTATCATGAATTTCAATATTTAGTTATTTCAGTCAAACAACACAATCTCAGTTGAAAATTAATAAGGAGTACCATTATCAAATAGCCATCGTTTTAGTCACTTTTATGTGGAAGTTGATTCAAATTGTGTACATGTCAAAGAAATAACAGGTATAGAAACGCCTAACAATTTAAAATTAAAATTGTGTAAATTTGAAGAAAGGTGTAATTTAAGTGCAATGTACTGTAAAACTATCAACTTGGTAAATATCTAACACAGATCCTTATGCTTCTCCGACCCAAATTACTGTGTTGCCTCTCTCAACTTCAGTGATTTCACAATTTAACTTATTGAGCCGTCCATCCAGGATAAACAGAGATTCCTTGGAAGGGGTCATGAGATACTGACCAAAAAGGCCACTGTCTTTTATAAGACGGTTCTTACTGTTCCAAGGCCATTCGCCTGCCTTGATGGGCTCCTTCAGACTCTTCACCATCTTAACCTTGCCAGAGGAGAGCTCCATGAAGAGAACATCAGTTTGTGTGCTGGAGCTGCAGTAGACATTGTATTGATGAGCTTCAGTGAAGGATGGCTGAAAAGCTACATCAGATATGTGCAAATTAGTGTGAATGTCAAATGCATCCTGTATTTCTCCTCTCATTGTGATGGACTGGATCCTCATGAGGCCTTTTGCATCATCAATGCTGAGAAGGTAGTGTCCATCTGGAGAGATATGTGGCGCGCCCGTCACGTCGCCATTGTATCCAATCACGGAATCAGTAACGCTATCCACTATGAGCTGTGGTAGGACAGCCCCGGTGGTGTCAGGCTTACAGCAGATAAAAAGGTATCCTCCAATATGTGTATAAGCCAGTGACTGAGGAATGCAATTATAATCCTTTAAACTAATTGTCTTGATGTACGACATCGTTTCTAGATCAATTTTCTGGAGCATGGGATCATCCTTATGAAGAATGTATCCAAACCTGAAAGGAAAAGCACAAAAAAAAAGTCAGTTACTGTGTGCACTATATATGAATAGGGAAAGACACCATGAGCAAAGGAGACAAGTTAATATGTACAGCGGTATATTGCTATATATCTCAGCTTCAGATGTTTCTGATATTAAGCAGTTTATAATACTTAATTTTTAGTGTTGTAATCTAGAGCGCATTAAAAAAAAAGCCTAAAACCCATTTATCTGATTATTGGGAAAGTTCTTTTTTCCTACTGACATGAGGAAAAAGATAAACATAACTTTCAGCATATCTATTCACTTCTAACTTTTACAAAAGCCAGGAAGGAGAAGATTAAATAACAATAGATAGTACATCCCACATGTTTGAATTCAGTTCATATAGCTCTTCGACTTACTTGGGAACATCAGCTTAACCCAGTGCTCATTGTTACTCAGATAATTATCTGAATCTTCCCTATTTTAATTCAATTGAAATTAATATCATAAAAGGATTTAGGTTTATGCCTCCTAATTATACAAACACCATATTTCTTACAATTTAAATGACCCTTTATGGTCTTCCACACAGCAAGGAACTTTCACTGGACATGAATAATATGGTTAAATTTTAAAATTCTACAGCTGATTGTTTGTAACCTCTTAAATATGAACTATATGACTATTCCTTAATGTTAATGTATATGTTCTTAGTGCACAATCAACTAGATATATATATGCAAAAAGTATACTTCTAAATATTATGGAGTCATGTGGAAGTATATTGGCTTTACTTATCTAAGTAGCTTTCACAGCACTTTTCCCAAACAGCTGTTTTCCTTTGGCACATTTCTTGGCATTTTCCTCGGAATCTTTGATCCTAAGAAGGAGTCTGCATGATGATATGTATAATCTAAAAATACCTTTCACATCCTGTTGATTTAAAGCCCTATGACAGTCAGAATGCTCCAACAATTGACTAGACAATAACACAAAATTTTCACACTATACTTGGAACCCCAGTATATTTATTAGTCAGTGAACCATCAAAGTAACAGGCAAAAAAGGCTTCAGGATATCATTTAGTCAGTTCCTCAGTATAAGACAGGGTGAATTACATTTGTGCTTTCTATTGAATTGATGTAAGAACACTTTTAATTTTAGCCCCACCTTCCAAAATCCTTGCATACTGCTTCAGTATGCAAGTATAGAACTAAAGAAAGACTTCAGTTGGAAGGGATCTCAGGATTTAATTTGATCCAAATCCTGCCCAAAGGAGGGCCAGTGTGAATCAGATTGTCTGTGATTACAATTTGAGCTGATTATGAGATCATTTTTGTCTTTGATTATTCAGCCACGTATAAATACATGAATTCAATCATCTTGGTTAGAAAAGTGTGAGTGAGCTTTTACGAAAGTTAAGTCTGGAGAAATTGACAATTACCATAACTTTTCCATTAATGAAGTCTGCTGTTCTGTCATAGAAAAGATTAGGATCATCAGGCAGGATTTGACTTTTAGGTTCTTTGGTCACATAACATCTGTCTATTAATCTTTTTGGGTAGCCATACAGTCATTGATTCCTGGTTCCATTATTAATTAGAAAGCCCTAAGAAACAGACTTGTGCTGTATATGTACAGAATCACCCTGTAACAGGAAAGGTTAAATAAGTAACAACACTGACATTTCACATGTCTCCATGTTTAATAACCAATGTTAGACACATGAGCAGTGGTTACAAAAGGACAATGAAATTGGCTTATTGATTGCCTTTTTACATAACAATGTACAGCAACAATCAGTGAACTATCCAGGAGAGTTCACAATAAGATAAAGGGAAAATACTTAATTTTAAGGTCAATGCAATGACAGGTACTGAATAACAATTTTGGGCTATTATAATATTATTAAATCTATTTTAATAAAAGTACACAGTGCAGAGAGTTTTTGCTTTAAGTAATTTTGATCTCAATTTCAGTTGCAAACACACCGTAAATTTTTTGTGTTTGAGATTGCCAAGCTGACCTTGGGTTTGAAAAAAAATTTTTCTCTTTCACTGTACCAATATAGAGTCATGGGAAAAATCATGAAATCTTTTTTAAAAATAAAAGAAAGGGCTCTCACAGAGTTGTTTTTAGCTTATATAGGTACTAAACCACAGACTTACATCGAAGTGAAATTTTCCAATATACATAAACATACACCAAATCCATACGGTGATTTTGAAAATACAGCACTCATCATCTGTGTGATTAAATATATAAATGTTTTTTAAAATTTGGCCTTTTTTTTTCAGAAACTGTATTAAACACAGTAATAAATTGTTTTCTGTTAAAAAAATCAGTCATTTAGCAATTTAATATATTTGATACATTTTATGTATGTGTCCATCATATTTCATGGTACCTTTATTGAATTCATGAAAAAGACTTAAAATTTCACTGTATGTTTTGAGTTGCACTCTAGTTCCTATCCTGCATGAGAAAAACCACAAATAATCTTTTTTCAAAAGAAAAGTAATCTTCTAAAAAAACCCCAAACTAAATGAATTCTTAACCATTTTCTACCACAAAACAAATTTAAAAATCTAAATAGATGTATTTTAAACTGGTCAAAACCTAAACCAATTTTTTTTCATTTATCATATACCAACCAGACAAGGAAGAAGTAATCTTTGTCCTGCTTGAGAATTTATTTTTTTAAAAGATTATTCCAGGTCATAAAAATGACCTTTTTCTAAAGCAAAATACAAATGCAAAACAAGATTAGCGTCAATTATCTAAATCAGCAAATCTTACTTGCTGATTTAAATTGTGATTAAAATGAAGGATTTAAATCAATTTGATTCAAAGAAATCTGCCGTGCTTAGGATTATTTCATTAGGCAGTGTTAATGATCAATTTATGCGATATTTTTGCATTCAAATGTTGTTGCTTTCAAGAGGAATATGTAAGTTACTAATCTTTGCTTCTCAAATATTATTCCCAGAATATATTTTTTTGAACCACAGGTACCCTTAAGCTATGTTAACTTTGGTTGCGTAAACCCTTTGATTACCAAACCTGAATGTGCTGCCTAAGGTTAAAGAAAAGGTCTCACCTACCTTCCCTACAGGTAACATCAGCTGAAGATGGGGAAAGAATCATGTTTGAGATTTGGCTTTCCCCACAGAGGACACTGCCATTGGTTTGTACCCCAGCATCTCATTACCTAGTGGTACCTAGGTACACTCTCAGACAAATCCCCTAAACTCTGCCAGTTAAAAGGTCTGCATAAGCACTCCCCAATGCATGTCATTAAGATAAATTTTATTTAGTGTGGAATAATTAAGACCCTTTAAATGGTTTTTTGTTGAATAACCTGGTTAGTGTGGATGAAATACCTTAGGAGCCACAGAAGAATGTGGACATAAACTGTCCCACTAGCACAGACAGATTTAAAAAAAAAAATATGCTTGTCCTCAGGAAGGTTCTCCAGATCTCCACAGTTAGTCAGCAAACATGTTTTGGAACAAATCAGCTGATAACATATCATGTCTCAAGTGTTTTGATTGAAACTCCCCAAAGGATTCTAGTTTCTTGTATAGCTTTATCTATCTCTTTGTAATATTTAGTTCACAGTTCAAACAGCCACAAGTAAAATCTTACAGTATCTTGGACAGATTGTTCCTGCGATGTAAACAGCAGCTTCAGTTTTGGTAATTGAGTTTAACTGAAAAATATAGAAACTAGCTTCAACATCCTAACCTCTTTATCTGATGTTGTATTTATTGCACTTGGGAGATCTACTCTCCCTTGATCTGGAGCTATTAATGAACTTGATTTTATATGCTACAGCAGCTAACCAAATGTATTCTGATAATCAGTTATACCTGAACACCTGTTTACAATGTATCTTACTTTTAAAATGTGCAAAAAGCAGTTTAATACATTTTTTTCAGTGATTGTTTATTTTCAACTTAAAAACTATTTACAGCTATCCATGCTATTCATTGCATTCTATTTACTGCTGAACTGGAAACAAAGGTTTGTGAGATATGCTCTCCTTCCCTCCTTAAAGTATTGACCTCTCTAGCCCTGATAAAATGTAATTCTATTTTCTTGTAACATTAACACGCAAAAGACTTTTTGCTTTATAAAGGTTTCTAGTTCAAACTTTAAAAAGTCGCTACTTTGGACACAGAGGTAAAGTTAGCCTATAAGGTAGTGTTTCTAGAGCTAACACACTAAAAGATCAGTTATGTGAGCAGAATAATACATTGAACTTAAGTAGCAGTTTTTACTTACTGATTTCAAAGCACTGCACAGATATTACGGAGTGTAAAGAAAGCTGAATGACTGGCTCAAGGCTATATAATAATCCATTGGCATAATCTGGGTGAAAATACAGGTTATCTAAGGCCCAACATGGTTTCTAACCTATCATGCTACAGGCTACCATTGCAACTGAGGTACTAAAGAGACAGATGTGAGAAAATACATGCAACAAAAATATATCATTTTGAATAAGAGAATAAAAAATCACTCTGTCAAAATAATGTTTTTGATTACTAAAAATAGACAGAACTTTGGATCTGGCTGGGAGAGAAGTTGGTAAACTTTCACGAAGGATCTACCCTCCCCAAAATCAGAAGTGCAGCTGCCAAAAGTAATTTATTAGAACTAATAGGATTTTATCAATAGTACGGTTTAACAATTTTCTTGGCTGTCATACTGCCTGTAAGGTCTCAGTGGTCCAATTAAAATTCAGTAAAGCTGGACAGGGATGTAAATACCTAAACAGACCAACAATACAGATAAAAAGAAGGGGGGAAAAAAATAATTTAAAGCTGCCAGTCTTCTTGGGTGTAAAAGGATTTGGCAAGCTGTGTGTTTGATATGTTTGTCTGCCTGTCTCAGTGAGAGCTGTGGGGCTGGAGTTTTGAGAAGCTGAACAAATCAAGAGAGGTCTGTTCCTGTGCCTGTGAGGTTTGTGAGGCTGATTCTTAGTCTCTGAGAATTCCTAGGCAGAAGCGTAAGGATGGAAAAAGTAATGAAGTTCTGGAGGGAAGACAGAGAAGGGAAAAGGGGAAGTGAAGAAAACTGATAAGAAAAGCTAAGATTTACATGTCTGGTATAGTTTAAAAAAAACAAATCCTACAGAAAAAACAAAGAATGAGAAAATATACTTTTGTTACCGAAAGATGAGAAAGTACTTTCCAAGCCACTGGCAACTGAGGAAGGTGATAAACAGGTTTTTTTTATAGGGACATATTTCTATCAGGTTAGATAATTTGTTCCTAATATCCTAATAATTTTGAAAGAGTTGACTAGCTTTTAGCATTTTAATAAATCTCAGAATAACAGGAAAATTTGGAAAGTCTAAAAAAAATAGATTGTTGAAATATTCATAACACAAAGTCAGGTATCCCAGCTAAGCTGAACAGCTTGATGCATATCCAAGGGAAATAATAAAATAGCTGATATGAGAATGAACTACAGAAAATCATGAATATAATGCAGTCAACATGGGTTTATGAAAAAATTAACTTTGTCAGAAAAACCTAATTTAATTTTTTTATTAGAAAACCTTCTGAAGGTAACTGAATATCAGGAGGGCATAGCTTTCTTGGAATAATAATGATACCTGAAGGAAAAAATAATTTATCTGTAATAACATGTAGTTGTCAATGCAGAATCATCATTTTACAGGAAACTTCTTGGTACAAAAGCTGATACTTCACAAAATTTTCACAGATGATATGGGTGTAAATACGTGTCCATGACACTAAGGTTGTAGATAATGACAGCAAAATCATTATAGTCAGCTGCTCATTCAACCAAAATGTGTTCAAAGGTAGCCAAGTGTCAAGTTGAGCAAATTCACCTGTGAATGAGGAATGTAGGACATGAACACAGAATCGTATCCTTAAAAACAGCATCTATAAAGGATTTAATGATCATAGCAGACATGCATGTCAATATGAAATCGGAGTCTAATGAGTCAAAAACAAAACCAAGACCCAAAAGCCTCTGTAAAGTTCTTGGAGGTATATCCAGAGAGAGGTGAGTAAGAATAATACAACAGACTCATATTTGTATTCTGCACTGAGGAGACTAAACTGAGAATGCTTCATGTTTGTTTTTTTTTTTGTTGGGTTTTTTTTTTTTTTTTTTCATTTCTGCCCTTCTAAAAACGAATATTAAAAAATTAGGGGCAAGGACAAACCTGAAAATTATTTGTGGCATGGAGACAATGGTTTTATGCAAGAGTCTGAGTCCAGTATAAAGAATGGCTGCATACTGAAACCAGACAACTTTAAACTAAAAATAGGTAATTTTTCCTAACAATAGCGACAATATACCATCACAACCAACTACCAGAGGTGTGATGAATTTTCTGTGGTGGGAATCTCCAGGTAAAGATTATGCTACTATGTACTTGGATAAGTAGATGTAGCTTCAGAAATATAAGATTCATTATCTGAATTGCTCGATGACTATTTGAAATGTTTAAATTCTAAAGTACATACAGAAAGTCAGAGAAGATGTTCTCATGGTCTCTTCTAGCTGATGGATATGTGAAACACCATTTTTTTTGTTCTATTCATATAAACAAAATTGCATAGGTACAGTAGATTTTAATCTTATACTACTCATTCTTTTGATGCTGAGATACTAAGAATCATAAAATCATAGAATCATCAAGGTTGGAAAAGACCTTTAAGATCATACAGTCCAACAATCCCACAGCACTACCACTGTAACCCCATAACCACTAAACCACACCACCATATCATCCAGACGCCTCTTAAACACCTCCAGGGACAGTGACTCCACCACCTCCCAGGGCAGCCTATTCCAACGTCTGAAAAGAAGTAGCCAAGTGTTTCAAACCTCATGAAACAACCGTGATTTGACACAATACCTTAGCTCACACACACACACTAAAGTAGAATGCAGAGGAATCTGCCTTTCTGCAGGCCTGAGGTTGTGATCCCACTTTTCCGTGCACTGCATAGAAAAGACCTGTTTTTTAAAACTTATCTTCCACTGTTTCTGATCTTAACTAATTGTGAATTTCACAAACGAGTTACTAGTAATTTTACAATTACTGATCTTTCATACACACACATATATTTTGAAAATAAGCATCCTCCTTGACAACACATTGGTCTCCAAATTCAGAAAGCTTATGAATTGCTTGTAATGTTACAACTATATAACTATAACAGCTATACTTTCATGCGGGGTGAAAGATGTTCTAAGGCTGCATGGCCATTCTTTTGAGGTTTATTGATCTAAATGTAGAAGATCATGGTGGATAGCTTGGGGGAATGGTGTTAGATCACAGAGACCCTCTTCAGAACAGTTACCTGTTTGCACACAGCAATGATCAGCTGCAAATAAATTTTAGCCCACAGCCCAATAACCTAATTGCTGCCTTCTAACTAATAGATGAATGTCTTCCCTTCTCCACAGCATCATGAACCTTCTCAGCATAACAGTGTCAGATTATTAACTCTGCTTCCATTGCCAGATTTGCCCTCATCTTTCTGATGAGGAGACAAGAATGACTGTGAAAAACAAAATAGTACTTAACAAAGTTATCAGAAAAAAGTATTGCAAGACACTAAAGGGACAGTTTTGGATTACACAGCGAAGTAGATTGGGGGATGCAAAAAATGTTGTCCTCCAGTGGTGTCTACAGAACCAGCAAAATAGGGACATCTCACAAAACTGGTATTAGTGAGACTTTTGTATGAGGTCTTGGTAAACCAAATCAGTAAGTGCATGTGCTGAGCTTTGACTATCCCAAGGTTTCTTTTTCCATTCCAAGTAAAGGAAAGCTATTAAAACTGAGTAAAGAAGTCTGCATTACTACTCTACGTTCTATAGAGAGCTGAACCCAACTCCCAAAGCAGCCATAATATTGTAACTTTCCAAAGCACTTGGCTACCTAAAAGGATTAAAAAGTACAGCCATTCATAATTATGTGATGAAATTGTATCTGTCACCTCTGCACAGTTAACCTGGTTTTCATGATTAGGCTGTTGGAAAACAACAAGTGATAGTTGAAAAGACTTTCACTTTTCCTGAATGTTTTATAGATAGTTGATGGAATATTCAGTGCAAAGTTTCCTTCCATATAGCTTAGTACATAGTTGCCTCCCACTATTCATTAATCTCTGATTAATATTTATGACAATTTCAACCCTTATGTCTCTTCTTTGCAGTGAAAACATGCACAATATCAGCACATAAAGATGTTTCTCACAGTGCATATTGGAATCACATGTAACCTAAACCAGCCAGACATGAGACAAAATCTTTACATTTCAAATGATTTATTGTACAGTTAATGCAAATGTGAACTGTAGCCTGTGGGCATAGCTCTCCAATTGGAGTAAACACTAGAACTGTGAAATCTGTGATTGTTTTTTTCTTCCGTTACTCCATATGAATAAACAATAAATATTTTAATCCCAGATTTTCAAGATTTTTGACCACATGTTGTGACAAAAATTTGAAAGAAATAGGGCTAATTATACTTAGCAGCTTTATAGCAGTTTCTGTAAGAGCAGTATACTGGATTTGGCTGAGATGGAGTTAATTTTTATCATACCAACCTGTACGGCACTGTGTTTTACATTTGTGAACTAAAGTGTTAATAACTCACCAATGTTTTAGTTATTGTTGAGCACTGCTGGCACAGCATCAAGGCCTTCTCTGTTTCTTATTCTGCCTTTCCCATGAGTAGTCTGGAGGTTTGGAAGAGGATGGGAGGTGATACAGCAGGCTACCCCAGGTGTATTCCAGGACATGTAACATCATGTTCAACAATAAACTCCTTCCAAAGGAGCCGTTGCTCCTGCTAGGTGGGAGCTCTGCTGCTGGCTGGGGACAGCTCACCACAGGGAGTCATTAGTTTTCCATAATGAGCTTTACAGAACCCAGACAAAGGGAAACTGAGGTAACCAAAATTTACTTGTCCAAACCAACTTAAAAAGATGGGAAGAGTATCTTAAAAGGTGGTAATTGCAATTAATAAATAAAATTAATAAATTAATAAAAAAAAGCGGACTATATAGATGATTGCCTTATTTTTTAAAAATGAAAAAACCCCACAATTTTCCCACATATTTAAAGTCACATAATTACAGTGATGAAGTTAACAACATTATAAATTATTAGTTCTGCTTTCATCTCACAAAATAAATTCAAGACCATATTTTTAAGTATTTTTAAAGCATTTTAAATGTATTTAAATGTATTTAAAATATGGGATTTGGCTCCAAGTTTTATAAGCCTGTCTGTAAAACATACAGAAAAAAAACAACAGTAAACCCATCATTCTTTTCCAGAAATAGTTATCATAATCACCACATACTATTTCCTGAAAAACAACCTGAAAACTCTCATTGCCAAGCTGTCAAAGTAGTCCTTATAGCAAATCAGATTATCGCTCTACCAAAACTGCTCCTCTGTCTTGCTCTCATCAGATTATCAAATGCCTCAGAATGGGGGAAATCTTTCAACAAATCTTTCTTTGGAATAAAGTGCTCACAGGAACTTGCTGTGAGAAACAACTTATGACATGAGGCACTAACATTTAAACTTATATTTTAAAAGGTATCAGTTTTGGAAATCTTACCAGGTATTGTTATTACACATAAATATTTTCAGTTTTTACAAGTATTTTCACATCCTCTCTCTTTTAAACCTAAATTTTACAGTTTTTTACCCGCAAAATTTCCATCACCTTAAGCTCCATTATTTGTGAGGAGTACAAAGGGTAAAAAACAAATTTTCTTTTTCTTACATGCTATACAACTTTCACTTATGAGAAAATGTGAAAATATCGATTATCATACTACAGCAGAATTTATATAGCTGGCTCCCTTTCACTGCCCAAAATAAATTATTCAATCACTGTCCTCCAAGGTGGGGGGCTTTCACACCAGAAAAAAAAACTCCTCTTTTAATGCAGAAAAATGGTTTATTATGGTTTAGAACAAGTAATGTTGGTTTCACATAAAATTCCTGTCAAGTTCTTTATCAAGTCTGTTCAGCCTAAGCAGCATTGACTCTTGTAGAGCTCAAGAAGAGTATTTTGCTTTTGAGGAATGAACAAAACATCTTTTTCCACTTAAATATCTCACTGTTCTTGTATATCTGTTATGTCACTGCTCTTTCTAGCTATACTGAAAATGCTTTGAAAGTCATTAAACAATTTAAAATGTGTACAGCTTCCTGCTCTGGATTTTGTGGGTCTGTTCCATAACAAGAAGCTAGATTTCAAGAAATTAATTAGAAAATGTATTGTAGAAATATCATTGGTAGAATGTGCTATGTATTGGTAGCTGTAAATGAACCTGAAAAACAGAAATCTGGCTGAAACCTTTAGTGACTCACCCAGTTCTGTGGGAGGTTTCCTGGTTACAGGATGTCACATTTAGGTGCGTAACTCCATCTTCATCACCACAGTACCTAATTTTTTTCCTATTTTCTAGTACTGAGAAAAGGCCTAATAAGAAACTTATTCCAGAAGGTCAGTACTTACTGCCTGAACTTCAGCACTGCCACATTTTAATATCTCTTTCCATATCTGAAAAGGGTTGACATTCTTTACAAACCAAAATACATAGCCATTGCACAAGGAGGTTGTTTATTGTCAAGCCTTTTCTGGATTCAGTTGATACAGTCACAGGGCAAACACTCATCTTGTGAGTTGGCGTATTTCACACTGGCAAGGATTCTGCTACCATTTTGTTATGACTGTGAATAGGTGTGTGGCAAAAGATCCTCAAGCATCTGTAAATTCCTCTTGTCTTCGGACCCTTCTTCTGTCATCTAAATCCTACAGGACAGAGGGAGGGATAAGAGGGGAAAAACCCCACACCAATTGAGTGCTGAATCTGCATGAAATATCACTCTCACATACCTGCAGTTTACTTACTGCCAGTCTGCAGAGTTTTAATGGAAGTTTGTATTTTATGAAATCAAAGGAGCATATTACAAAACATAAATATGCATACATGCATATGAGTATGGAAGGCAGATATAATATCAGCTTTCTGTTGAAGTATAGGAAGAAAAGCATGTTTTACAGCATCCCTCCTTTCACTGTTTTTTTCTTCTAATATGAGAAGTATGAAAGTAATTTTTGCCTCACAGGTTCTGGGCATTGGTACTAGGGTTGCAAATATTTTCACTGCTCCGGCCTGCAGAATCCTGTATCTTCCAAATTTGCCTATAAAGAGTCCACTGATGCTGTTTGAGATCAAGTGGTAGTATCCTTGACAGTGATGACCTTTCCTTGTCCTCTCAAGTGATAAGCATGCTCTCTCTCTTCTTAGCATTAAACATGAATATTTTAATTTTTATCTGACGAACTGGAGAGTTGAATGCCTGTATATCAGCATCATATATAATTTAGGACAGCAGTGCTAGATCTCAAGCCACACAGAACTGAGTTCTGGGTGGTTCTGATAAGGATTTCAAGTAATACACTTTAAAATTAAAATAGGTGTAGTTTAGATTAAACACACGTGCAAAATGAGTGCACTGCCACAATGACGAGTCTAAGCACTGTATTTTTTATAATCTGTTCTTTTCACCAGTTTATTAAAAATTGATATATGAACCAGAAAATTAAAAAAATGGCAAAAATGACACATCTTAACTGTATCTCTTCCAGACTACATGAACATATCAATTTGTTTATATTTATATCCTTACTGCTTTGAAATAAACAAGAAAAAATCTATTTCTGCAGTTCTAATCAAGCACAGCTGCTTCCCTCCTCTTCGATCGTATCAGTGGTCAATAATGAGGTTCAAGAATTGCCACTACAAATGTACAGCTTCACCACAATCCTTAGTGCAAAAATCATTCTCTACAGGTAGTATTCTTTTCCCGTGGACCCCTACATTTCTATGCATGGCTATGTATGTCTGAATATGAGCTGAAAATCTAAGCTGCTATTTTTGCCAGCAGAATCTAGACCATACAGTCAACAGTGTCTGAACAATTTTTTTAAATAACCAGTACCAGAGGCCTGTAGGGGGTGAGAAAAATTGTTTTCTGAACTCCACTGTGCATATAGACTAAATCTCCACTAACCATTGCAGAAGACAGAGAGCTTACGCCCACGGATACACTGTATTTTCACATCTAAATCTAGGTGCCAACAATCTGAACCTCATACTCACCATAAGCATCCTACCAGCATGAAAACATAATATCCAAATATAGCCTTATAAAACTTTGCAAAGATTTGGACAATTGAAGCTTAAATGACTGACACTACATCACGATGTAACTAAGAGCTACAACTACGCCTCAAATGTGATTGTCTGTTTCTCCAAGCCATTATAATAAGCTCAGGTATCATACAGCTGTAGGGGCTATTAAAGCTGCCCTTTGTGGTCGGAAATTAAAATTACTGATTTCAGGAATATCTAGCACTGCTGAAAGTGCCTGCACAGAGTGAAGAATGTTATATAAGTCCCCACACAAAACAGCACTAAAGGCAGAGATGTCCCTCCCAGCATTTTCAGGAATGTCTGAAGATGATTTTCACCACTCTTAAAGCATAGCTTTAACAGAAAACCACCACTTTACTTTCCACAGAAAGTGTATTTTGCCAACCATAACAATTAACTTCAATGTTTTTTCAGCGCCGGAGAGTCATCAAACAGACAAAGAGAAACTCTTCAGAGTCTGCCTTTCGTTTTTATCTTAGGGTTTTGCTGAGATCTACAAACTGCATGCAAATCTTATATATGAATTTCCCAAAAGCAACTTTAAAAATTATCAGTATCTTAGTGAACTATGATTTCATGACACTATTAAAATACTTGATATACTCTGACTGAACTAACACCATGCCTACTGCAAAATATCAAGATGGAATCCACTTCAGACAATGAATTTGCAAAAGATAACTAATATTTTTCAAGAATACTAAATATAATGCAATGTGGCTAGTAACCATGCTATATCTACTGATTTCAAAAATTCAGGAAATTTCCCGATTTTTAAGGAATGATTTCTAAAGTGTTTCTGTGGACAGGATCTATAATAGCTGTGCAAGGGAATGGTACACCACCTACGCTACACAATTTTTCCAATTCTAAAGCACGGGTCCCACATGGATAACACAGGAAGAAATGAAAGCTCACTGAGGCACAATTACTTGAATTAGCTATAGCAGAGTTAGGTCCAAATTGTCTTACCATTATTTATTGTCTTTATAATACTGTGAGATGTATACCACGTTATTGTGCAAAACATACTAAAGCAAAGGTCACAAGAGAAAAAACAGAACAAAGCATGAAGAAAAAACTCAATTCAGGACATGGAGAAGTTCTGTACTAAGAAATTGCCAAAGCCATGTGAATTCTGACACTGCTTTTTTAAATTTGCAAGGCGTTTTTTTTTTCCACCCTTCAGGTAGAGCAAGTTTGCCTCTGCTATGCACGAACAGCCAAGCAAGATGCAACTGTGGAGCTGCCAACAGGTGGCAAATTAACAACCTGAGTTCCTCTGTGCTATTTTCTTCTTTTAGACAAGCCATATATATTGCTTACCACTGCAATTGCAGTCAGTATAAAAGAGAAAATATCTAAGCATTGTTTAAAAAGACAAAATAGAGAAAATTTCTGGAATATTTTTTTTTCCTAGAAATCAGGATAAATTTCATTTTGCATTTCTTTTAAAGACTGTATTAACATGAAACTTATAGGCATGTATTCTTCAGTTCAAGAAGATCGACAGAATAGAAAATGATGATGATGATGATGTAGAAACTGATGTCCTCTATCCTTTTTGGATTTGGCCTACCCCCTCATGAAGTCTATAGACATTTTTTTAAATCTGAAATCAATCACTTCAGGAAAATTATGTTCTCAAAATAGAAAGCAAGTATAACAGAAGAGAATTAAATGAGCTACAATCAAAATTATCTGTACAAGAAGCAAACAGCAGTATTTTTGTACAAAAGAGAAATTTCATAACCCAAATAACTTAATTCAAGAAAAAAACCCCAAACCATTATCTACTTTATCCCGAGTGAATAAAAATTTTGTTTAAAACCACCCAATATTCTATGCCTTCGACAGATTTTTTTTTTTCCAAAATTTATGCAAAAATCAGCCCAGGAAGATAAAGTTCTATTACTACAAAGTTTGATCAAATCTGCTGACTGAAAGCTTTCTGGGTCTCAAAAGAACATGCTATTAACTACCCAAAACCAGTGTGTTGGAGGTTCAGGGTCTACACTGATCTCGTAAAAAGCTTCTGATCTGCCAACATGGCATAGTAAACTACCATTTAAACAAAATACTGAAATAGAAGTGTGTTATATACTAAACATGTTTTCTGTTGAAATGAACTTATCCACAGTAGCTTTGGAGAAGGAAATATTAATAATTAAGGAGAGGAAAAAGGAAAGTTGGTGTAAGAACTTTTTTTTTAGCTGTATAGCTCAATTGCCTTTACTAGTCTTTGGAAATTTTGCCACCAGTGCAACTAAGAATTTTATAAGAACTTGGCATGCAATACTGCAAACATTATTTACTTTTTTAAAATTACTCTTCAATTTATATCCATACACAGATCATTGTAAAGAAGACTGCTCACACTGTTATATCTTACTTCAGATGCCTTGCATTCATACCATTCAAATCATCACACAATTAATTTTTCTTACAGTGGTTTTAAAATACTCAATTTTCATTGTCACATTCTATTGCAATTACTGTAGTATAATGCAGAAAAAGAAATATTTACCTCTAGATAAAAAATATTTTGAATTGCCGAAGTGTTTCTAGTTTCAAAAGCTCAGCACTACAAGAGCATGACAGCTTTCTTCTCAGGACTTACAACATTATTGTTGCCTGGAATAGTTCATTTCTGGCAGGTTGCTCAGAAAAGACCTTTCTTTAATTTCTGCAGTTCAGAAATGGTTGTTTGATGATAACAAAAGGCTAAGCGGATTTTTCCCAGTAGGAACTGCTCATCAGCACAAATGGTGCCTTTCTTTTGGTTACTGTAACAGTTTTTGACCTTCTAAGTTTGCTTTCCTAATTTTGTTCCTGATGCTCTTTCCAACATTAGGAACACTTGCTTCATATTTTTCTCTTGTATCAGAAAAGGCACTTTTTTCTCCTTTTTTGGTATTTGCACGTAACGGCATTAAGCACAAAGCATCGTCCTATCTGAGGAAATATTTCCGTCTTCTATAAAATCTTAATAATTGTCTATTTGTGTAAGTGTTTATGTGCTTGAACACATACATTCACACACACATCTGTAAAATATTTCTGCCCTCTTCATCACTTTATCTACTTAGATGCTGCAATTATTGTAAATGAAATATTTAAAAGTGTCTCATAAAAAAGAGAAATAACATTTCCAGCAGTATTGAGTGGCTGTGAGAATGTACCTGGGAAGTAACAACATAGCAGTCCTGTGGAATGCGAAAGAAATGGTTAAAAAAAAAAAAAAAGAAAATTAAAACCCAGAGAACATAAGGCTGTGAGGCCACTCTTAATGGAAAATGAGTAATTTTACAGTAAAACAAGATCATCGCTATCATTTCTGTTATATGAAGAACAGAATTTAATGGCAGGTCTAATTTTCTAAAAATATTGACCCTTTCATTATACTCCTGCTTAGGACGAAGTTCTGGGTTTTGGAAACTTCAGGTTTCTGTGTTCTTATAGATTTGCACATTAAACATCTCATCTGTACTTCTCAAATTAGAAGAAAAAATGTCTATCCAATAACTGATAATCTTTGAAATTTATACCACTTGTGGGATGAAAGAGGAAAATTAATATATAGACAGATATAACTTGCTTTCATTAAAATCAATATAATTATTATTATGTGGATTAAGGAATACACTTTTATGATAAAAACAGATGCCATCAGAGATCTAATCTATCAGAAGTAATAAGTTTACTTAATAGTACTGATAAAAATAAATACAGGTCTTGATAGATCAATTCAGAAAGGAACATAATATTCAATTGTAAGTTGTACAAAACCAACATTTTTAGATCTATGGGAGCAGACAATCTTCGTAATGCTAAAATTCCTGATTAGATCCTAAAATGAACAGAAATAGTATAGAAAAGGACATCACAAGGGCTAGGGGCAAAAGAAAAAAAATCCCAAAAGAGACATGTTGTCTCACACAAAGGGAAAAACAAGTGCTTGATATCACCTGAGAGATCTGAATGAAAGTGATCTTATAGTAAGTATTCCAAGATTTCAGAGACTGATATTCACAGATTTGTTCTGAAGATTTTATTCTTTTTTGATATTGTTTTTCATATACTTCATAGTGTGGTTTCTCTACTTCCATTCTCAGTGAGGGAGCTCAGTGTAGAGAGAATTAAATTGGGTGTCAGAGATTCCACAGTCAATGATGGTCAAACATACTAAAATGATTATTTTTTTCTCTCTCTTTCTTTTACTCTCTCAGCACATACTGACCATTATTTTGAAAAATAAGGATATCAAGGACTTCAAGACAGCCATGCAAGACAGAAGGGAAGAAATATTTCAGCAAGGGCTTGAAGGAATCCTGACAAGTGTTATGTTCTTAGAATAAAGAGGTCTTCTCAAATTAAGCTTAGTGCTCTGAGACTAAATAGAAAAAAAATCCATAACTAGACAATAATAAACAGATTTATATTATAAATTAGATAGCTTTGTGCATTAGTAAGCTTTCAACTTCTGAGTTTATCCTACATCATATTTAATAAGATTGGCTCTGGATTAAAAAATGAACACTAAAAATTTAATGCTGCTGAGCTGAAGTAAATGACATTGTAAGTGTCATCAACAAAATCCTCACTCTTCTTGGGATGGTTTTCACTTGGGTGGAAAAATCACAAGTGATAAAATCTTTCAAGCATTTATTTGTGGGAAAGACTATGCAAGTTGTCTTCTGTAACTCAGCTGGATCAATCAAGTAAGCAAATCTAGCACTCCTTGCGGGAAGGGCTGACCTCTTTTAAGTTGCTGCACAAAGCCCAGGACTTCTCACATTTAGTGCACATTTGCACAGGGTAGGCATAAATCCTGCATTTTTAGGGTACTAGAGATGCAGGAGTCTATGAATTGTTTGAGGTCTCTCTTGCAGAGCACTTGCAAGATGTGTCTTACAATACACTTTTTAAATATTGCGAATTGTTGTCCAATGCTGACAAGAAATAATCCAAGAAATTTTAGGACAACCGGAAGTACCTTATTTTCTACATTTTTAGTATCCAGGAATATATTAAACTGTTCGTGTTATATCATAAAGGAACTCACACAGCAAAAATCTATTTTTACTGTTGGCAGCAAATGCATTTTTCTGTCTCACACTTTCGAGGGAAGGAGAGCTAGGAATTTAATAATAAAAAAAAAAAAATCATTTTTAAAGCACTAAAAGTCAAAGAAATGGCTAGCTGTATAGATACAGTGAACAAAAGAATTCTAAAGATGCTCCTAAATGTCTGTACAAGGTAGGATAGGAGTAAGAAAATCTGGCACTTCAGAAAATATGGTAACATCAAGGTGGGCAGATGTCATATGGTCTGAACAGTCAAATTTATATGTGTCAAAAGAAATAGTCAGCACTAGTACAGAATGAATAATGAGATAGAGATAAGGACTAAAAAGGTGATAAATTACATACATCAAAACAGCCTCAATAGATCTTTTTCTTCATTTTAAACATGAAGTTCATATACTGTTATATGTGGGGATATGTGAATATTATTAAAAACAAATACTGAACTTTACCACAATTGCTTTCTCTCCTTTTAGTTTTTATTAGTGACCCAAATTAAGAAAATATTAGACTGAACAAAAAAAAAAAAATGTTTTCCAAAAACATGATAAAGTACTGTTTTGAGATCACATTTGAATTAAAAGTGTAAGATTATCCTGGGAAAAAAGATCAGGCACATCATGGCAATTTGTTCTGTTCTAATTTGTAGATTATATGGGGGGAGGTGGTTCGAGTGTCTCTGTTAAGATGGAAGTTGAATGTTTTATTCACCATAAGATGTTACATGCTGACAGCTGAGGACCCATGGAAGGAACACAGAAAAAAATGGTCTATTTGTGTAGATTTGGAAGTTTCCTTGAAGTCCTTGATTCACATGATTTAAACCCATTTTAAATGGGTTTGTAACGTAACCACAAATAGGAAAGCTTAAACACAATGAGCAAAAATCTACTCTAAATGTTAAAAATTAGAACTGAAAAAATGAAAATTTCCAACCACATTTTTACTAGGTCATTTTCACAGATGTGGACTACAGCAATACTCTTGCTGCTATCAAGAAAACTAGCTCCATCCAAGCCAGACCTAGCAAAATTTTTAAGAATAATTGTGCTTTGGTTGTTTATTAAAAAACATATTTAAAAAAAAAAAAAAAAAGGCTAATTGCATCATTTTAAGATTGACTCCAAGCCAATAAAGGAATGTTTATAATTTGGGGCATTTTTTGAAAACCAATGAGTAATTAAGGCAGTACTTAGAAAACTTCTAGCCACTAGGTAGAACAAATTATGTGTCGTAATTGCAGGGATTAGTTCCTTCTTATAGTTGGTTATGTTTTTAAACATTACATTGTGTCATGTATTTCTACATACTCGTATTGGTAGACGCTGAATTTTTCAAAAGCAGGTAGGTTCTAGGAAACAGGTACAACATTTATTTTTAGCAATGGTTTGGCCACTTCAGATGGAAGATGATATTTTTCCAAAGGTAAATATTCCCGTAATGACTTCTGCGCACGCAAAACAGAAAAAAAAACCTTACAGTGTAAAAAAATAAATAAATTACAATTTAGCAAAACTACCTTTTATTGTATTACAGCTGACTAGACTTACTCAAGCCAGGTTCTAGGCATTCTCTGAGCTAATGGGGAAGGTCAACTAGAACACAAGGATTCTTTTAAAATTTTTTTTTAACTGATGCTATTGTTTTATAGTGCTACAAAGGCTGGCTGCAACCTCATGTGCCAGGCAACATTTGAAGGGAATTCTCATTTCTAAATAGTCACACTGAAGTGGAAATGATTTTTCATATAATCTTTTTTTCTGCTGACAGATGGAATTTGTTGTTCAAGAACTTTGTGAAGTTTTACTCAAGGTACCTAAGAGGAAAAGATTTGGACCATAACTTAAAGAAACTGCTCAAGCAGTATTGTATTGTCAGCTGACATGGGAAAATGCACGCAGAATAACTGATTCCACAAACAAGATAGTTTTCCACACTCATTCCTTATATATGTGTGTGTGTCTATGTGTGCGTACATTTATTTTGCAAGGTTAGAAACAGTCACACCGAACAAAAATATTAAAATAGTTTTATATTGGCTACATATAAATGTGCAATTAATTATTAATTAAATTTCATAGCACCGAGATGAAAATGAACTTTAAAACTTAAAATACTTTCTTCCTGAATTCCAAAATGCCCTAGCTTCAAAAATGTTATGTACACATCAGAACACCATTTCAGTGGCAGCAAATCTTAACTACATTTGTGAAATGATGGCAGTTATCTTCATCTTCAGGATTTCTGTAGGTGCTTTCCCACAGACACAGCTGGGAATCCTTACTGCCTTGCACATTTTAAAGCCTGCAAAACCTGGTCCTTTTCAGTTAGAATACAGGAGTGGAGCTGAAAAAGGATACAGGTGTAAATTTGGGCACTTGGTATTTCTTGTATTTACCTAAAGTTTCTTAGTTTAAAGTTATGTAGTAACTACAGATATGGAATTTTTGGGTAGGAACATGTGTACAGAGGAGAACTGAAGTAGATATAGGCTTGACACACTAAAGAAGACCTGCACTTTTCTAAAAAGGCACTTATTTCAATAGTTGTTGCTGTTGCCAGTGGTGGTAGCTGGACAAAGTAAGTTTCAATGCTTTAAAACTGTTTGAGCTGAATCTCTCAACCTGTCATTCTTTATATTCCCTCTGGAACAAAGATGCTCTAAAATCCACTATTTAAAGCCCAAACAAAAGATGCAGAATAAGACTTTTGCTGTCTCCTCTCTATCTTTCCCAAAGAACCCTATTTATCAAAAGCAACATATTTATGGACCAGAAGCATCCTTCTTTCAGGGGGGAAATATGCAGAGAGGGGAAATCAAGGTTTCCATTCAGCACGTGTCTCTCACTAAGATACAGAGTGGGAGGCTGCAGAGTGAACCTCTAACCCTCCTTTGTTGCTGTGCCACCATGTAGGATTCACTGACAGATTCCACAACCATTATTAGAAATTGCAGAGCACTTTCTAGATCTTCTTTGTTTGCCCTGGTACTACTGAGCTGTCTCAGATTCCTCAAGCTTTCAAGCTGTTTCCCTGTTTTCCCTGTATCATTATATTGATGACTAAGAACTGTCTCAAAATTTCTCCTCCTCTAATGTGCCTTGTTAACTGAATTTTTAAAATATAAAATTGTCCCTTATCTTTGCACTATATCATACTATGTGAAAAATTCAACCCCTAAATTAATTGTAGCTCTTTTGTTAATGTTTCATTTACAGTTGACTCAGCATTTACCACTTACATTGTTTCACTCAGAAACTACTGAATAGAAAGCTTTTTCTGATTATGTAGGATTTTTGCAATAAAAATAATACTTTCTATTTGATCATTTGCACAGAAAAACTAAAAATGCTCTCACACCCTGTCAGCTACTTCACACCTCAGTAGGGGCTTAAACTCTGGCATGAAATGTGAATTTACTGAATCACCACCCCACATGGGTTTCATTTAAGAAGGTTCACAGGAATGCATTGGCAGCACATTCCAATTACCTCTTAAAGAAAAGCTTAGTTTTTGGATTGTTTTGTGCAAATGAATAAGAGTAATTTTAGAAAGACTGCTTCCCCTATTACCGTACACAACAGAGGCATAAAAGAGAGAGAAAACTCAAATAGAATATGTTAACTCTATTCATATCCTGATCCATCTCACCAGTGAGTTGATTGCTCATTCTTCCACTTGTTAGGTCAGGTAACTGTATGACATTTAAAACACTGCTAAAAGATTAAAACATCTAAAAAGTCAGACTTAACTCCATTACAGTGAGTTCATTTAATAGTGCTTTTGAAACATTTTACAGAGTGGAGTGAAAGACCTAAATTTATTCCAATTATCTTTTGTTCACTTCGATTTATGAACACTGGAGCTCAAATAATCAGCCCTTTTGCTCCTTAGGCTTCCAAGAATATATTTCCATGAGTATTGTACAAGTCATCTTTCTGCAACCATCCCACATACTAATTGCAAAAGTCTATTTTTATGCTAAGGAGTGGTATTAGCAGACCATTAAGGACAAGATCATTGGTTGTGCTGAATTGCTTTGGAACAGAAATAGCTCCCTGAATAAAATTTTCTTCTTAGTAAATGTGTAAGGACAAGTATTGAAAACATATACCCAATTCTTATAAGGTGCATCTACAAAAGGAAAAAGCTTCAGAAATAACTGAAGAAAAACACCTTGAGATTTGTACTATTTATTACAGAGTAATAGATCTCATCCCACCTACATTTGTGGCCCTGGTGTTTGATAATTTTTCAACAGAATTAGGGGGAGGGGGAGACTTTTTTCAAGCTGTGTGTACTGAAAATATGGGCATGACAGTGTGCATGAAAAACAGTGCTTTACATTCATTCATTCTCTTGGTATAATTCAAAATATATTGACAGTGAGTGCACAGCCAATGATAATAGCAGGACGGGCTATTTTTCAAGATAGGTAAGATGAATATATAATTTCTTCCCTTTGAAATATTCAGATTTTCAACAGCAAGACTGAGCAAACTCCTTTCAGTGTTCTTTCTAACAATGATTATTATTGTTTTCTGGCCTAGCCTCTTTTTCTAAAATTAAGACTAAGATCTATTGTGCATTACGCTACAACTACCTGGCAAAAGAAACTCATGAAAACTCATGGGAAACTGATTTTCTCTAAACTCTGAGCTTGCTTAGTGAGAAAAAGAAGGAAATTTACTTCCATCATGAAGGAATGCTCAAAGGCTTGAGGTAATTCCTCCCTTAGAGTCAGCAGGTGAACCAGTCCTGTCAAAAAAACCAGACAGGAAATTCTAAAATTAAGTCACTTATATTTTTAAAGCATTATAATGGGATGCCAATCAGGTCTGTCTGCAGCTGAGACTCTCTGTACAACCCTGGATTTGCTATGTGGAAACATCTGTGGGGCTGCTTTACACATTGTTAAGGAGATAATTAGTATATTTTCACTAAAACTAAGAGATATTTTGTTTTCTTTATAAATATACACATACACACACACATATATATTTATAAACGCAGATACAAAAGGATTACAGACAAAACACTGCTTGATTACTGATGGTGTTTGAGTGGAAGGAAGTAATATTACTGAAACACAAAAGAGAGGCAGACATCTTCCTAAAGTCCCAAAACTAATTGTTGGTACTGAACCTACCACATTTTTCTCCCCAAAATGATAAAGTTTTTTTTCTTGTCCTCTTCTGTACACAGATTAACTAGCCACCAATTATAAAAGAAAGTTTAAAGATAATAAATTCATCTATTTTCCCTCTACTTCTTTTGGGTCATGCCTACTTAGTTTGGCTAGCTGATGCTTTGATGGTGCACCAAAGTTGTTCAGAGCATGAATGTTACACCTACTAGTTATCAAACCAAAAGGTTATTTGCCCTGACTTCTGTTGAGTGATAAGTACAACCAAACATTAACTCAGTCAGTGGTAGGACAAACATGGGAAAATTTTTTTTCCTTGGAATGAATTACTGTTTACCTGAGACCAAGATTTATATTATCTTTTCAAACATCTGATCTGGAGGAAGTGTGTCCTAAATTATCTGCTGCCCGAAAGAGCAGTAAAATGTGTGGAATTTTCTTTTCTAATCATGGGCAGCCCATTTGGATTTTCATCTATAAAAACAACTCACCTAGGTAAATCCAAATATAGTTCCATCACTTCTTAAATAAAATTATTTTGCAACAAGTTTTAAATGCTTATATACATACTACTAGCAATTACCATTTTAGGTATTATTAAAAAGAAAAAAAAAAAGAATGACTCATTATAGCTTTAAATTATTTGCCTTTACTTCTGTTCCTATGTCCTTCCTTCCTATTCCAAGCCAACCTATTGGACAGAATATGCTGCAGATAGTAATACACTGCAGATGGTGTCAGATGGTTTGTGCTAGAAATTAATTCATTCTTTCAAGTGATATGTCTTTTTTTTTGCTTAGAATTGCCTTTATTCTGACAGTGTGTTTGGTTCTGGAGGCTAATTTGGTAAGCCATGCATACTGTCTTCTGCTCCATCGTCCAAAATTTTAGTTTACAGGTGACAAATGCACCTAGCTACAGAAAGCTTTCCTTTTTCTGAAAGGGGCTGGTGTTGCATGGTGAAAGGGAACTGGTTTCTGACACAGAGTAAATAGTGCCCTTGGGCAATAAACTATGCCAGCCAACTTAGCCAGTGGGGTTATTTCCCTTGTAGTTGTTTTTTGCAATTCACACTCATAAATTGCTCCCCTGGTTGGTATACAATCCCAAGAATAATAAACTCAAGCTTTATGTTTGTTGCCTAACATCCTTAAGAAACACATGCTGTGATTGAGTGGTTTTTTTGTTGACTGGTGATATTAAATTTAATAGACTGGGGTTTTCTACATCACTACTAACTTGATAAAAACAGTTAATTTTAAATCTTTCCTGTAACATTGTTCACATAGTGCATTCCTATTAAAACAAAAAAATCAAGGTACTTGCAGACCAGACATTTTATGGAAGACAAATTCTTCAACAACTGATTAGCATAAAGAGCTCTTGAAAAATACATAACAAAAAAAGCACTTAATTTGTCTACATAGTGGTTTTCTTCTTTGCTTTTTTAGAAAAGGCATTTGGAATTAATAGCATTTCCAGTATGCTCACGATTTGGTAAAACCGAATTGATTTTGTTCATTAAACCCCCCAAATCTATGGTTTTAGCAGTGGACAAACTACTGCAGGTTTTTTGCCAGACCACAAATTTTCTTTTGGCATTTTAGTAATCTTGGCAATTTTATCTGGCATGTGAATTAAAAAAAAAAAAATAAAAAAAAATTACTAGGCCTGAATTGAAATACATATTAATTATATATCTGTAGGCACTTATCCTATTTTATTCTTTGAGCATTCAATTAATTTCATATCGTTTTTTTATTCCTGTGGGTTTTCTTTTATTCTTTCATTCTCTTTTCTCTTGAGTTGCATACAGGACATGGGAAATGACTCAGCAGCTGAAGGTAACTGTGACTCAATGCACAAAGCAGGAAGCGCCTACTTGACCTATTTGTGCAATATATCAACTTAAAATAGTTTGAGTTACACAAGACAAATCCAACACTAGCTTTGGACTGGCCCTATTTTTCTTTTCCCAGCCCTGATTCCCCTCCTTGTGTGATGTTTATCCCTACCCATGTTTTTATTTTCCCATTTACTTGAACATTAAAGTATCTAAATGTCAGTTCTGTTTGGGCAGTACCTCTAGTACTTGCTAGTTTATGAAGCAGTAACTTTTGTTCTCACAACACATATCTGTTTCAAATAACAGCAGAAATATTTAGTGTTTTCCTAAGGTTGAATGTGAGGACTGAAGATTACTTCAGGGACATGAGAGGAATGTGTCTACTCAGTTCAAGAAATTAGATAGTAATGGTACTTGGAGCCAATTTATTATTTAGCTATATTAATTTATACATTTCCTTTTAAATTGTATATGGCTGACTGCTAACTTAGTTGTCAGTTAAGAGTTTTGAAGGAAATAAAAAAATTAACTTTCATCAACAACATCTTTAGGAGACGCCAAATGTTCTTTGATACAGAAGACTAGATTCCTCGCAGGCACATATAGAGCAAATTCTGAAATCAATTGTAAAATCATCCTAAATTGCATGTTTTCACATTCAAAAGACTACCACTCACTACAATCAGAAATTATATCCTTTGTAATGGAGATGCCTATTTATACCTGTAATTAGAGATTTTTGCTAAAACGGAATGATGACAAATAAGATCATCCAATGAAGGTATTTCTATAGAAACTTGAACTTGGAATATCACAATAAACAATGGAGTTAATTGTTGGCTGAGCTGTTTTGAGATGAAATGGATCTGTGCCAGCTTGCAAAGAAACTTAGAAGTTCTAAACATAAAGACTCCTAATACACATTGATGCAATACTCAGATGTAAAAATCCTAGACTGCAGGACTCAATCCCTACAGGTAGAAATGTTGCAGAAAAAAATACGAAAAGAAAATTATATATCACATTCTTACTAGTGTATGTTGAGGAAGAAAAATAGATTTATCCTCTAAGAGGTCTTGGGGAGAGCTCTGCTTTATGCCTGTTTTAAATGTTGTCCTGTTTTCCTCACCTTCTCTTTCTCTGTCCCATGTGCCTTTTGAAATCCAGCTGATCAAATTGTTCAATTCTGTCCCAGCCAGAATCTGTTCTTTGGATGAACACAAAGACAGTCCTTCATTCACTACATTCAGACAAACTTACCGTACATGGGTAATGATGAGGGTTGTAGCTGGAATGAAAAAGTCATCCACTCTGTCAAACTGCTTTCCCACTGGCTGAGTGTGGATGGTGTGATGAGAAACACTCCCACTGGCTTGTGTTATCACCTGTGTAAAGCAACATCATTATAAACTATGGAAGTACTCTTTAAATTAAATCTCAGTCCAAATGAATGAATACAGCATTGCCTCTGTATTCCTCCTCTTGTATGGTTATCTTTCAGTTACCAAGAAAATGAATGCAAATGACAGTGAATAAAGCTGATCAACAATAAAGATTTCAGAGAACTATTACATACCTGACCACTTGGTCTTCATACTTACTTGTCACCTCTATCTTTTTTCATCACCCTTGAATCCATATTTATTCATTTACATTACTAAGACCTTTAACAGTCCTTAGTTTAAACTAAGTTTTTTGTTTATCTTTTTTTTTACACTAGACCTTAGAGTGAGATTAAATTTTTTAAGCACTTCAGCCAGAGTGAAAAGATGCTATCAACAAATCCGCTGGAACATACGGCTATGCATACTCCCAACTCTTGTCAGTCATGAGGTAATTCAACATAGAATAGACATATTTTAGAAGAACAAGATGAACAGAGTTTATCTATTCCTTAAATTGTTATGAACCAGTTTTATTCAAATCCCAAAATCTTGCACCTTCTCTGAAGCAAATGTTTATGGCTGAATAAAAGACAATTCCGTATAATAGCCACTCTGCTATTCACATATATGCATTTAAGAATGGAATTAATTTTTTTTTTTAGAAAAGAAAACAATCTATTATCTATACTTTAATTAAAAATGAGGGTGAGGATGATCAGTCACTTTAAAATATGGTAGACTGATTCAATTATCAGTTCTGGAGAGGAGTGACAGCTAAACTTCCGCAAATTACCTTGCATGCTCAAAGTTACTAAGGGTCTGTAAGTGCTAAAACAGTGATTTCAAATGTTACTAATTTTACTTTTCAAATTTCTCTTATTCTTTTTCTTATATATAAGTATACATTAATATAAATATATAATAAATACATAAGGATTTCATTAACTTCTGAAGAAAAGAAAACAAATTAAAATCAAAATGAATTTTTAAATTATGATATAAGGGTGATCATCATAGTCTCATGGGATTACTATAAATAAGGAATAAAAACTAATAAAAAAGTAGTAAAGTAAGTACAGCTTCTTGAGACGCTTCTTTAGGGAAGAAAGGCTTTTTGCTGCTTCAAGGTACTGGAAAAATAAAGATTTTTAATATCTTTCATCTGAAAAAAAACCAATAAAGACAGAGCTTGACACCTCCAGAGTGTCAATATGACCTTAATGAAAAGGAAATGTCTAAAGTCCGGTTTATCCTCTAATTAGGGACAAAAATATCATGAACAGCAACAGTTTGCTCTCAAAAGACTGGCACTATAGAACATGCTGCACTCCTCATCCTTCTATCAATTCGCCATTGACAGTTCTGACTAAGTGTGTTGAAAATAATCATTAACTTTTTTGGTGAAGTCAGTTGCCTGACTTGTTTTCCGGTTACCTAAAATAATTTCTCTGCCCCTGCAGGGGTCATGGTAATAATGCTTAAAGGAAAACATTCAACACATTGCAACTACACAAAGGTTCAACTCGTCTAGATTTCCTTACATATAATCACTGTGATCACCTCACCTGCAAAGTTGGTGAATTCTTTTCCATGTTTCCCCAGCTCAGCACCCAGACTTGATCATGTGATTTATCATAGTGTAGTTTCACTGGAACAGGATCTGTACTTACTGCCTGAAATATAATAAAAATAGAAATCCTTTCTTTCTGTCACATTTTCAAAGGAAACATAATATATATGCTTGAATGAAAATGATGAGTAGATATGCATTTCCAGATATTTTCAGACTGTATTTAAGAATCATGTTGTCATTTGTTGAAACAGCCCTCTGATTAATTCAGAGTTACTGAATTGCCAAAAAGGTGTTTTTTATTCATTATGTACTCTAACACTTGGCATCAAAACTACATTATACTGAAGCTATTAAGAAGTTGAAAACAAAGGTTTTAAATCAAGTAAAAAACTACTTGTCTTCCTTCCCTGCTATCACTCTCACTTCACATGTATTGGTTGAAAAACTACACCAATTACTGACAAATGGTTAAAAAGGGAAGAGTATTCTCAAGCCACATACTGGAATTGATGGAAGATGTTACTGCATAAAACCAACATGACGTTGCTGCACCCACAGCTTCCTACCTGGTAAAATGTGTGTATTTTGTTTAAGTAGGAAGGATTGTTTTCCTATGTTTTCCAACTACAGTTGTTATTTTCAAAGACCTGCGATCGGAACCAAAGTGTTTTCCTTGCAACTTTGAGCACTGTCTCTTTGAGATCACGACCCTTTTAGACAGTTGAGCTCTAAACTGCCTTTGTTATGAGAACTGAAGGCTTCAGAGGTATGAAATGGGAGGACAATGTATTTGATTAAGAGGTGTTCTGCTCAGGCTAAACAATTGGGGAGACTACTTTTTTTATTTTCATCATTAAAGAAGAAAAAATAGGTGGAAATTGTTTTTTAGTCTTACCATTACAGAACTGTAAAGCACAGCTTGTTTATCAGTGTGTCAAGGAGAGTACCAGCTGGCTAATTAAGTGAACCTAATTTAAACTAATGATGTAGATCCTCAAGATAATGCACTAATGGCTGGCTGAGACTGCTGATGATACTTAACTGTACTCCTGAGGCGTTGCAAGCGACCACTTCTTCTAAACAGAATTTGTTTTTCCTTTTGAAAATGGAAAATGAAGCCAGGTTGCTCACCAGCTCATTTAAAATCAGAAGTTACCCCTTGAAAAAGGTCATTTGTGTTTGATAACTTTTTTTCTGCCACACGCTAGGAAACAAGTTGTTTAAAATAATACGTAAACTTTTGCATAGCTAATTTGTCAAGGCATGTCAAATTTCTTTTTGGCTTCCCTAGACAAAGGTTTGACCCGTACATGTTCTGCCAGAGGACTTCCAGCTGTGTTCAGAGTTGGGGTCATGGCAGAGCCAGGAGGAGCAGAAGGAATTGCCTGTAGGGCCAGGCACAGGCAGTACAGCTCCCTAGAGGGGAGCCAGCAGCAAAAAAGAGTTAAGCGTCTCGGAAGCAGACTTGCACAGCTGTTTCTAGCTGGCCAGGCTGATCTGCCAGCAGCACACTGAGGACTGAACAATGATGAGTCCGTTTACTTCAGCCCCTAAGTCATCCCACTTAGTGGTGTGCTGCTATGCAATACTGCACAATTCTTGCTTTCAAAAGTTTACATATAAAAGCAAATGCTTCTCTTGACTTTAGAATGAGAATTACCCAGGTAAGTCAAAAAGTCTCTCTCTATATATATCTCTAAAGGGACAACATCCATGTTTCCAACACATTTCCATTTAGTCTGCCATAGAATCCTCTAAAGTACTTATTTTGATAAATATACCTCTCACAAAAATAAATCGTCCTCAAATCTAGTTGTCACATATGTGCACACCTTTTATATTAACTTCCATAGTAGAAAGGAATAACATGTATAGTAGTACTTCAGAGAAAACATTTTAATAAGCAAAACCAAATAAACATTATTTTTACACAGAAAACAGCATCACAACATGACTTAAAGCCATTTCAAATAAATTTTTAATTTTCTTTAGGGTTTTTGCACAGTGACGGAAGTTTCATTAGAGGGCTCTCGCTTTCAAAATACGAAGTTATCTCCACGTTTGTTCCCACTAGCCTATGTGCATTTTTTGCAAGGTGGTTTCTTCTTTAAGATGTAGACTAGAAAAAGGTACATGCACGTGTACATGTATGGAAAGTATATCCTCTGTGTTAATATGATTTTTAGAAAAAAAGGCAGTCTAACAAGAAAAATGGTCTCAATTCTGAACAGCTTAATTTCTATTTCCCAAAAATGAAATTTTTTTTTTCTGTACTAGGCAGTACTCTAAGTAATGAAAATAGACTGATCTGACTGGAAAATTAAGTTCTGTTCTGTGCCTCCTGCTTGTACAAGTGTTTTTGTAAGTGCATATTATATGAGTAGAGCAACATTTAATGGTTAGAAAGTTCTTCCTGCTTGCAAAAAATAAAGACAGAAAATAAATGCTTATTTTTAAAAGGTAAGAAGACAGACACATGCTTGTTATAAGAAATGCTAAACAAAGTATCCCTTGAATAGTCACTAAATTTCAAATTAGCCTTACTTCAATTCTAAAACCCATCTGTTAATCAACAGTGGGTTTACTTTTTACAGTTTTATATTACATGTAAAAAGATTGTATAGGTTCTGTGCTTTCATTATTTATTTGTTTTGTTTCCAACTACTGTTACTCGTTTTGTTTTGTTTTGCTTTGTTTTTAAGTCCATTTCAATAATGGCATGGGTAAGCTGGACACAGAGCAAGTCCCCTTGTACTTTTCCCACATATTTGGCTAAGCATATCCTAGGAAACAATATTCAGATCCGTGAAGAATAGTAGAAATTCTACTTAGGTGTTCAAAAGTGACGTTAATGCAATTGGTTTAATTTATTTATCCGATTTAACTGTTATTTCTTAGTTATGCTGTCTTACCAAATCTTTTTGTTAAGTACTGTGAAATGGAAAAATAATTTATTATGAATAGTAAAACACCTTGAACCATCACAACCAAGACTTTCATTCCTGCAAAAATTTTCCACAGTTGGGGGAAATTTAATTCTATACTTTCCTAAATTCATAATCTGGATATTGTCAAATTAGTGGAAAATCATTGCTATTCTATCCCTCAAAATAAAATTCCTTTGAAAGTGATTTTTTTTTCCCTGGAATAACATGAAAGGTTCTGGAATATCCTGGTTTTAGCTCAATATACTTGCTAAGTAGCACAGACTTAGTGCACAAAGCTCTTTGCTACACTTAGGCATTCTGTGTGTCTGGTTTTCAGCTCATTACAGAAAACTGAATATTTTTATGATAGAACAATCTAACTCCATTCAAAAACTGCAAAATTGCTTTGCATATTTCTGGGGAAGGGCTACACTTTTAATTAGTGGTTAATTTACTAAATTTTACTTTTTAAGTAACATACATCTTTGCAGTAGGTATCTCTACACATTTTGTAATAGTAAAATGATATATAACTATACATGTTTAAAACAATAACTAATGTAACTGAAGACAAATTAGAAGAGCCTACGGATGAACCTATTTCATAAAACCTAAATTAAAACCTATTTTCAGTGAGCTCAAGAGGAATCATATGCTTTTGACACTGAAGGCTAAATGCTAATAAATGCAATTATATTGATATTTCATCCCTCCTGTGTAGAAAAGGAAGCTGACACCTGAATGTCAGTCAGAGACCATGGAAAACATTGCCAGACATTCCATTCCTTCAAATTCGTGGATTGTGATGAGACCGTGGGTTTTAAGTCTGTCATACTGAAATAATATATCAAACCTGTTGTAAAAAAAGTAATGTTTTCAGAAAAAAAAAACCACTACCCACTCAGTTTATCTCTATTTTAATATACAAAGGTCAACTTAACTATAAAAAACCTCAATCTTTTTATTATTAACTTCTTGAATAAAGCATTTTATAAGCCCCTGTCACCATTTGGATAGTTCAAGTTTTGAGGAAGCCATGTCTGAGTCAGCTGACACAGAATACAGAAAGCAAATGTTTCAAGTATGCAAAAGTATTAAAATTATTTGTGAAATTAATACAATTTTTTATTTCAATTTTGCTATTTATTTTTAAATTTTTTATTCATACACCTAATACATGTGTATAGTTACATCATGGAATAGTTTGAGTTGGAAGGCACTTTTAAAAGTCATCTAGTCCAAATCCTCCATAGTGAGCAGGGATATCTTCAACTAGATCAGGCTGGTCAGAGCTCCATCTAACCTGACTTTGAAGGTTTCCAGGGATGGGGCTTCTGGGCAACCTCTGTCAGTGTTTCACAAACCTCATTGTAAAAAATGTCTTCCAGATATCTAGTCCGCATCTACCATCTGTTATTTAAAACCATTACCCCTTGTCCTATTGTTACTGTCCCTATTAATAAATCTATCTCCAACTTTCTTATAAGTCTCCTTTAAGTATTGAAAGGACACAATACTGTCTCCCTGGAGCCTAATACATAATATATACATTAAAGATTTTCATTCATCAGTGAAAAAAGCAAAAGGTATGAAGAAAAGCTCTATTTAAGTGGGTTTTTTTATTAACAATTTAGTTAGGTTTCTAATTTTAAAAAATCTATGTTTTATTTAGCTAAAGAACACCTGTTTCCTATGAATATGGTGATACTATAAGCACTGTGTTATTATAGGCACACTGGGTTTGCACGACAAGCTTTGGTAGCTGGGGGAGCTATACAGGTGTCTTCTGTGAAACGCTTCCCCCGTGTCTGACAGAGTCAGTGCCAGCTGGTTCCAACACAGACCCACTGCTGGCCAATATCTAGTCAAGCAGTGGTGGGGTAAAACCTCTGGGATAAAATAACTGAGAATCAAAAAAGTGTTATTGTGGAGAAGTACTTGCAACCAGATGAGAGAGAGTGAGAATATGTGAGAGGAACAGCTCTGCAGACACCCAGGTCAGTGGAGAAGGAGGGGCAGGAGGTGCTTCAGGTAACCCAGCAGAGATTCCCTTGCAGCCTGGGGTGAGGACCATGGTGAAGCAACCGTGCCCCTGCAGTCCATGGAGGTCTGTGGTGGAGAAAAAATCCGCCTGCAGCCCCTGGAGGATGCCACACTGGAGCACGTGAATGCCTGAAGGAGCCTCTGAATCCATGGTAAGCCCATACTGGAGCAGGCTGCTGGCATGACCCAAGAACTTGTGGAGAGAGGCACCCGTGCTGAACCAGGTTTCTTGTCAGAACTTGTGACCCCATAGGGGACCCAACCTGCAGCAATCTGTTCCTGAAGGGCTGTACCCCTTAGAAAGAGACCCACACTGGAGCAGTTTGTGAAGAACTGAAGCCCATGGAAAAGAGACTGGAGAAGTTCATGGAGGACCACCTCCCACGGGAATGGCCCCACGAAGGAGAAGGGAAAACACTACTCTCTCTGAGGAAGAAGCAGCAGCAGAAATAGCATGTGATGAACTGACAAACTGACCTCCCATTCCTCATCTCCCTCACTGCTGGTGGGGGAAGAGGCAGAGATTCAGGAATAGAATTAAGCTCAGGAAGGGGGGAGGGCTGGGGGACAGGTTTTTTTAGGATTTGTTTTACTCCTCATTATCCTTTTTAGATTTTGGTAAGGAAACGAGTTGAATTTGTCATCAAAGTCAAATCTGTTCTGCCTGTTAAGGTAATTGGTGAGTGATCTTTTCCTGCCCTGATCTCAACCCACAAGCCTTTTCTTTCCCCTGTCCAGCTGGGGAGGGGAGCGACAGAGTGGCTTTCGCGGGTGTCATGGTCAACACACCACACCTAGTTTTGCACAGACTCTATGATTGCATTAATCTCTGTAGCATAGCATTGATTTCTCTCTTTTACTCAATGAATTATTTTCACTAAGCAGAGTACCTCCAGCATCCCAGAGACCAAGAAAGAGGAGTAGAGAAGAAGTTTGAATTCATAGTCTCCAGTCTTGGCTAAGGATGGTGTTTATTTTTACTGCTTCAGTAATTTCACTGTCTAAAAGTGTACAGAGTAACAGTCCTCCACCTTCTGTAACCAAACCTGACCTTTCTATCAAAACTGATAGACATATTCTTGTGATAAGGCTCTATTTTAGCCAATCCTCATTTTCAAGTGAAAGGTACCTCAACCCAGAAACTTTCTAAAGAACTCATTTCCTCAACTACTCGAATAATATTTGTAAGAGCTATTTTATGTTATCTCCCTCCCAGCTGTCTATTGAGAAGAACAGTCACTAAACAGAAACTTCTTCTAAATGTTGAAAGTAGGTGAGCTTTTTTCCAAATAATGTGTTTACTGTCAAGATTAATGTATTTCTCTTTCTGAAATATGAAGGAAAGTCTTAAATTCCTTTGTCTAAATTAAACAGTAACTTAAAAAATGAGAAATAAATACCTGTACAACTTTCTGAGACTGCACATCAACAATGAGAACTCTGTCAAGTGTGGGCTGAGTCACGTATACGAACTTGTCTTTTACATTAACAGCAGTAGCCCATACACACCGCTGAACAGGATCACCATCTGCTTTGGGACAAACTTCATCCTATAATTCAATAGAAACAGGGAAAGTGTAAGAATCAAAACAGTCAACAATGTAATAAAAAGACAAATTATACTGCTTTTCATCTTTTTTAACTGTAAAATAAAACCTCAGAAAAGGTAGGGAAGGAGAAAGGACAATTGACACTGTGATATAAAATCACGTTAGGCAAACCGCATCTTGTAAGCACCACAACTCACAAGCACTATAAAATAATCCATACACCAAATTTTGGGATGTTTTCTAGAAATTCAAGAAGTTAGCACTGTTGACCTGAGAAAGAAACCAATTTGAAACAACAATACCTATAGAAATAAAGTGAGCAAGGCCCAGGAGGCCTTAAACCCAGAAAACCAAGTCAGACACACAATGCCTTGTTACTGCAGTAGCTGGCAGCTCCCCTCTGGGCAGCATCACTGTGCCCTGCAAAGGGAGGCAGTGCAGGCATGGCCTACACCTTGCAGCTGAGAACACAGCAGTAAGCCAGGCAAACACGTAACTGGGGAGATGATAATGTACAAATGAAGACAAAGAGGAGGTGGTGCAGTGCAAATTGTCACATGGCACAGGGGCAAAGCAGCAGTTAGAGAGATCAGCTGTTTCGGAGCTGACAGGTTGCTTTAAAGATCAAGAAGTTTGGTTACTTCTGCCATAAAATGCAGTCATGGCCTATCTTACTAATGTTAAACCCAATAAATACCAAATGTCTTCTCATTACCATTCCTTCCCTCTCTGCCCTTCCATTCCTGCAAAAAGATGAACTTGAAAAAAAAAAATTTCCGTTCACTTCAGTGAACTGATATTTCATAATACATATAACTATACACTCTCAGTCAAAACAGCTAACTGCAGTTTACATGCTCACTATTCTTAATTTGTAAAATTATATGGCCAATTTTCATGTATTTATCTACCTATTTGTGAATATTTTCTCCCAGAAAAGCTTGGTTTTATCAAAATTAAAAGTTACTTGATGAAATCTGTTACCATATTTGGAAATTCCATTTGTGAAATAGCATGATTTCTTTCCTATAATAGAAATTATAATTATTTAAAAACAGGGACCTGAAAAATACTCTGCTTGGAGAAGTACAGCATGTATCAACCTTGTTTGTTTTCCTGACATTTTCTTCTTTGGACTCTTATTTTAAATTACTTGCATCACAAGGGACAATTTCACCAAATCATAAGTATTATTTCTTTTTGCCACTTATCTGCTGCTTATTCCTAATTTAGAATGCTCTGCCTGATACATCATAACTGGTCGCTGTGAAAATAATTATGACATGTCAGCAGATAATGACTCAATGTACAATAAGCAGCAAGAGATGATGAGATCTTAAACAAGAATTCTGTTTCTAAGCATCAAACTCCTTTTAAAAGGCACAGGAAACATTATGTGACAGAACACCATGTCTGGCACTAAGCAGTTCTCTTCAAGAAGATGATGCATTTCAACACTTTTCTGTATCATCAACATTCTTTGCCTCCTGTTCCTCTACATTTTCAAAAATACACTCAATCTTTACATGTCAAAAGAAGAAATAAATCAATTTCCATCTTTAAAAGAGGGAGTTTCTTTGCAGAACATTGAAAGCCACTGCTTGCTTTTATATGGCTCTTAAACCTCAACAAAGGGAAGGTCTTTCAGGAATCATGTTGATAAGGAAAGGTTACAAAACTCAGGTACCGTGTGACAGCACATCATCAGGAACTTCAAGAGAACTTAGAAATAAGTAACAAGTAAGATTTCGTTTGTGCTGATAAAAAGCCAGGCAGATCAAAGGGAGAAGTTAAAAATCTGGTTTTTAAGGAATGACAGGCATGGGACAAACAGGACTTTCATTCTTAAAAGCAGCTAAATGCTTTTCATTGTTGCATAAAGTCAACATATGCAAGTATGTCTCCGATATGATGTGCAATCATCATATCAGTGATCTATTGTCATTTGCCTTCTGGGTAATTGTCATTTCAAGTGGAAGGTTGTTTCTCTGATCTCATTATTTTTTATATTTAATCTAAATATACCTTGTCTTAGCTCCATGTTTTATCTAGACAGGTAACTACATCTAGATTGTTCTACAGCATCCTCTTTATTCCTCAGAGAGAGCACCTTCTTCAAACAGTAAAACCACAAATGTTTGTAACAAAACTATACAGAGACATTATTTTCAGTCATCTCTCAGGGACTCACATTAATTTACATGAGTTTCTGGGACTGAATTCTACAAGGACATTCAATACACTGTTCAAAAATAACACTGACTTCTGCTGAAGGAATCTCGGTTTCTCCCACATGGCATCATATAGATTAGTGTAAATGATTACTCTGATACCACCTCCCCTTGTGGGATGTATAGCAGAACAGCAAAATACTCTAACTTAAACACTTATATCTGGAGATGAGCTACCTCCTTATACATTTTCCTGAATCTGAGTCTAGAATACTTAATGAAGTGTATTTTTAAGGATTTTTTTTATTGTAAGACCAATACAAATATAGTCTTTTTTATATATATACACAACCACACATATACATATCTACATGTACAAATGTACTTTAAAGGTTCTAAAATATTTTTCATGTTGTCATAAATTTCTATAATCCAATGACAATTCTCACCTTGCCCAAAAAGAAAAAAAACATAAAATAAAAGCAAAAAACCTGTTTTTCCAAAGTAACACCGAATATTATGCACCAAAATTTTCATATCCAAAACAGAGTGTTTTTCCCAGTATAAACTACTTTATGTGGTTGTTTCTCTAGTTATTCAAATCTGCATTTATCTGAAACTGTTTCAACAGAAATGAAATCTTGCTGTTGAAAATTTAACATTTATCTGATTAGACAGTTTGGACTTCTTTTACGCTACAAGCAGTTATTCTGAGGCTCCATATTAATTTCCCCAGTGGTTGGGTAATTGGTTAAAATAATTTCTCCTTAAAATATAAGCATAAACCCACCATTTTCTTCTTCTAATTAAAATGTGAGCAATTTACTTTTTCCTAATTTATTCTCTCTAAAAAAAAAAAAGTTAACATCTGATAAAACATTAATTTACTTCATTGTTGTATTCCCTCCAGACTTTTTAAACAAAAAGTGACTTGCTCTGTAACAAGTCAGCAGATGGAAGAAAATAAATCCCTAGAGAAAGTTTTTCAAGATAGTCTGGGGCAAGAAAATCTCAAGAGGAAACATGTGCTTGTAGATTTATATGTGCAGATTCTATGTTTATTAACTTACTGCAAGTGTCCTCAGTGTTTTAACAGGATGTGAGTCAAAATCTTTAGGCAGTACAATGAAATGTCTAGCTATGGTATGGCTGCCTAAGAGTAAGATGATACCAACAGGTTACAACAGTGCATGTTTTAAGACATGAATTTATGTACCACCTCTTCTACATTAAGTTATTTTTTTCTTGAAAATATTTAGTAAAAATCAGACTGTGGAATTTTTTTATACTTTTTTTTTTTTAACAAGCAAGGGTTAGTAATTACTACATTTTCTGTGCTATGAGAGTGTAAACAAAGGCAGTTTCTGTGGACAACAAAATATGTTTCAATCTAATTTCCTGTGGAAACTTTGGTCTGCCACATAGTCACATTAATTATTTTGAAATGAAATATTTTTCTCCTACCTCCAGCATATATTCAAATATGAGGTGGCATATTTCACTGAAATTTGGCCATTATGTGCTACTTCTTATAATAAAAAGAAAATCAGTTTTATTGTTGAAGCCAAAAGGATTTTTTCATTAGTCTCAAAAAAGCATCTGTTTCAATTGCTTTTTTCCCACTCTCTGGAAATAATTATTCTAATTGGGATTCATTGTGAAAAGAAAATAAAAACACTTTTGCATAAGAATTAGAATTCAATTCTTTGGATAATATTAATTTGCAGAGGATAAATAGAGGTTGAATGTTAGTGAGGAGAATGTCCCAAGCACTTCAGAATGATGAGACATTTAACAGGTGAAAGACTCTACTTGAACCATGGTTAAGAATCTATTTCACAACAGGTTAAACAAACAGCTGTCAAAGCGGGTCTAACTAAGCAATAACTCTCTCTACAAAACAGAAATCAGTTTATCTCTGTCCCTATGCATCTATAATTGTCACTATCAGACATATAAATTTCTTCTTGCACTTGACATTAAGAAGATTCAAGCAATTTAGGAAATTCTGGGAAGGAGAGGAAGAAGGTCTTTACAATTTCTGTGACCCATGATGATCCAGTAAAGCACTAAGTCTTTCGCTGCACTTTAAACACAATAAACACCAAAGTGTTTTGCTGTATTGACACTCAGTGGCATAAGAGGTAATTAAATATTTAGATAAGGGTTCTCAAGTATATAGCTAGTGAGAAAATATATTTACCCTTAGCAAAATTAGCATACCTAAATATGTACTTGTGTAAGTACTGCAGCATTGCTCACAGTACAACGCAATGCTATGTAGAAACAAGACATTCTTTTACAGAAGCTCAATTCGAGTTTGTTGACAAACAGAAAACCTGTGGAGGAACACTGGAGTGTCATGTGTAATATCCAGACATTTTCTATAATCTAAACAGCACTGCTAAATTTAGAAATGTTCCTCTGCTTTAGCAACTGTTTGGCAGTAACAACTCTCCTGTGGTTTTACGAATCACTTGAACAGCTAATTCAGAAAAGTGCAAAGAAATGGGAGAGGTTTAAGCCAGCACGTATTTCCTTCAATGTTAATATGTTAATAGTTAAGTCATGGAGATGCCCTAATGTGAAAGGCTATATAAAGCTACCTCAATACATGCTTGGTACACTCACCAACATCTCTGATTAGTAAAAGCATATGACAGAGCCAAAGAGAATTATTAACCAGCAATTTATGACATGAACTCTTACCACTGAGCAATCACATCCTGAACTTGATAAAAATCTGATCCTGGAACAGAACTGGCTTATTTTATTATTTTCATTTAGAGGAAACAGACTTTCCAAAGAGGCTTGAGGAATATATGATACTCTTCAAAGGAGGAAACAGTTGTCTAAATCTTCATAGACAATGAACGTTTTCACGAATATACAACTGTTGTTATAGTGATATACAGTATATGCAGGGAATTTTATTAAGTTTGTTTTTCATTCTACTTCTAGGAGGAAAGTACTTTCAAAGGGTTTTTTTCAAAATATTTACTGAAAACTCCTTCTCAATTTATTTGTTTTTATGCAGAGTGAAAAACTATGTCACTCTGAGTAGAAAAACATAATATTTTAGAAATATTTTCCAAATATTTCTAATTCCTCTTGCAAGAATAAATATTTATTAACCACCCTACGTGAGGGAAGACGTTTTCAGTGTTCAGAGGAATAAGTAGAAATATGCTGAATTTAATGGGCAAAATGACATGCATGTAGGTGCAAATCTTAGTTTCCATTTTATTAACCATACCTGCCCTCACCCATAGCTCAAGAAGGACAAGTCTATCCCCACTTTAAAATTAAAGTTATCCAGTAGTCAGCTTTCCTGTTCTTCTCTTTTTTTTCTTTTTTTCCCCCCGCAAGAGGATGTAGTTATTATGCTACTCCAGGTTTGAAAGGTTCCAAAAGGAGAAAAGTCTAACTTATTCATCCTGATTATTGCCACATTTCAATAAAAATGCTCAAAATTTAGGCTGCATTTTAGACCAATAAAATTTTAACAGACTTCTCAAATAATCAGCTTTTTAATTAAACAGCCATAAAAAAAAGTTTTGTGGCTTATTTTTGGCTGTGTTAACCTAATTTCACTTAAGCAGCACAAATCAAGGTATGATTAGCTGTTCAAAGCATAATTATTCACACTAAAATAAATCTTGTTGCTGAGTACAGCAGCCTTTGACATCAATAATGATAACTGAAGAGGCAAATTCCAGGGAGACAGCTCTAGCTCTGCTGCCATTGAGGCATTAAGAGAAAAAAAAAAACCAACAAAGTGTACAGCTCAATGCTTAGTATGTATTTCAAGGTCACTCATTCAAATCCAAATGAGAAAAAGTTACTACTTTTGAAAGGTGATAGATCATATAGAGTAAGTCTTAATGTAGTGACTAGTACCAAGTGTTCCTGTGGGAGCATGCATCATGTCAGCTGGCGATTTGATTAGCAGTAAAGGAAAAACATCACAAGAATAAATGGAAGTGGAGAATACACTAGTGTTTTTGTGCATCCTACTCAGGGAAACTACATCATAAATTCCCAGAATTTGGAGAAATCAGCTATAAATATGTTAACAGTAAAGTTATTGAAACTACTTATACGAATTTTAAGTTGGAACAAAAGCATCAGTCATCTCTACTAACTTCAGTGGAAGCTGTGAGAGTGTTTACCAGGACAGGGATTTACCTCACAGTAGCTGAGAGTTTAATATAGACAAACATCCAGTGGATAAAAAGAAACAATTAAAACA